>NQII01002786.1:92292-191028 GCA_002778355.1 Clitarchus hookeri
TGCTGCTACATTACAAAGAACTAATTAGTATGCACGCACGCCATGACGCATAAATTTAAATTCCTACTTCTCACCGCGGCAGTTGGCCGAACAGGTTCTCTTCTGCACCAGGCGATGAAAGCACGTCTTTTCTGCCCTGGGACTCGAAAATTGCCCCAACCAAATATTCCTTGCCAGGTGAGACTACATAAGCTCCCTGGATTTAAATATCACAACAAAAATACTTCCTTTAAGAAATCTGTTTAAAACTTAACGTTCTGATCAGACTTAAATGACAATAATACAACTTAAATTCGTAGTAATTCTGTTGGTCGTGTAGAGTGTCATGTGCATTTCAAAATACGTCGTCTGGACAACCAAACAAACACAGCCTTCGAGATTTGTGGCCAACAACACATGAAAATATTGAAAAAAATTAAATTCACAAAAAAAAATAATAAACTCTTATCACAATAAAACATTAATATTGGACACCGGCACATTTTTAATTCTCTTTATGGCGTTAGTCAATTAAGAAAATACATATTAAATTTCCACTCACAATATTACAAAACGAAATACCGATAAGCATATGACGTTTAGCACACATCAAATAAAAATGACCGTCTACGCCAAACATTTGAGTGTAAACTCTGCTACGTTACAACACATATGTCCTGGAGTCAAATGTAAGCGGTACGAATCTAGCTATGATTAGTTCTAAACTTCATTTCACCAGATGTAAATCTGAACGTGATCTTATTAAAGAATTAATTTTCAAAATTGTTCTGATATGAAAATTTGTTTATCATGTACAGACTTTAAACAAAAACAACCAACTGGCAAACACAATTAAATATAACTATATCATATATAAAACTACATTTACTTATAGTTACACTGATCGTGTATTATCATTCAGTAGAGTAAGTTTTTTCATTTAGAATTTCATATGTTGCATACTGACCAGCTGCATTAGTAGAAGTTACTCTCAAGGAGTCTTCTAGTTCCCCCTCTCCACCAATCATTTCCGACGTAAATGCCAATGCAGTTGCTTAGTATGAACCTTAAAATTCCCTTGGTATTCAGGTTGTGATCTTCGTTTAACTCTGAGCATGAAAATCAATGATTATCAACGTTATAATTGCATGTGTGTTTTCAACAAACGCTCATATAACACTAAAGAAGGACTACGTCTTGACAAAANGTCGTGTAGAGTGTCATGTGCATTTCAAAATACGTCGTCTGGACAACCAAACAAACACAGCCTTCGAGATTTGTGCCCAACAACACATGAAAATATTGAAAAAAAATTAAATTCACAAAAAAAATAAACTCTTATCACAATAAAACATTAATATATGACACTGGCACATTTTTAATTCTCTTTATGCCGTTAGTAAATTAAGAAAATACATATTAAATTTCCACTCGCAATATTACAAAACGAAATACCGATAAGCATATGACGTTTAGCACACATCAAATAAAAATGACCGTCTACGCCAAACATTTGAGTGTAAACTCTGCTACGTTACAACACATATGTCCTGGAGTCAAATGTAAGCGGTACGAATATAGCTATGATTAGTTCTAAACTTCATTTCACCAGATGTAAATCTGAACGTGATCTTATTAAAGAATTAATTTTCAAAATTGTTCTGATATGAAAAGTTACACTGATCGTGTATTATCATTCAGTAGAGTAGGTTTTTTCATTTAGAATTTCATATGTTGCATACTGACCAGCTGCATTAGTAGAAGTTACTCTCAAGGAGTCTTCTAGTTCCCCCTCTCCACCAATCATTTCCGACGTAAATGCCAATGCAGTTGCTTAGTATGAACCTTAAAATTACCTTGGTATTCAGGTTGTGATCTTCGTTTAACTCTGAGCATGAAAATCAATGACTATCAACGTTATAATTGCATGTGTGTTTTCAACAAACGCTCATATAACACTAAAGAAGGACTACGTCTTGACAAAANTATCAACGTTATAATTGCATGTGTGTTTTCAACAAACGCTCATATAACACTAAAGAAGGACTACGTCTTGACAAAAATAGGCCCTCGCCCCCAACAAACAACGTCGCCCTTGGTACTTACTCTTCATTTGTGTTTTGAACGTGATGTGAAGGACCTGGGCAACGCTCAACCTCTGCAGATCCGAAATGAGGCTGAGACGAAGTAGCGACGAAATTCATTGTTGGTGATAACGGGGAACACTCCGAGTGCGGACAGCGGCAACGTCCGCCTTGTTTCATACATGCGAGTAACGTGGTTTCGAACCCACCTTTGTGCCGCCAATAGTGATTTGCTTATATATGCATATAATGTCTTCATTGTTAAGTCTTTGACTACTCGTTGTGTTTTGTCTAATTTAATTTTAAATTACTGGTTCGGATCCTTCGCGTAATTCTCTCAGCGTTATATGCTTATACGTTAACAATAGCTTATATTGGTTTGTTTACAGTACCTATGTTTTTTTTATCATATTTTGATTTATCTGCGGAATGCAAACAGTTGTGCAACGCCGTACGTCTAAAATGATTTTTCATGCATTTGTTCAAACCCATAAAAATTATATTAAAATACACAAATCAATGTATCACTGGTAATTTTAATTTGAACGCTTCGTGGCAGGATGTGCAATGTACAATAACACGAATATAAGCAGTGCTTCCAAAAGACCTCACGAGCGTAGCAATTATCGCTGCCAATTTAAAGGAATGATTTCATGCAGGGTCTCGGGAACCGTGTTCTTGAGAACCAATTCTGTAGATATTCGTTTGAAACCTGCCATAATCAGAATTATCGTATGTAGCCTTTCAGTGAAAGTAATTGTGTGACTTGGAGAGAAATGCGATAAAACTATTGAGACGGGGCGTCTCATTTTCGTCTAATGTTCTGCCTGCCCGCTACGTACAGCACACGTCTAAAACGTTTACTATCCACACCCGTACTTTTCACAAATTCTTGCGAAATGATATGCAACTACGTGAAGCAGATGTCCTACCTTATGACGCGGAAACAGCTCGTCGTTTTGCTGCGCTGTCTTGGGCAAGGCAGCCATGATGGCCGGTCAAGTGGGACAGCGCCGACGGTGAAGACGCCGCGGATGGTCGTCAGGCCACGCACAGAGTTATGCTGATGGCGCGGCGAATAGTCTCCCAGCCCGCCGCGTAGCAGCGCTAGTGTTCCCGTGACGTGTTGGAGCGTTGTCATACGGAAGCACCGCAGCACGGCATGTGGCGATATTTACTTTTTTATTATATTTCAGCCGTCTGATTGACTAACTGTAACGTTTGAAGCCCCTGAATGAGGACGGGGTTGTATTGTTTTGGTACTATATAAGCCAGGGAAAGCCGCAGGCTCATAGAGAAGCAGCTCCAGAACTTAATGTTGAGAAATGTGTTATCAGACCCTTGCGGTCAAAAATTAAAAGGGAACATTTGGGATTCCCTCAGTAGTTTGAGATTTATGTTTATAGAACTACAGTCTGGCAGCTTATAAGGATCCTGGTTTCCAGAGTAAAACAGCGAGTTTAAAATTTCAACTAGTTGGTATGTTTTAGGTGCACGTCATACAAATTAGCTACTGCTTAATTGTATTAGCTATGTTCGGGTAGTTAAAATAGCACGGTGAACATGCAGGTTTAGTTCGTCCTCCTCGTGTAAGCAAATAACATTTATTAGGCACATTCTTTATCAAACGTCGAAACAAAATAATCTGACTTCAGACTTTCGCTTACGTTTATTAGTCGATCAGCCGTATTCTTTAATCACACCGGATTCTCTTATAAAATTTCCAGTCTCGATGCTCGGTGAATAATTCTCGTGGACGTGCTCGTAAGGCAAAGAAAAATACGTCCATGACATGAAACAATCAATTTATTCAGGCGGCTTTCAGCTTTGCCTATTAAAACAATATCTCCCACGTCTTTTTATCATAATTATTCGCCCCAAATAAAATTTATTAAAATAGCTGCGGCATAGACCACTGTTCACAGTAGGTCGAAACAAAGTTTCAAATACTTTCTCCTCAGCATGTTTCCATTAAGCTAACTTTCGTAATTAAACTGGCGTAGGTGGCGGTAGATATACTTTGAGAGCACTGATATTGTACCTTCGAATGACTTTGCCTATTTCTGGACAAATTCATTTATAGCGTTTACCCTGAATAATACGTGCTACGCGCGGCATTAGCTTTTTAGCAACATATTCCCACGTTTTACTAATGTTGTGTGTTCTGACAAGTAGGCCTACTATTTGCCCGATTCCCAACGTAGTTTTACGAGACAGTTTAACATACTTGCAGCGATGTTCAGCGTCTATAGTTAATTTCTTCTTTGCAAAGTTCTAAAATTCTTCTTTAAACTCAGCCTCGTTGACATCTTATCCTTTAGAAGTATCCGGTGGTATTGGTAGTTTGCGGGGATCAAATATATCATATCGCTGACCACTAACAGTTTAACCTCCGGTCTCGACTGTTACCGGAATTATTTGCGTCGCCATTTCTACCTTGGCTATTCGACCGAGATGCTGGAATAAATTGAGGTATTCGCGGATCAAGTGGCGCTTGGCTAGCGAAGTAGCCTTCCTCTGGGTTTTCCTGGTAATCTCTGCCACGCCGGTGAGGAGATCGTGGCGGATGCAGTTCAGCATTCTCGTCGCGATTATCACTGCCATTCTGCGCTGCGTTACTTCTCCTAGGCGAGCGATCTCCCTGTCCGTAAGGTTGGTGGGTAGGAATCAGCTGATTTGCGGCTAGACCCATCCTGTTCGTCGACACTCCGCCGCGGAGGGGGCGGAGAATCTGTTTGTCTTCTATCCCTGTTTCCATGCTCGTCTCTACTTTCCTCCTCACGGCCGTACTGTCTACGGGCTCCTCTGTTTCGACCTCCTCTCCTAAATGAACCTCTGTAAAAATGTTCCCGTCCGCGATACACATGCGGGATATTTCCCCACGAGTCTGGACCACAACAATAAAAAGTCTCAGTCCGGAACGTGTTCACTCTTGGGTTACAGCCATACCTAGGAGGTCCTCTAAACTCTCTGTTGGTATTTCCCTGGTACAAAGCAGGTGGAAATACCGTATTGTGTTGAGGCTCGACCTCGTGAGTACCTTGTCAGCGTTGCATTCTTTCAAAGTTATCGAATGCCAACAAATCTTCCCTGAAAGTCGTCAGGCTTGAGTCATGTCTGCCTGTCCAATGGGCTTGGTAACGGAATGGTAATTGTTTAAGAATCACCGCGATGAATACTTCGTCCGATACGGGTGGTTCAAGATGACGGGAACGCTCGTAAATTTCCGACAGATGAGCCTCAAGATGTTTGCCCTTCCCTGGCACAAACCTCTTTGCGTACTACTGAGCTCGTAAATTACTTTGCACTTTTTTGTTCCAAAAGTGGGCCAGAAATTTGTTTTTGAATCCTCGTATTCCTGTGTGGGTATCTGCTCGGCTTACTTCCCACCAAAAGTAGGCCATTGACTTGAGCCTAAGTTTCATGAACCTCAACATCTCACTGTCAGGTAGCCCAAACACACTAGCGTTCTCGTTACATTTTATTAGAAAGTTTACCAGGTTTTCTCCTAGTTTTCCCTCAGCCCACAACTTGCTCGGGCGGTACATCATGGTGCTCACTGATGAGACGGCAGGTGTGCTACTACCTTATGTGCTCAGATTCTCCGTGGCTTGAGAATTAGGTAGAAGTAACCTGTCTAGTTTCGGGTTATGTCCAGCACTCTGTGTTGTTACCCCTTACTGCAAATCTGTGATTGACGCCGAGACTCGGTCAATTTTCTCCTCCACATAGGTGACCTGTTCTCCTTCTTTGGCTAATCTGGCTTCGGTTTTAGTCCTCTCTACATGAGCTGCTTTTTCCACCTGGCTGAAGCGTTGATCAATATGACTAAAATGAGTATAGTTGCGCTGAAATCCTTTCGCCTATTTCATCAGCATTGCTGGAACTCACTGGTTGTTTCTTTAGCGCCGTTATACGCTGTTCGCTATCTACCACGTAATTGGATTACTGTTCCTTTATACTCTCTAGCTCGCTCCTAGCAGTGGCTATTTCTTCTCTTAAATGAGCGGACGTGTTTTCTAATATGGTATTCACAGACTAACTCAGTCTGTACATGAGTAATTTGGGTAGTGACGTTCCTGTTTAGTTGAGCGATTTAGGCTCTAAATTGAGCCTGCGTGGCCGCCTGTTGTTCTGTTATATAGTTCTGGAGCCTTACAACCTGTTCCCTAACTTCCTTGGCCTGTTTTCTAGCTTCCTAGGTTTGCTCCCTAGACAGTTGCTCTAGTCTTCCTGCCTGTTTCCTAGACTCTTGTTCCAGTCTCAGTTCAAGTCTTTCTGCCTGTTCTCTAGTTAATTTTGCCTGTTCTCCAGGCTGTTGCTCTGTAAGGTCTGCAATTTGCTGCACCGCTGTAAGCGGGTTACTCTCGGTGTTGTCGCCTGATGTGCTCGGCTGTACATTCTGTTGTTCCGCCTCTGCTATCGTAACTGCTGTGTTGTCTACACGAGTAGCTTCAGGTGTTTGAGCTGTTACGTTTTGTGTGAGGTCGTTTAACTCTGCCATGGCATCAGCAGTAGCGTATTCAAACTCTTTGTAATTTATAGATGTCGTGCTTCTTAGATAGTCGGGTGTTCTAGACACTCGACTCATAAATTTGCAGTGCAGTTACCAGTTTGCACTGTTCGGCTCTGCGTTTTAGCGCCGAAATTTTCTGTAATGTATTGTACAATGCAACATAGAAAATGTTAATAGATAGGTAACATGTGTGTTATTTGCCCGGCTTATGAGGATAGGTACAACCCAACAGATATGTGACCACCAATAAAACTTACCAAATTTAATTTCTGGAATATTACCAGGCAGATACTTACTAAAACGTGTCACCATCTGCAGGACAACATGCTAAACAGAAATAAACCACAACTAACTACAGACAAACGATAAATGAGAACAGCGGCAGCTCTGATTCCTTCAAAATTTTTAGTAGGATCTAAGAAGTAATGTTTGAGCATATTATTATGACCGGGCCGATAATAAAATACAATAGAAATGGGCGTTACAATTATACTTTCAATTACCAAAGTACTTGAATATGATTAAACTTACTAATTCATAACTCTCAAATTATAGATATTGCGGCCGACGCTAGCTGGTCAACATTTATGCCTGAGCATGGAATATATATTAAAGAGAATGTCTCTTTTGTACAGGATCTTCGCGGTTAAAAATCTGTTCAAACTGAATAAAAAAAATTACTTGTGATGCAGAATAAAATTTAATTAACAAGAGTTGCACGCTGTTTAAGCTGGTTCAGACTTATCTGAAAATTAAAACGTTGGTCGTCGAGTACAGCAGCTAGCCGAAGAAGTCACGTAAAAATGTCATTGTAGACATCCCCACAGCTGTAGTAGTTCCTCTTCTACGTCTAACTCTTCCCTGAATGTTAAACTCACGGGCTTACATGTGCTTAAATAGAGTCCTTGCACATTCACTTTATAATATCGCGGAAGGTGAAGCATAACTAATATTTAATACGGCTGTCATCCAAACTCTGCCCTCTTCTTTGCTTGAAAATATTATGACGTATTTGTACCGTCGCACTTGCCTGGATTACAGCTATTCGGACTCGTGTATCAATAAATTAATGTAAATTCCTAGCTGTGTGATTACCTCAGATCACCACATCCGTAGCGAAGAATCCAATATTTCAATAATCTTATTTTAAAATAAACAAATTCTCTCATAGGCTAGCTAGTATTGCCTCACATAGTTATAACATAAAAATATTTGCACATCACACAATGTTGCAATTTTCTCTCTCAAGGAGAAATTAAATTCTTTACCAGCTCTGATTTTTACAAAATATATTTCTATTAAGTGTAAACAAAGGAGACTGACAGTTCAGTTGACTGATATTATTCTAACCTACATGATAATCAATGCCAAAATAAATAAACAATTCGTATGGCATTGAATTATGGTTCGTAGGTTAGTTAAACTCATTTTTACTCAGTTATCTCAAACCCAGATCATAAAAATAAATAAAATTATAATTAAAATTCTATGTGTTAATTTTTTTCTCGATGACGGGAATGGTGTTTATGTTGCCGCGAAGTGGGGAGGAACCAGGCACAGTAGCAGATTGCACATTCACCATTCTTCCTTTTAATCTACCTCTACCCCCCCCTCCCTATTTTCCCCGCACACCCCGATCAAAACAACTCTGTAATCCCAGGGTTGAAACCCGAATATGTGTGAGCTTACAACGCGGCGCAATTTAGCTATTGATTAGTTTCAGTAGGCACTGAGAGGTAATTCTAGGGATCTAAAATGTTATAGAAGGTCATATGTGGTGGTAATACTAGAGTGATAAAAGTGATGCATTACAATTACGAGAGACGGTATCTTAGTACATTTATTTGCAATATTACACAAATAAGTCCACGGACCGCATGACATGAAACGGTGGACCTCGAGTTGGAGGTCCCTGGGCTGCAGTGCCCTCCGTGGCTTGCTTCACAGATCGTTAACTAATGGCGCAGATCGAAGAAATGCATAACATTAGGCGTTTAGTCCGGATCCGGAAAATTATACGAATTTTGCATGTCCCTACGCATTGGTAACACAACCTGGAATCACATTCGGGCCGAACTGAGGTCGATTATTATCGGCCCGGCCATTTTTATTTCAGTTTTCCATGGTTTTCAAATGTAATTACACGCAAATATCGGCATTGTTCGTTCTTTTAGTGAACCTGTTATCGACGAGATGTTAAGCCAGTTTCGTTGGTAACCGAGCGTTTCTGAAAACCCTACTTGAGATCTACTTCTCACCTCAAATTGTGTCCTTCAATCACGTGTAAAATTTACATCGACATGGGCCTCATTTATTTATACGTTAGTCAAGTAAAAACTTGAAATTTGCTAGGAACCTGTGTTACTAATGTGCCAGTGTGTATGTAGAAAAAAAAAAAGCTAACATTATTCGCCATATATTTAAACACAACACTCGCATTAAAATACATGATTCACAACTACTTTACTTAATTCGTTGCCACTTTAACTGGGATCCTACGTGTCAGTGAGTAGGCCTACGGTAACATATATGCAATTAACAGGCGCGTAATGATTTTTTTTAAATGTTGATTTCAAATGTGCTGACTTTACAGTGAACGACTCGGGTTCATTAAAGTAGCACAAATTTAAAGTTTAGGTTTCTACCTCGCACGATTCTTCGCAGAAGCGAATAATGTACGTATGTCCAGGATATAGCGGGCCCCGAACAACAGGCTATCATTCGGCGCTCAGAAATTCCTGAGTGACGTGTGAGTTCCTGCCCGTTACTGTCGCAAGTCCTGCCTTCGTGCCACGGGAGTATGGCGACTTTGACTGAGGATGCTACGCAGAGAGAAACATTTTTATGCGTAGAAATGCATGTACTCATAATTCTCCCAGACGCGCAGAGATAAAGTAGTCGAGTTGTTATAAAAGGCTAAAGATGAGGTAGACCAATTTTTGGCTTCTGTACAAGTACGCAACCATGTCTGAACTACTGTTAGAAGAACTGCCTCAACAATGATCTTGCCGTTTGTTTGTATTTTCTATTTATTTTAACATCAAACCCGCTATTCTTCTAATATATAAGGTTTAGTGTAATTAGACTATATAATATTTGCATTACAACTTAGTCAAAGGTAAATTACTACCATATCAAAACAGCAAGTAAACAATAGGCAATTGAAGCTACGTAAATTTGACAATTGTGCAGGAAGAAAAACAGGTCAGATTTGGTGCACAGACAGAGATGGTTAAAGCGCAGCTGGCGTGCACACTCTAAGCCATGTAAAATCAACGGCTATTGTTTTTATATAGTATTTTGTTGAATTGAGACATTAGTTTTAACACTTCTCTCTGGGATCGTCCTGTTTTATTGCAACTATAATTACAGTCCCAATATCAGATCACTCTTTCACTACCAAAATAAGATAGCTTCTTCGACAGAATATCTTCAGCAACAACTAGAACTGTAATTAAATTTCACAGTGTTCTTATGTTATTACTGAGATTTAGCTGCTGATACTCACTGGAATCCAATTAGAGAGCTACTCTCTAAATATTCCCCTGTTGCTTTTTCCCATAGTATGAAATGATATCAAATCCTTAACGAACAATTAAAGATTTACACGGAAAAGAGGTGAGTGCTGTGATATATTTCAATAACCATCGTATTTACTAGCAAAACAGGATGAACAAAGTAATTTCATTGCCATTTTATTATGTTTTACAGGCCCCGTTATTTTAACGCTAATGCTGATCAACGAATGTCTTTCATTCCGAACTACAGCTAAAACCGGGATATAGCCATTGCTTGTCCGAGCCTCTAACGAAATATTATGTTCCAAGGGTAAATACTGTAGCAACTTTGGCTAGGAAGGTCGTTAAATAGCATCAATAATCCCTGACTCGGTTCCGCTTCAAATCAATCACGGATATCAGTGCTCAGTGACCAATTAAAAAGCTGCCAAATAACTAATGGTCCTAAAACATTACATTTAAATTTAATAGTTTATTGTTGTAGTCACGCAAGTATTTTCTTCGAGATTTTACTGCTTTTTCTTCTCTGGTTAAATACTTAAATATTGTACTTAGTTTTCTCATGTTAATTCACATAATTTTCAAGGATAAGTAATCTAAGGTTGACATAAATTATCGCTGATGTTATATTGAAGTGTTTTTTTCGGCTGTAGCACAACTTTTACACAAAACACTGATTAGTAATATCGTGAAAAAGTGCGACTGAGAACTGCAAACATTTTCACTGTTCCAGAAGTGTTCAGAAACTTTCTTTATTTGAATTTCTTACCATTGCATTTTTAAGCATTCTTACTATATACTAATGGAATTGAAGTTAGCTCAATATGAAAAACACATCACATTATGCTCTAGGAAGTCGGCATTTCAATAAAAACTACAGTGCGACGGCCTGTAGCGCTAACCAGGACGACACAAAGGAGCAAAGCTAGACTTTTTAAAACAGGTCTTAATGACTGCAGAGTACAAGTTTCTATTGAATGTCTATTAAAAAAAAAAGTTTTTTTAAAGAAAATATAATTTTTATATAAAACACAACTGGGTGCCATACAAAACGTTTTATATAACAATTATAAAAAAAACAGTGAATATCACCCTTGAATGATATCTTGTCTACAATTTTAATATAGCAAAGTACTTTGGCTTGTACTGATTATTTTCAAACACACGTACAACCATTTACAGTGAGATGCATCCATAAAAGGTACAAACGATATGCAGGAAAAAAATTCTACAAACATTATTTTTAAACTACTGTGGAAATCCCAAATGTTCCCTTTTAATTTTTGACCGCAAGAGTCTGATAACACATTTCTCAACATTAAGTCCTGGAGCTGCTTCTCTATGAGCCTGCGGCTTTCCCTGGCTTATATAGTACCAAAACAATACAACCCCGTCCTCATTCAGGGGCTTCAAACGTTACAGTTAGTCAATCAGACGGCTGAAATATAATAAAAAAGTAAATATCGCCACATGCCGTGCTGCGGTGCTTCCGTATGACAACGCTCCAACACGTCACGGGAACACTAGCGCTGCTACGCGGCGGGCTGGGAAACTATTCGCCACGCCATCAGTATAACTCTGTGCGTGGCCTGACGACCATCCGCGGCGTCTTCACCGTCGTCGGCGTTGTCCCACTTGACCGGCCATCATGGCTGCCTTGCCGAAGGCAGCGCAGGAAAACGACGAGCTGTTTCCGCGTCATAAGGTAGGACATCTGCTTCACGTAGTTGCATATCATTTCGCAAGAATTTGTGAAAAGTACGGGTGTGGATAGTAAACGTTTTAGACGTGTGCTGTACGTAGCGGGCAGGCAGAACATTAGACGAAAATGAGACGCCCCGTCTCAATAGTTTTATCACATTTCTCTCCAAGTCACACAATTACTTTCACTGAAAAGCTACATACGAGAATCCTGATTATGGCAGGTTTTAAACGAATATCTACAGAATTGGTTCTCATGTACACGGTTACCGAGACCCTGCATGAAATCATTCCTTTAAATTGGCGGCGATAATTGCTACGCTCTTGAGGTCTTTTGGAAGCACTGCTTATATTCGTGTTACTATACATTGCACATCCTTCCACGAAACGTTCAAATTAAAATTACCAGTGATACAATTATTCGTGTTTTTTAATATTATTTTTAATGGGTTTGAACAAATGCATGAAAAATCATTTTAGACATACGGCGTTGCACAACTGTTTGCACGCCGCAGATAAATCAAAATATGATAAAAAAAACACAGGTACTGCAAACAAACCAATATAAGCTATTGTTAACATATAAGCAGTGTAAAGTATGTCGTCAGCTCACTTATAAGCATAGTTTGTTGTAATTTCCGAACCGTTTAATATAAAATCGCCAAATTATACCATACTCGTAGCTCCCGACGATGAACTGGGTCGTAGGGTCAAGCACACCCTAAATAAGAATAGTAGCCCACCATTACCCACACCGAAGCTCTTGGCATCAAATAAATATCACCTCTGATGAAGAACAAGATGGTAGGGTCAAGTGAAATTGAAGGTATCTTTTCCCGTCCACTGAAGTTATAGTCATCGACAACGAACAGTATGGCAGTGAAAGTACTCCCTAAGCCATCGTATAAGGATAGTTGGTTACTATTTCCCACTCACAGAAGCTATAGTCACCAAATTAATATCATAGGCATCACTTCCGATGACAAACATGGTGGTAGGACAAGTAAACTTCAGCCCCTCTTATAAGCAAAGTTGCCTGACGTTACCTACCCACCGAAGCTACGACCAATAGATTCATATCACATATATCAATTCCGATTGCATTCAAGGATATAAGGACAAGTAGGCCTTAAGTCCTGTTATAAGCATAGTTGGTCAGCATTTCCAAACCTTTGAAGTTTGGGAACATGTAACAACAGTTCACGCATGTAAAGAAAATAAAGGTATATCTACAGGCGCGTCGCAAAGTTACTATTTCAAGTAGGAGTGTAGGGTCTGAAATAGCACACACATACGCATCGGCCTGCACGCACTCGACAATCAACCACCGCCGCCCTTGTTGTCTGCTACCGCAGGTGTCTCACAACTCGGATCCCCCTCAGCGATAGCTAGACCTTCGCCCACCGACATCCCGGCTGTATATATAAATGTGAAAATAAATACACAAATAAACGTTAGCATGAGTGACATACAACAAACAACTAAATGTGAAAAAATGAAGATATATACAATTGTACCTCGTGCATTATGTACATAGTCGTGGATAACGGTTAAATATATATACAGTAATATAAACGAACATCATCAGCCCAACACAAGGACCGGAGGCCCGAGTCATCGTTAGCATGGATAGCCCTTAATAAACAGCCATTTATATTAAAAAATAAAGAGGTATACAATTGCACCGATAACAGTACATATGTAGTCGCAGATTACATTAAAACACGTACGCATTAATATAAATAAACACCATCAGTCTAACCCGAGGGTCGGGGAAAGCCAGTGTAAAATATATGAAACCGAGCTGTACATGAAAAATCAGTCACATAACAAACAATAAAGGACTGGCATATTCGTTAGTACATCACGAGCTTGATGTCATAACGAGTAACGTAATATATATAAAATGTACCGATGGAACCAGAGCCCATAATAGTGATATCAGTGTTGCTATCAGGCCACCATGAGAAATAACGAATAATCACAAGAGCCAACCCCAAAAATGAGTACAATGCGACAAGTACGAAACACATTGCGCGACATGTAAAGATTGTGTTCCATTGCTTGACACAAAAAAAATATACATTTAACCCATTAGTTGCGCAAGAGAGAAGTCACTGCTACGCGCCAATGCAAACAGATATAAAAAAAAATTATAAAATCAAATTGTACACGTACTTATTTTGAATACATACCATTTTTAGTGCTAGAACTGTAAGCACATTACGAAACGCATTACCCATGAATCGCTTGCCACAAAGTTTTTATTAATATAGAAATATAATTAAATGTACGAACTTTGTAATAACGAGAAATAATGTATCGTAAAACGCACACACATATATTATACTATGCATTTGCTCTGCTTTTAGAAGTTCCAAAATATAAAGAGAAGAAGTTTTCCTTAACCGAAAAGAAAAACTGGTGTAGTCGTTTCATACACAGAAGCCCTGGAGGCCGCGATTGCATCTCGTAGCTATCGATGTGAACTCAATGGAAGCACAGACCACAATGATCGTCCTGCCTTTCCGTGCATGATATACATTACCGACCAAGAAAGCAACTCGCCACTTACAAGTATTGTAATTACACCACCCTTGACAAAACATACTTCCTTTTTACATATGCTATTGAAATTATATAGGAAATAAATTATGTACCCTGACGATGCCGGAGACAGTGTATTATCCTTGAAAATAAGGTATTGCAGGTTCAATCCCCTAGTGTGTCCAATCATTTCACAGGTAAAAAATACAACATTATAAGCAATTAAAAAACTTCTGTGTGTGTTATATATACATATTTAAGTATCAAGCACATCATGCAACAATCACAATTCTTGTACATGGTCGTACTCAATGTATGTTCATCTCAAATACTTGCAGCCATCAAGCCATTTATAAGTAGGTAACAAGCAGGTCACACTATGACAACCTGAGACGGACAACACGAACCGTCATGTAGTGATAATAGCATACAAGCATGCATCGTGTAAAAAATGGTTCCTGCTTCGTCGTCAAGCGTGGCGGAAAGCAGATCGTTACATCCACATTCACTTATCGCGATCGCGTCAGCTGTTACAATACGAAGACGGAATCATTGGTTGAAGACTTACCATCTGTAACACTGACTGCATCTTCAACAGCAAGGGACTCTGGAGATTCGCTCCTAACGTCACGACAATATGAAAGTAGTCATTGCATGTTCGCCCGCAGCGAGAGTCTGAATATGCATAACAAGAAGTGCAAAGACAATGTTTGTTGTTCATTTGGAAGTGAGTGGAAGTATTGTAGCAATACATTTACTTGTAACCTACCAGACATTTATAAACACATAGCAGCAGGTACTTTTCTTAGTCGATAATAATTTAAAAAATATAAAAAATAATAAAAAAATTTTTTTGTCTTTGTTCATATTATTAATTAAATCACACACATACATAATATATCACTCAATAAAGCCTCTAGCTCTGAGTTAATCAATAATCGAATTTATCTCTTCGCTGACAGAAAGTATCCACTTCTATGAAATGGAACCAACACCCGTAGTCTATCAACCAAGCCATTAAGGTCATCAGAAAATAAGTAGCTAGACTTCGTCACTCTTCGCAGAAAGTTCACGATACATGTCTGCATCTATGTTCTTCTGTGACGAGTAGGTGTGAGATATCTCTAGGCTAGAGTACGAGGTTCGAATCTGCGTTTCTCCTGTCCCAACATCAAGTAGCCCTTATCTTCACCAACATGTTTACGCTTTTGCTTTGCAGATGTCGGCACTTCATCATCATCAGTAGAATATGCATATTCCACATCATCACCAGCAGACTTAAAGGTCATATTTTCGTTCTCGATGTCAACAATAATGGTTGCAGCCTTTTGTATAAAAACGGTTGAATACCACTGCTACCAATAATAAACGACCAGCGGTAGATTGTAATACAATCTCACAGGCAAACAAATTCGCCTAAGCGAAGCAGTCAATGACCTCATAGATTGTTTTCTAATTTGTATGAGGTCAGTGAAATTTTCTGTCACAAAATAAGAACGCGAATCTCGTATTGCTGTACCTTTGCAAAATTTCGCTGGGATGTTATTTAATTCTTCTGGACGACAGGCAGGCTGAAGGCAGGTAACGTGGAGCAAATTGATGATTAGAGAGAAAAAAAAGGACGCAGAGGTCGGGGAGTCATTTGATGAGGGCTGTAGGCGGCGTGGTACCCTCAGACGGCTGACCTTTGACCTCTGGTGCCACACGCTGTTTGCTCCCGGGCCAGGGTCGCCCATCCAGAGGGCAGCTAGTTATCCCTGTCCCTCTACACACACCCCCTTCTACCACAATCCACGTGGTCCAGCCTTTGTCACAAAGAGATGGCGGCCGTGCTGCCAACCGTGCAGTGAGCCGCACCTGACTTTCCCTACGCGGGATTGTCACATGTCGAGCACCCTACGTCCTTTTCCCACGCACATCAGTGGGACAGACTTGGGCGGCGTTTGACTGCCGAGGTCTTAAGCGACCATGTGTGTGAAGTGATCTGGGGAATTAGTAACGACGTAATTTAAGGGTAGATGTAGGTAGATAGGTTGGGATTAAGGCACCCGCCTACCTGGAGCTTTTTCCCGCGTTTGAGGACGAGAAGCGCGGAAGCTATAAGAGCGACACTGCCACGCGCATCAAGTGCGCCGTCGCCACTAAGAACTAGGCTCTCAACTGGCGTGTAGTGTTTTCGTCGCATTGCGTGTACCTATGGGACTTTCAGCGGCGCGCTAGCTGTCTCGCTTGTTCTTCGAGGAAAAACGATAAAGTACATTCCTCCTCATGTCTGCTCCATGTTTTTTTTGCTCCGTGGATTTCCTCCCTTCTTAATGACTCAATTGGCTTCCTCGCTACTTTTGTTTCTTAAGTGGCCCTTGAACTAGTTATATTCTGCTAAACGGGAAGCTTAGTGCTCTTTTATCCCGGCTCTAAAATGAGAGCAGTAATTACGAAATATATAAATAAATACTTGAGGAACTCGTACTTGTATCTTTCTTGCAGGTAAAGGCATTATCGGTAATATAAAATACATGCAACTATTTCACTAGCTGACATTTAAATTTTACCTTCGGTGATAATAAATTACAGCTTTTACAGCACATACTATTATTATTTCTTATTAAACACACATGCTATGCGTACTTTTCTAGTACTTTTCAAGTGTCGTTAAAAATAATTTCTCGAAAATTATTTGCTACGGGGGAAGCGTATTATTTTATATAAAAGTCACTTTGCCTAGATTGCAGCGTGAAAAGCCATTTGGACTAAGGTTTTTTGTAAACGTCATTTTGTCCTAAAAAGTAATTTTTCTTAAACTTATTTTCACCTAAAAGTCACGTGGCCTACAAACTACCTCCTTTGAGAGTAACTTTGCCTTAAAACGGTTTTACCTCAATGACACGTGTCTACAAATTTACATTGCTTAAAAAAGAGACTTTGTATAAAAGACTTTGGCCAAAATGACATTTTACCTAGACTCATTTCAGGCCAAAATAATTGTACCCTTTCAACGCAACAAGGGATTCGTGTTAACTACGCAACTGCAGGCCATTTGTGAAGTATCTCTTTAGCTCCACGAATGTCAACCTGAAGACATGTATTGTGACCATCATTTAATTTGGGATGTGTGAGAGAGCTAAGTGCTATCAGAAAAAAATTGTTCAGAAAAAATCCTGAAACCCACAACCTGCAAGGGAGTATTCCAACATATAACACGTCTATATTCGTTCAAGTATTTTTAAAAAACAATTAAGTAATATTCCTGAATACAATTTAATTTCCACTACTTCTCCATTAGATGACTTTCGTCTGGGGGATAATAAAATATCCCATCTTAACATCGCGCTGTACTGTATTTTTAAAATATTCATAAAACCCATTGAAACAGCTTGCCAGACTTAATTAATCTGGTGCTCTAGTAACGGAATTAGCTTGTATGATATACGTGAAAGAAACGCTGCTACTGGCCTTCGAGCAACAAGTTGTACGTACAAATATCACTTTTTTTTATAACAGCACGGGAAAAGTAGAAAGCTAGCAAAATTAATTAAAAATCGTTTAGTGTCACATTAAGTTTCAAATAAAACACTGTTCCGTTGGGATGACATTTCTTTAAATTTTACTTATCGTCAAATATAAAATTAACTTGTAATCATGATAAAATATATCGGTACATTTGATAAGACTGAAATGTTAGTTACAATGAATAATTTCTTCATGTATGTAATTTTTATCATTTGATAATGTTTAAATGACCCCGCCCAAAATACGTTTGTTATAATAGTAATTTTGTTGGAATATTAATTGTAGAAATATGGTACAAAACTGTAACGACCAGTACGTTGTTTCATTAAAAAAAACTGTATTCCAGGACACTAATAACATAACATATTTGACCAATAACATGTTTGGTAAAGTTGCTGCTATATGAGTAGTGGGGGTGAAAGACACAAGCGTTTTAAGTAGATAAGTGTAGTATTCTTCTGACACAAATTGTGGTTCAAAAATAAATTGCAACGTAAGACACTACTTACAAAATTAGAAAATTTTATTGATCGTAAAATGTATACACTATTTTTTCATACTAAACACCTAATATACAATACAGAGTTTCAGAGCTAGGAGAACGGGGCTGCATTATGCAATAGCACTGTTCGAAACTTGTATGCAGAGAACTTTGCTGGTAGCTAAGTGCGGTTGCAAGTGAAGTAGATTCGTTCATTTCCGCTCCAGTTGCCGGTGTTTATACAGTAAAGAGGATCCCATTTTTTTTTGGAACACAATTTCCACGAGAACAGAACAGTAACGTAGAAATAACGGTTACCATTATGTTTCAGTCCTGAAGGAAACACGGGATTATATTTACGTATAAGGTCTGTAGAAAATTCATTTAAAATCAAATTTACTTGAACGAAAATATGCGGAAATTAAACTATGCAGTTTTTAACCACTGTTTAATCAGTGAATATCGTTGACTAAAATTACCTTAGAATTTTACCATTTCAAGTGGAACTTTTTCAACAGGCCTGCAGACAAAATCGGTTATTTAGAGAAGTTTTAACCGCTTAGATTTCAGTGTGCAGGACAGTGCCGAAAATGAGTGGCCGCTCACTGCTTCAACCTGTCATCGGACCGAGTAACGTGAAGCAATGATTTTTTAAATCTACATAGGCAAGCTACGATGTTGTGGTAAATCTGTGTTTCCACGGCATGGATACATGTTTCAGCCTTACTATAAACGCTTGAAACACTTCTCATCCATGTTGCTGAAGACTGCTTCCTTAGTCTTCTGTATACTACAGATTGGAGACTGTCTCATCGTGCACTGCTATCTGCGGTCTGTTTGTTAAGAGAAACACTAACTACTAGTACAGTTATCACAAAGCATTGCTTTCACGCCTCGCCTCTGCTGCAAAGTAGCACTGCTTTGCTCTCGGAAAGAACGTACTATTCTCGCGGAAGTAATACGGGCACACGTGTATTTACATTACCGTCAAGCGATGATCCGTAGGTATGAACTGCTCCGTAAGATTCATATTTACGACAAGCAATTCGTTCAGCAGAAAGTTAAGACCATGCATCCGATAGCGCTCAGGACAGTTGCATGTCACCCGGTGAAGGATAGGCGAATGTGGTTGGTGATATACAACTATGGTACGCTTTGAACTACTTTGAAATGAAGCTCGTGCGGTAGCAGAACCGTTCAGTAACGGTAGAACTGCGGAATAGCATTGGTAGTCCTTCTCTGCCGGAATTACGTAACCGTATAACTCTAAACCACACTGTTTCGCGTATTAACAAGCCGTTACGCTACGTTGCACAGTTGTAGAGAAAAGGTCATTTGTCCATTGACCGTTGTTACTACAGTGTGTAAAAAACTCAAATGTTCGTCTTGGCTACCGGCGGCGCGCTGAATGTTTGCTGCTTTTACAGAATACCAAAGGCGCGTCGTAAGAACGGTCAAATGACTAAAAGTGAGTGTGGGAGAAAGACACATATTTGGTTGGCGTTTAACAGCCAAGGTCTTTGGCACCACCAACGGGGCTGGAGCAACGCAGGGACGGAATGCAATGGCGAGGAAAAACGGGAGTACGCTAAATACACCCGTCGGCCAACGGCGTACGCTACACTTCCCATGTGCTGAAATCCGGGTGTGACCCCGCCGAGAGTCGAACCCGGTTCGCCGTGGTGGAAAGNTAAGGTCTTTGGCACCACCAACGGGGCTGGAGCAACGCAGGGACAGAATGCAATGGCGAGGAAAAACGGGAGTACGCTAACTACACCCGTCGGCCAACGGCGTACGCTACACTTCCCATGTGCTGAAATCCGGGTGTGACCCCGCCGAGAGTCGAACCCGGTTCGCCGTGGTGGAAAGCGGATGATCTGACCACCATTCCACCGCGGCCTCTTCAAATGACTCGTAGAAACGACATGTCCTTTTATCAGTGAGAACTGATAGAGTTTATGTATGGATGTCTTCAAGGCCGAAAACTCGAAGGAGCCCTAAGATAATGGGTTTCGGGGTTCGAATCCCGAATAAGGTGTCGCTGTGTTTTGATTTTAGAAATTAGTCTGTGTTAAGTATATACTGCATTGTGAAAACTGTTCTTCAGGAAGCTCCTCTGCATAAAGTGAAGACGTTATAAAGCAATATTTAAATAATACATATTTGTTTATGTATGAATAAAGCTGCAGGAGCAGAAAAGGACCAAGGAAAGGCTGCGAACGGAACTGAAAAAGAAATCTTGGTGTGGCTCTGTCGGAGAGACAGCCGTGGTTTTCGCGTGAGTACGACTGCGTTAGAGGGTTATATTTTCCTTGGGATATGGGATCTAAATGACAGCAACGAAATGGATACTTTTCTTTATGGCTTAAATCGACAGATCTAGAAGACGTATCTGGTTTGGCACCAATTTCAGCGCGCTAGCACATCGGAGTCGCGAGATATAGGCCGACTGCCATGTAATTTTTTCCCACGCCCAAAATTGCGGACAGTCGCCGCGGATCCCCACCCACGCGTGCGCGGTGCCCACTCAAGGTCGTGCTCACATCGTATTCTCATACCCGATGCAACGAGATTATAAATTTATTTCAATCGTGTTATTAGTTACGGAGTTACAGAGTCGGAATTGAGTACCGTCGTAGAAATGTTACAACGCCATTTCCGTGCTAGTATAGGCTATTCACGGTAAAGTGAACACTTTATGAAGCCCCCTCATTTAAATAATAGCCAATAAGTATATTTTACTTTAGCCTTGGACGTTAACTTTAGAGTCCGATGATATATATACACTCTATTTATTACTTACATGGCAATACTTATTTTAAAAAGTTGTGGAAGGAAAAAAAATGCTTATAGGAACAAAGTAACTAGGGCCTCAAAAGTGCTCACTTTACTGTGGACAGCATATATGTATCGGTCTGTTTTTAAAGATGTATTCTTATCAAAGAAAATAAAAGTTCGTTACTTTCCACCACCACACACAATAATTCTGATACAATGCTATAGGCTGTTCACGGATATTTCAAACTTTTTTGAAGCCATGCTAAAGTTATACTTCCAGGCTATTCCTCCGCCTCATGCAAACAAATCTTAACTAAGTATAGAAAATTACAAGAAAGGACATTGCGCCGGATTCTTGCGCACTCAGTGTAGTATTACTTTCCATAAGAATTATTTCTTACTAGGTATCACGAACACTCATTTCATCTCGCTGTATTTATTCATATCAATTATTAATGGGAAATGTTATTTTATAAAAAAAAATATAATTAAAAGTGCAATTTAACAAAAAAAAGGTACTTTATATTAACACAATTACAAAATTATAAAATAGGAAACACTCAAACACGCCATACATAGGGCGATTTTCCAAAGGTTTGATTCAAAATGTGTGAAGATACCTCGATTAGACTGTAAACGTCGTATCGTGCAAGTTTGTACTTCATATAGAACCTTACGTCCAACTCGTAAAAGTTTTCACGCATCGCTTCCCGCATTCTCTTGGTTGGCTGGAGGTAAAGTCCACGCCTGTGCCCTTTCCAGCGAGAGCCTCCTGACACTTCGTGCGGCAAGTTCGTCCATCCCGGGACGGAAGGCGATGGGGTAAGTGGAGAGGAGGGAGTGGTTCGAGAACTTCAAGCGTGGGCAATATGACGCGAAAGGGGTCACATCCTGGAAGGATAGTTTGCGCAGAAAGGAAGAAGGTCGAAGGGAGAGAAGGGGCAGAATCCGCCGCCGAATTGGCTGCTGATGGTATGCAGCTGTTTCATTTCGAAACTTGTGGCTCGAGCACCCACGGGACGAACCAGCACAAAAGAGGATGAAATCACATTCCCTCTCCGGATTGTTTGTGTCTCGACGGGCCCTTCGCAACTTTTCCCCTCCGCATGTTATTCCCATCTCTCCCGGTCTCTCTCTCTCTCTGTGTTTCTCGCTGGAGAGACGCCTTGGAAAGATCTTCGCCCTCCGGGACGGCAAAAACACTTTCCAACAGCCGGCCTGTAATTGCAGAAATCGCCTCTTCGCCGCAACGTTTTCCGCGAACAACAGGACGTTTCACAAGCGCAGCGACCCGTGCCGCACCTCCGAGACCGGCATCGGCCACACTGCGACATTTGTGTGATCCGTTCGGTCGCACGCTAATTTCCGAGATCGAGTGTTCCAGGAGCCGCGGTGGTGTAGTGGCCACACTAATCGCCTCCCACCTGGGCGAACCTGACTCGACTCCTAGGCGGGGTCGCTCCCGGATTCCTTGCAAATGGGAATCGTGCCGGACGATGCCGCTGGTCGGCGGGTTTTCTCTGAGATTCCCCGTTTCCCCCGCCCTTGCATTCCGGCGCTGCTTCGTGATCGCCGGCTCTCAAGACCTCGATGATAAGAGCAGCCCAAATCTCTCCACTCCACTCTGGTGTTCCAATAACGATTTTGTTTTATTCGTACGCACTGTAATTGTGTTTAGCACTACTCTTGCAGGCAGTGAACAACGCGTTGTGTGCTCTGTGATATTTACATTAACCATCAATGTCAAAGGGGTGTAGAAAATTCCACAAATCAGATTAGGCGCAAGGAAGACTGGGAACTAATGCCTTGCTGTGTACATGACCGATAATAAGTATCATTCATGTTCAACGTATCCACGATTGTAGACACGGTCACCGAACAGGTTATTGGGTTTATGTTGTTTTCAAGAATTTGTATTTAACAATTTGTCATATAATTTATTTTATCAAATATTTGTTTAATTGACGTATTACTTATTTTCTTGTATTTATTGTTTATTTATTTGTAATTTTACACATATTATACTTTATCACTTGCCTATGAGTTAAGAATTTATGTTTAACCTTAATTTCATTTGGAAATTTAAAAAATAAAAATGTTGTTTTTTGATTAAGAAGTACAGTATGATTTCTGCATTTCAACAAATAAAATTTTGAGGATTTCCTGAAATCTTGATTTGTATGCTATACTCAGTTCAGAGCTATAATTTTGTTTTGGGTAGGCAGCACAGCATAGAGGCAAGACTGCCTGCCTAATCAACACACATATATTTGCTACTGACTACTGTATTTTAAATTAGTTAAAAATAAATATAATTGTATTAATATAAATTTAAAAAATTCCAGAGTTTTCAGTAACTTTTTACGATATTAGATGTCTCCCGACATGTAGGTACCCTTAAATAAAGTGTTAGTGTAGCGTCACTTATAAAAAGCGGAAGAACGATGAATTTAAATAAAACTGCAAAATGTTTCTTTGTGCAGTGAACTGCTAAAATTGAAAAATATTTATGTTGAGCTCATGAAGTACGTGTGTTTACTTGCCAGCTCCGTTTGCAGAGAATTCGGAAAAATAATTTTAAGTAATAAGAAACTTATGTACTTTAGTTTCTGCATGATACGTCAAAAACATGTCTAAAAGCAAATAAATCCCATTAAAAAAAACATTGGTTTGCTATCAACTTTTTACACATATTAATATTTAATTATACTTTTTTTTTCAAGCAACAGACGCACCAGCGGTATTTAATATGCAATCATTCTTATGCAGTTTTCATGCAACATATACAGATATCGATATGAAAGTGATAAAATATTATTCCCTGCTAGGCTTAATTTTAGCTATGATAACATACACTCGTTCAAAAAAGTTCACCATAATGAACAGATGCGACACCATTATTTAAACGAACTATTATAATGCCCTAAAAACATGGCACATGTAATTTACAAGAATTTCGGTGGACAACACATTACTTAATATTGTATTAAAACATGTCCAGTACGGCAGAAGTACTCTCTAACAAANAGAATTTCGGTGGACAACACATTACTTAATATTGTATTAAAACATGTCCAGTACGGCAGAAGTACTCTCTAACAAACCTTAAACACTTGACTTTCGCCTTCACAAAAAAAAAAAACAGAGTGGTTAACAACGCGTGTGTCCCGAGATATGACGATGCTCAGAATTACCTTCTGAGCAGAATTACCCTACATTCTCCTATTATGTAATTTAACCTATTCATGCTAACTCAATCATGTTAATTAATTAACTTGAGTTAAGTCTGATTATCTTGTTTCTACGACTTTGGCTTTTGATATTGTGCTACAATCCCTAAACATTTTTTTTTTAAGACGCACCGCGTATAACGTCAAAACAGCTTCATGGTTTATGACTACTCGTCGACTCCGCGGTGCGTAGCAAACTTGCCCCGATCTCCAGCGCTCGACTGCTTGTGTTCCCAAAGAACACACTCGGCCCACGATACATGTCGTCCTACGGAACTCGTGGCCTACGTCCCCCGACACTCGTGGAGAACGATCACTATCACCTTCTGACTTACAATAATCCCCACTGCCTAGGCTGTCGTACTATTTACAAAGACAATAGTCACTGAGCAGAGCATCCTGCCCGACTCAAACTTACAGTTATATCTGGTAGCACTAGCATTTCCCTAAAGCTTAGAATGTTCTTTTAACCCTACTTAAATGTATTATGGATTTGAACGTTAATCCATACTATGTCACTGGGTGCATAACCAGTATATACATATCAATGTGCTAAGATGTAAGTCTCCTGTGTCTAACGAGCGTGGCCAAAGTCTAGGAAGACGCTGTGCAGCACATTCAAAACAGCTGCGACGACGGCCTGTATCTGGCCTGCTTCCAAGCGTCAAATCGTTCTACCCAGCAAAAGAAAGTCCAACTAGCGTCGTTATGTTATAACAGTTAACATATTGTCGTGAGACCTTACTATTTTCAACGAGTCAATAACGAATGCAACTCAGTGGTCTGATGCAAGGCCTGTTGTTTTCCTTTTCGACCACACGCCTATTCGGCGCTGGCAGTATCCCTGGCCTATGTAACAAGCGCAAGGAAGGTGTTGTAATCTGCGTGATACGTTTTTACGATGTTCGCGTGCCTTTCTCCCTTCCGTTGTTTTTTCCCTTCTTTTGATGTTTAACTTTTGGAAGTAAGTTTTCTCATTAAGATTCAGATTTCTGATCTGATATAATATATATAAATTTAAATAATGTGCCTTATCGGTAATAACGGTTTCGTGTATTTTCTATACTGTAAATAGATTACAATGCATTACGAATACGTGGTTAATAAAGCAGTTGCATAATGGTAACAGTTTTTCAAACTTTTTTTTGCGTAATTCAAATATGTTGTTTACTTATTGTTATTTTAACTAGACCTAAAATTTGCCCGTATTTTATCCATCGCAAGGTCGGAAAAATCTATTAAGCTACTTATATACTAAATTTTCTAATATATTTTCTGAACAAAAATTTTATGAGGAGGGGTATTTTTAATTACAAGAGACTCCTCATCTTCCATCTTGAACTGCGGTTTTGTTTGTCACCTACCTTAACTAAAGGGGAGCGAACGAACCAATAAGAAGCGTTACGCTTCTATATTTAATTTTGGTGAATTATAAGAGCAGCTACCTGGTAGTAAGTAGAGGTTAAAACTTATTAAACTGAAAAATTACATACATTTTTATTAGATGACAGTTTTAAAATAAACTATTTTTTAATTGCTACACGCCTGGCCTACACTACATACACTGAAGAGCATAAAAACTGGTAGACCTGCCTAATATCGTGTAGAGACCCCCCGCGAGCACGCAGAAGTGCCGCAAAACGACGTGGCATGGACTCGACTAATGCCTGAAGGTATGCAGGAGGCAATTCACACCATGAATCCTGCAGGGCAGTCCACAAATCCATAGGAGTGCGAGGCGGCGGAGATCTCTTCTGAACAGCACGTTGCAAGGCATCCCAGATATGCTCAATGATGTCCATGTCTGGTGATTTAGGTGGCCAATGGAAGTGTTTAAAGTCAGAAGTGTGTTCCTGGAGCCACTCGGTAGCAACTCTCGATGTGTGGGGTGTCGCATTGTCCTGCTGGAATTGCCCACGCCCGTCGGAATGCACAATGGACATGAATGGGTGCAGGTGATCGGACAGAATGCTTAAGTATCTGTCACCTGTGCTTACGTATCTGTCAGAGTAGTATCTAGACGTATCAGGGGTCCCATTTTACGCCAACTGCACACGTCCCATACCATGACAGAGCCTCCACCAGCTTGAACAGTCCCCTGTTGACATGTAGGGTCCATGGATTCATGAGGATGTCTCCATACCCGTACACGTCCATCCGCCCGATACAATTGGAAACGAGACTCGTCAGACCAGGCAACGTGTTTCCAGTCATCAACAGTCCAATGGCGGTGTTGGCGGGCCCAGGCGAGGCGTAAAGCTTTGTGTCGTGCAGTCAACAACGGTACACGAGTGGGCCTTCGGCTCCGAAAGCGCATATCAATGATGGTCCGTTGAATAGTTCGCACGCTGGCACTTGTTGAGATGCCCCAGCATTAAAATCTGCGCTAATTTGAGAAAGGGTTGCACGTGTGTCACGTTTAATGATTCTCGTCAGTCGTCGCTTGTCCCGTTCTTTCACGATCTTTTTCCGGCCTCAGCGATGTCGAAGATTTGATGTTTTACCGGATTCCTGATATTCACGGTACACTCGTGAAATGGTCGTACGCGAAAATCCAAATGTTATCGCTACCTCGTAGATGCTATGTCCCATCTCTCGTGCGCCGACTATATCCCTACGTTCAAACTCACTTAAATCTTGGTAACCTGCCATTGTAGCAGCAGTAACCGATCTAGCAACTTTGCCAGACGCTTGTTGTCGTATATAGGCGCTGCCAACCTCATCGCGTTACTCTGATTGGTTCCATACCTTTGTTATATGCCTACGCGCGCCTATACCAGTTTTTTTTTGCTCTCTAGTGTATGTCATAAAACCTTATTAAAAATTCCGCCTGGATGACGCATGAATTGCGTTGCAGAGGTTTGGTAGAAGACTTGTGGTTCAAAAATTGTTTTATATTTAGTAGTGGTGACTAAACACGAAAAGGATTTAACAAACTTTCCATGACCGAAGAAAAAATTCATGCTCACAATTGAACTGCAAGTATTTATTGCGTGAAATTGCTGAAACGGGTATTTCCAGAATTAATTTTACTGCTAAATTTTTGCAAACACTTTGTACTATGGTACGCCATATTAACTGATATGTTTTAATGTTTCCAGGCATTTATTTTCAAAACAGTGGCCTCATAACAATTCACCAACATTTATATGAATTAAGTGGATCTCACATATTTTCAAAACAACAGCCAGCCATGTAAATATTTTTTGAAGTGTCTAGAGATAATGGAAAATCGCGAAATTTTTTTGAGCTAACATATCTTCTATAACATTCTAGCTACTCTATTCTTTTATGATTTGATGAACAAGGTTTTGACTCGGCAAAGTTGTTTGCATACAAATCACGAACGTTCAGCCTTATAGTATCAACATCCATATTGACCTAGTGAAATGGGGTAGTCTTCATACAAGCATGACAGCCAACAAGAAAATAAAACTGTGGACCATACAATATGTACAGTACACTTTTCCCGTGATAAACCATAATCTCGACATATGTCCTAAACAATTTAAACCAATTTTTATATGGTGGCACTATCTCTGATAATCATCTACTGTGCTTATAACCTTTTTTGCGTACCATTGATGAAGATCGCTAAATGAATAAATTGAGGTTTTATGTCACATCTCGGGGACCAATCAACCGATTTCCACCACATTTAAAATACCATTAGTGCTAGGTAGGACTATTAAAATTTGCTTGTTTTAATTGGGGTAGGACATTTTATGGCATTAATACAATTAATTTATATTGGTATGTTTATCTTTCGAAGAAATCACTAAAATTTAATCAGATTTTGTATGCTAACAATATTTATTATAAGCATCAGTTATGCATACAGAGATACTCGTTTGCCTTTGTTTTTTGTAAAGTAGTGCTAAGTGAGAAAATTTAACAATTATGTCATATTTCCGGAACCATTTACCTAATTTTTTTTACCAAAACTCGTAGAAATGCCACAGAAGGCCATGTAAACTTACATAGTTTGATACAAATATTAAATAAATTAACCAAATTAAATGAAACTTTGTATGTTGACAGTATCGATTCGAAGCACCGTATCCATAGCATTTTTAAAGACCCTTTTGTACAGTAGCACCAAATGGGAATAATGAAGTTTTCATGCCCTGTCTCGGAAACCAATCAACCGATTTCCTCAAAATTCTTCTCACCAGTAGCGATATGGTAGGCTATGAAAATTGACACGTTTGAATTGGCTCAGACACTTATTTTCAAAATGATGACCCTGTAAATATTTCAGGTTAGTAACCCCTATCTACCAAAATATTAGACTGATAACATCCGAAGTTGATGCTCCGAATCCTATTTTCGTAGTGCAGTTGATTGCACGTTAGCGAGGTTTTCTGGGTTCGAGACCAGGGTAAAGCACGCGTGTAGCTGTAATTGTTTCACTTCTGTTGCATACGTTTCTGGTCTCATCTCTTATGATATTGCGGTCATGAGACGTCAAGACCTACCTACCATCTACTATTTCAAAAACTTCATTAAACATAAAGTGGGCTCACTAGTTATATCAGTAACTTATTGTCTACATCAGATACTTAAAATATTTTATCCCAATGAACTCATGAATATCTTTAAAGAAGCTAATTGCATTTATTCTCAATGCCACTTGGGTTTTTATTTTTCTGGTATTTGAAAACCAATAAAGTTGTGAATATTATGCTTTTTTTTTTTATGTATGGAAGATGAAATCTTTTAATATGCCTGTAAAGCTGTCATGTGTAAATATCTAGCAGTGAAAGAGAGTTTGCCATAAGTATAAAATAATGAGGTTTTATTATCAAATTCCCTTAACGTATCACTGGCCATGGAATGTTATTGGCCTGCGCTGTCTGCGCTGGAAGCGACAAGCTCAGTCGCACAGAAGATTTTCATTAATACGCCTCGTGTGAAGATGAACCGTATCGTTCGCGCTCACTTAAACAGCGCCAGACGTCTCTCCCCCCCAAGATCTGTTTATGGCGGGAATGCGCAGCCGCTGGTGTCACAGCCACGCTAATTACCTGTTAATTAACACCCGCGGCGCATGTCCCGTCCCCGCGCNGTAGGGTCCATGGATTCATGAGGATGTCTCCATACCTGTACATGTCCATCCACCCGATACAATTGGAAACGAGACACGAGTGGGCCTTCGGCTTCGAAAGCCCGTATCAATGATGGTCCGTTGAATAGTTCACACGCTGGTACTTGTTGATGCCCCAGCATTGAAATCTGCGCCAATTTGAGGAAGGGTTGCACGTCTGTCACGTTTAATGATTCTCGTCAGTCGTCGTTTGCCCCGTTAGTTCACGATCTTGTTCCGGCCACAGCGATGTCGAAGATTTGATGTTTTACCGGATTACCGGTATTCAC
Organism: Clitarchus hookeri; assembly: GCA_002778355.1. Lineage (NCBI taxonomy): Eukaryota > Metazoa > Arthropoda > Insecta > Phasmatodea > Phasmatidae > Clitarchus > Clitarchus hookeri. The sequence goes on from NQII01002786.1 coordinate 122,013, forward strand.
AGTACACTCCTGAAATGGTCATACGCGAAAATCCAAATTTTATCGCTACCTCGGAGATGCTATGTCCCATCTCTCGTGCGCCGACTATAACACCACGTTCAAACTCACTTGAATCTTGATACCCTGCTATTGTAGCAGCAGTAACCGATCTAGCAACTTTGCCAGACGCGCGTTGTCTTATATAGGCGCTGTCGACCGCATCGCGTCACTCTGATTGGTTCCATACCTCTGTTATATGCATACGCACGCCTATAACAGTTTTTGTTTGGCTCTCCAGTGTATGTCATCAAACCTTATTAAGAATTCAGCCTGGCTGACGCATGAAGTGCATTGCAGAGGTTTGGTAGAAGACTTGTGGTTCAAAAACGGTTTTATATTTAGTAGTGGTGACTAAACACGAAAAGGATTTAACAAACTTTCCATGACCTAAGACAAACTTCATGCTCACAATTGAACTCCAAGAATTTATTGCGTGAAATTGCTGAAATGGGTGTTTCCAGAATTAGTTTTGCTGCTAAATTTTGGCAAACACTTAGTACTTTGGTACGCCATATGAACTGATATGTTTTAATGTTTCCAGGCATTTATTTTCAAAACAGTGGCCACATAACAATTCAACTTTCGTAGTCCACCAAAATTTATATGAATTAAGTGGATCTCACATAATTCCAAAACAACAGCCAGCTATGTAAATATTTTTTGAAGTATACCATATGTCTAGAGATAATGGAAAATAGCGAAAATTTTTTGAGCCAACATATCTTCGATAACATTCTAGCTACTCTATTGTTTTATGATTTGATGAACAAGGTTTTGACTCGGCAAAGTTGTTTGCATACAAATCACGAACGTTCAGCCTTATAGTATCATAATCCATATTGGCCCAGTGAAATGGCGTAGTCTTCATACATGCACGACAGCCAACAAGAAAAGAAAACTGTGGACCATACAGTATATACAGTACACTTTCACTTTTCCCGTGATAAACCATAATCTCGACATATGTCCTAAACAATTTAAACCAATGTTTATATGGTGGCACTATCTATGATAATCATCTACTGTGCTTATACATAACCCTTTTGCCTACTATTTATGAAGATCGCCAAATGAATAAATTGACGTTTTATGTCTCATCTCGGGAACCAATCAACCGATTTCCACCATATTTTAAACCCCATTAGTGCTAGGTAGGACTATTAAAACTTGCTTGTTTTAATTGAGGTAGGACTTGTTATGGTATTAATACAATTAATTTAGATTGGTATGTTTATCTATCGAAGAAATCGCCAAAATTGAATCAAATTTTGTATGCTAAAATTTGTATTGTAAGCGTCAGTTATGCATACAGAGATACTCCTTTGCCTGTTCTTTTTGTAAACTAGTGCTAAGTGAGAAAATGGAAAAATTATGTCATATTTACGAAACCTAATTTTTTACCAAAATTCGCACACTAGTAATGCCACAGAAGGCCATGTAAACTTACATAGTTTGATACATATATTAAATAAATTAACCAAATTAAATGAAACTTTGTATGTTGACAGTATCGATTCGAATCATCGTATGAATATAATTTTTAAAGACCCTTTTGTACAATAGCACCAAATGGAAAAAATTAAGTTTTCATGCCCTATCTCGGAAACCAATCGACCGATTTCCTCAAAATTCTTCTCACCAGTAGCGATATGGTAGGCTATGAAAACTTACACGATTGAAGTGGCTCAGACACTTATTTTCAAAATTATGACCCTGTAAATATTTCAGGTTAGTAACCCCTATCTACCAAAACATTAGACTGATAACATCCGAAGTTGATGCTCCGAATCCTATTTTCGTAGTGCAGTTGATTGCACGTTAGCGAGGTTTTCTGGGTTCGAGTCCTGGGTAAAGCACGCGTGTAGCTGTAATTGTTTCACTTCTGTTGCATACGTTTCTGGTCCCATCTCTTATGATATTGCGGTCATGAGACGTCAAGACCTACCTACCATCTACTCTTTCAAAAACTTCATTAAACATAAAGTGGGCTCACTAGTTATATCAGTAACTTATTGTCTACATCAGATACTTAAAATATTTTATCCCAATGAACTCATGAATATCTTTAAAGAAGTCAATTGCATTTATTCTCAATGCCACTTGGGTTTTTATTTTTCTGGTATTTGAAAACCAATAAAGTTGTGAATATTATGCTTTTTTTTTTTTAATGTATGGAAGATGAAATCTTTTAATATGCCTGTAAAGCTGTCATGTGTAATATCTAGCAGTGAAAGAGAGTTTGCCATAAGTATAAAATAATGAGGTTTTATTATCAAATTCCCTTAACGTATCACTGGCCACGGAATGTTATTGGCCTGTACTGTCTGCGCTGGAAGCGACAAGTGCAGTCGCACAGAAGATTTTCATTAATACGCCTCGTGTGAAGATGAACCGTATAGTTCGCGCTCACTTAAACAGCGCCAGACGTCTCCCCCCCCCAAGATCTGTTTATGGCGGGAATGCGCAGCCGCTGGTGTCACAGCCACGCTAATTACCTGTTAATTAACACCCGCGGCGCATGTCCCGTCCCCGCGCCACGCCCCCCGAGTAGCAGCCCAGGCAGTGGCACACAAAGCTTATCACCGATCCTTCAAGTGAGCGCGTGGCGGTCTCCCCCAGCCTCCGCCAGCCGATGGCTAATTAGTTGCTCCTGACAGCTGCAGCCACGGGTGTTCAAACCAGCGGTTATTACTCGTCGCCCGCCTTGTTTTTGTGCGCGAGTCATTAGCAGCTTAGGCGGCAGACGTGCGGCCGCGATTGTTCCAGCACACACAATACTCGCTCCGCATAGCGAGCACGTAAGTAGGTGGAGCGAGGGGGTTCCAGGACATGCGGTTGGATGGCGGCCATTTTGAATTTGAATTTCTCGTTTCTGTCTTCCAAGTTCATTAACAGCCCAACCCCACTTCACATCTTACTCCTTCCGAATACTTTCCCTTTCAGATCTGCAGCATCAGGAGGAAAAATGGAGAAGTGTAATATTATTAGCAAACAGCAGGTTCACCAACTGAACCCTTCTCCAGGATAAATAACATTGTGAGGATGGGGAAAATAAAATTTTATATGCAAATATGTTTTAATGCGGATTCAGAAGATCTTGACTGGCCATTATTAATACTATCGTAAGATACGATTGTTTATCACAGGAAAATTTGACTAACTAGGATCCAATGTACTGTACACATGTCAGATAGTTTTCTTTCCTCATTGGCTGCCATGCATGTATGAAGCTACTATCCTTTTTCANATGTACTGTACACATGTCAGATAGTTTTCTTTCCTCATTGGCTGCCATGCATGTATGAAGCTACTATCCTTTTTCATTAGGCCATTAAGGATTCTGATCCTCTAAAGCAGACTTTTTTTGGTAGGCATACAAAATATTAGCCGGGTCAAAAACCGGATCATCCAGTCATAAAAGAAGAACTAGCTAAAATGTTATCGAATATATGTTAACTCAAACTTTTTTTCGCTGTTTTCCAGTGTTGCTAACGATCGTATAAACGAGTACACTCTATCATTACTCCACCCTTTACCTAATATCTCTGTAACTATTTGGAAATATGTAATGCTTTCTTGGGGTAGGCTTGTAACATAAGTAACATGATACAATGTTTATCAATAGCATGCTTTTGTAGATGTCCCATCGTGTGTGTCGTAATTCACTACTCTTCAAAATTCTAGGATGAAAAATCTCTCAAAGAGGGAGTATATTTTATATTATACTTAGTAGTTGATTTGGTTCAGGACCCATGCTTCTACAAACTGCTGTCTCCATTTCCTCAACTGCTCAATATAAAGTCTTCATACTTTTCATAAATCCCACTTTATTAGTACTGTGATTATTGCTACATTTCTTCATTCCACAACAGCATCGCATTCTGTCCCCACTTCTAAATGTATATACTTACGTGCCTGCCATTTCTCAATCACATAACATAGTCTTCATACTTTCATATGCACTCCACTCCTTGATACCTACCTTCTGTATCCTGCTTTCCTTTAAGCATGCCTCACTGCAAGTATATCTACCCACAAATATTGAAATAATAATTACTCGGCTGCTATCTGATACTACGTCTCGTCCATTTTCTTTGTACTCAGTTATTACAAACCCCTTCCTTCATAACTTTTGAGGGACACAGAACGACGGTATGAATGTACATTTGTGGGTCAGTATTAATTACAGGGTTATATCTGGGCTACATAAATGTGATTTAACACTGATGCAATTGCCCTTAATTGTTACATTGAAATGATAAATCAAGGTGAATTACATCAGTTTTAACTCACATCAAGTGTGATTGAAGCTTTATTCAACACAAATTTCTCATGACTGGTACATATTTGCTAATTGAAAGCCTGTTGATGGCTTGAATTATGTTTGTAGGTGGCCAAGGCAAGCTTGTGGTAAGTGTAGGTAATTAAGCTTTCTACAAGCGTGACGTGTGGTGGCTAGTTACCTTGATTCGAGCTTGATTCAATCTTGTTGGCTTGCAAAGCAAGCTTGCAGGGTTGTCATGCCAAGTTTGATTAAATAGTTTTTTGAAAAATAATTGCAATGGGGGTGAATGATTAAGTGAAATATTTTGATTATTTAATATTTCCATTGCTACACTATGTCGTTACAGAAAACCAAGTTTTCTGTGACGACATAGTGTAGCAATGGAATATGTTAAAAATATTTCACCTAAGTTTGATTCAAGCATAACTCAAGNATGTACTGTACACATGTCAGATAGTTTTCTTTCCTCATTGGCTGCCATGCATGTATGAAGCTACTATCCTTTTTCGTTAGGCCATTAAGGATTCTGATCCTCTAAAGCAGAATTTTTTTGGTAGGTATACAAAATATTAGCCGGGTCAAAAACCGGATCATCCAGTCATAAAAGAAGAACTAGCTAAAATGTTATAGAATATATGTTAACTCAAACTTTTTTTCGCTGTTTTCCAGTGTCGCTAACGATCGTATAAACGAGTACACTCTATCATTACTCCACCCTTTACCTAATATCTCTGTAACTATTTGGAAATATGTAATGCTTTCTTGGGGTAGGCTTGTAACATAAGTAACATGATACAATTTTTATCAATAGCATGCTTTTGTAGATGTCCCATCGTGTGTGTCGTAATTCACTACTCTTCAAAATTCTAGGATGAAAAATCTCTCAAAGAGGGAGTATATTTTATATTATACTTAGTAGTTGATTTGGTTCAGGACCCATGCTTCTACAAACTGCTGTCTCCATTTCCTCAACTGCTCAATATAAAGTCTTCATACTTTTCATAAATCCCACTTTATTAGTACTGTGATTATTGCTACATTTCTTCATTCCACAACAGCATCGCATTCTGTCCCCACTTCTAAATGTATATACTTACGTGCCTGCCATTTCTCAATCACATAAGATAGTCTTCATACTTTCATATGCACTCCACTCCTTGATACCTTCCTTCTGTATCCTGCTTTCCTTTAAGCATGCCTCCTCACTGCAAGTATATCTACCCACAAATATTGAAATAATAATTACTCGGCTGCTATCTGATACTACGTCTCGTCCATTTTCTTTGTACTCAGTTATTACAAACCCCTTCCTTCATAACTTTTGAGGGACACAGAACGACGGTATGAATGTACATTTGTGGGTCAGTATTAATTACAGGGTTATATCTGGGCTACATAAATGTGATTTAACACTGATGCAATTGCCCTTAATTGTTACATTGAAAGGATAAATCAAGGTGAATTACATCAGTTTTAACTCACATCAAGTGTGATTGAAGCTTTATTCAACACAAATTTCTCATGACTGGTACATATTTGCTAATTGAAAGCCTGTTGATGGCTTGAATTATTCTTGTAGGTGGCCAAGGCAAGCTTGTGGTAAGTGTAGGTAATTAAGCTTTCTACAAGCGTGACGTGTGGTGGCTAGTTACCTTGATTCGAGCTTGATTCAATCTTGTTGGCTTGCAAAGCAAGCTTGCAGGGTTGTCATGCCAAGTTTGATTAAATAGTTTTTTGAAAAATAATTGCAATGGGGGTGAATGATCAAGTGAAATATTTTGATTATTTAATATTTCCATTGCTACACTATGTCGTCACAGAAAACCAGGGTTTCTGTGACGACATAGTGTAGCAATGGAATATGTTAAAAATATTTCACCTAAGTTTGATTCAAGCATAACTCAAGCCGATTATGCTATTGGGGCAGTCAATATCGCAAAATTAATTAAGACAGGTCAGCTGTACTAATTTTATAATGCTGAGAAATTACTTTTGCAATGCGAAAAATTTCCTTAAATATTTTAAAGTAGTATTTATAAAAAAAAAAAAAATTTACAAATATAAAATTGCGTGAACAGATCCTCGTTGAGACTGATTACCTAACTGTCCTTTTGTTTCTATTTGCTCACTTTGATTTTTAATTTTGAGCTTGAGAAATATGATATTGCCGCTCATCACTGCAAATCGCCAACCTAGAGGCATTACTCTGTTGGAGTTTGATAGACTCTGTTTCCTATTACTCTTTCTTTTAACGCCCGAGGACGGAACAGACGGCAGTTTCCTTTGTTCCTTTGTGTTGCCCACGCGTGGCGCCGTATGTAATGTTTATCAGTGCGGAGTTCTTCATTCTGTCGTTCATTGACTGACTGGATTGTTATTATTTTATTTCAAGATTCTTAGATTTTTCGTTCTATACTCACCTCTCACGACATATTTTTCATTCACACTGAAGCAATATTTTCGCGTATTTATGACTCGTATCTGTGCCAAACACGAGAGTGGCTGGAATTTGTTTTCCTGCTGTCAAATTTAACCTCAGGTTGCCTCACACATTAAATTATTTTTTTTGTTTGTCAAATTTATTTGTATGGACATCGACGAATGCGTTGCTCGTATTGATATAGTCATTATTTAGTTTTGTTTTACCGTTTTGTTACCTGTTCACGTGGTCATATTTGCGAAACATTTTCGTCTGCTGTGTAGTATTTTGCTTGGTATCCAGCATACGAAAAGGAGAAAATGCTGTTAAATTCTATTACACAAGTGGCTTTAATGTTGAANTCTGTTTGGTATCCAGCATACGAAAAGGAGAAAATGCTGTTAAATTCTATTACACAAGTGGCTTTAATGTTGAAAATCAAAGTAATACTTCACGTAAATTAACGAGAGAAAACGGATGTTTGTAAAAGACAAATAAGAGAACAGTTATTGCCCCTTTTTATCTAGTTTAACCAACCAATCAGAAACCAACTGAACCCAGTGTTTCATTGTGTTAAAAACACGACTGATGCTTGGCGAGAAATGCACGTTTAAGTAAGTATTTTTTTTCGAACTGTGATCCCTTAAATTTAAAGTTATTGTGGCGATGATATCGGACAAGAGACGTTTGAGCTCAAACTCCGGCATGACTTAAAACAATTTCTGGTCACCGAACCGTCTCACGTGGTTCGGAGCCCACTACAGCCAGTTAATCCCGTCGTTTTNCGATCCCTTAAATTTAAAGTTATTGTGGCGATGATATCGGACAAGAGACGTTTTGAGCTCAAACTCCGGCACGACTTAAAACAATTTCTGGTCACCGAACCGTCTCACGTGGTTCGGAGCCCACTACAGCCAGTTAATCCCGTCGTTTTTAACCTGCGTGTAGAAACCAAGGAATTTTGCGAGTTCAAACTGTGCTTTGATAGACTTTAAACACTTGTATTTTCTTGTTAGTTTTGTTATTGGGCCACTATTTTCCTGACACGACTGCATTACTTTGGACTGGTAACGTATTGTTTCATGTTGCTGATCTGCGTCGCTTCCCTTGCCCCGTCCTGCTTGAACGAGCGAAGAAGTGTACCAATGGCAGAGCCGTAACCCGAGGACTGCGCGGAGATTTACAAAGGAGTGCCACTGCCACGAAAAGCCTATCGGGATTCATGCCACCGTCTGTCATTGAAAGGACTGAATTTCTGGGTTTATCGTTGCAAGAATGTTCTGGTCATCGCCCCCCATCTCTCTGACTTGAGGTGCGGGGAACATTCTGAATCGAGCCAGCAAGACTATTTAAGCTGCGACGGGCCTCCGAGCCGATAGTGTAGAGTTTGGAGGATCGTACGGCCTTAAGCGCCAGGCTTGCGAAGACAGCGAAGCGACAGTGACCAGGCGTGAGTGAAGTATGCGGTCTGCGAGTATCGGTACAGCGGAGAGTGAGACTGGTGGACGGGAGCACTTAACTGAATGTGTAAGCCCAAGACGTTCTAAATTGTGGCAATAGACAGATTGAATTAGTGTAAATAATGATTGTGAATTAAGCGACTGTAACCAAAATATGGACAGTGATGAGGACTTCAATTATAATTGAGATATTCATTCAATTTTCCGCTCGCTGAGAATGCAAAATCAATAGTGGAGATAGGTACCTATATTAGTGTTATAATTATTAGCTGTGTAAATATTTATAGCATTATAAATAATTTAGAAAATGGCAATTTTTTATTAAAACCCCTATGCCTCACGAACTCAGATACGCCCCTGGCTTTTTGTAATAATATAGTTAGAAAGTGACCGAATGAATCAGAATAGCACACAGGACAAAGTTCTCATCGCGAAGGCATCAGGCAATAAACAAATGACAGCGCTTAGGGTGTTCACAGTACTGTCAAATTTAGCCCAACTGTTAAATTAATTTGCAAAATTTACGAGCATTACATTACGATTTAAATATAGTATATTATTTTAATAATAATTTTCAATGTTGTTATATATATATATATATATATATATATAAACATACGTTACTGCACGGAAACACGCTACCAGGATGTAACACTCTCAGACGAACAGTGTTGGAGACAACGGACAAAGTTTGTACCTGGAAGGCAACCAAGTGCACCCTTACTAACTTTGCCTGTTTTCTCGCAAACTGTTCGCCGGAGAGTGTTACATCAAGGTAAGGTTATTTGTGCATTAACGTACTGTACGTATGGTTATGACGTCTTAAAGAAATACCCAAGGGTCACATACATCGGTAGGATACTAACATACCACCCCCTAACTGTCTCACTGTACAGGGATGATAGAACTCCACTACCTTTCGCAGATTTCAGGTCTTGGTAAAAGAAAATATTATGCAGCACAGAATTGCTCTTCTATCTCATGTAGGTTTTATTATTTTCAGTTAACACCGTTCAACATATAGAATTGTAAGGGTGGCTACCTCCCTTGCGAGTTACTGTACGACATCGTTCGTATAATGTTTTCAATCCCATTTTGAATAGGGAATCATCTCACAGCGTTTGTACCTGTATACCAGGATAGTACTTGGGGGACGGCTTACATTCTAAATTAATCTAGTATTATATCTGAAAATGACACGAACAAACATTGTTTAGCCGAGATTCGAACGTGAAACATAGTGCTCCAAAGACGTCTCAGCGACGTTGAACACGAAGGCAGCCGTACGACCAAGATCAAATGTAGACATTTTTTTAACTCGTTGAGGCCAACACATATTCAACTAGCATCGACGACAAACTAAAAATATGACGTCATGCATACTAGCAAACTTCGTTACTTCAATATATATGCATTACAACTCTATTATTCACAATAATAAATAAAGACTAATAAAAAGCAATTAAGAACTAAACCATCATCTCAAATAGTGGAGCTCCCCAGTTTTGATATTTCATCATTTCTGTGTTAAACTGATTAATATGGAGCTACGAAGTGTGCCAATTAGCAAAACGATAAGTGTGTCACGTACATCAACCACTGCAGATACACTATTTCTAGTGTGCTTTGTATTTTCACATACCACCTTCCTATTCGCATGCACTACATTGAACACTTACTACATTGCACAACGTTAGTTACTGGCTGGCTGAGTGAATAGTTAGCTGTAGCTATTTATGAAACAGGATTTACAATCCGTCGTGCTGATTTTAACATCCGTGCGAAACGTAATTTTTTTTGTATTCGAAATTTATTGTTGATGTGATTGTTGTGTTCTCGCAACATTCCCGATTAACACTGGCGAAACAATAACACTTTAAGTAAGTAAAATTTCGCAAATTCTTCCCGTGGCAGGCTATATTTCAAGCACGTATTTTCTTATGGTGTTCATTATATGGTTGGGCCACAGTGGTTTCGAGACGCCTTATGCTACTAATTCAGCCGATAACAAACAAGAACAAACAATGCGATCTTATCACATGCCCGCAATTCTTGTAAAAAAAATCTCGCACCATGGCAGCAGTAAACCGACCCCGCAAAATACATGGGGAAAGAGGGTTCCGCCCTATCTCTAACAGCTATCTACTTACCCGTAGTAAAGAGCATGGTTTCCAACCTTCTTTCCCCATGGCATTTACAATAATGAATGACATGTTGAACGTAAATTATGTTGGGGGCGGTTTTATGGTGTCTATGCCGGTTTTCCCCCCTATAGGAAAAGTAAGGGAGGTATTCATGACCCCAATTGCAGCCATGGCTGCCCAAACCCTCTCTTCCGTGCATGAATTCCCTTCCTTGTAGGTGCATGGGGCCAAGCCTCGAGACGCACTGAAGTTCTGTCCCTACATCGCACATACACTCAACACTTGTATTATGGTAAGCAGGGATGTTGATATCGGAAAAAAATATCGATAATATTTATATTGGTTATTTATAAAAGTATCGTTTTACGAAACGATATATCGAAAGAAAAATATTCATTCTCGGTACATACGAATTCGATATTTTATGTATTAAAAGTCTTGATAAATGTAAAATTGCTTGGAAGAATACATATTGAGAGACGGGGCATTTTAGAAAGATGTGGTGCCTTTTTTTTAGTGCATGTTGTCAAAATAAACATAGCCTAGTAATTTTTAAATTCGGGTTTTTTGTGTTTAAAACAGAGCTTATTCAAAGAATATTTTAAAACTATTTATTTAAGTTACTTGAAAAAATATATTGATTTCGATAAAATATAGCTGAAATATATCAACGATTTATATCGATATATTGTTGATATAATATCGTCATTTCGATGTATCGGTATTTTTTCAACATCCCTAATAATAGGTTAGGAAAAAAAAAAGAATAAAATATTGACAGCAGCCAATAAATCAACAATTATGGTCCGAGTGTAAAAGGGATTTTGAACTCTAGGTTGCAGCTAAATTATATAGCGAAATTCACATATACGTGCCGTTTCACTTTAGTGACAAAGAACATTTCACGGAAATACAACCCGACCTTAACCCTGGCATAGTCCCCTCAAAGCGTTAAATAATCGAAAGATAAACTGCGACAATGTAAATATCATAAAAAAAAAAAAAAAAAAAAAAAAAAAAAAANTTTGTGTCACGAGCAAGGAATGAGGACATAAATCCACGGTGACGTGCAACCTCTGGTGAACAACAGTTGTCTTCCATAGGCTGCGGGACGCGGGCACTTGCAGACGGATCTGCGTCGCGTGCTCAAAGAGCGCAGATGAAAAAAAAAAAGGGTGTCCCCTCGTGGCGTGCTCCATGCTCACTGTTGTTTGTAACCACGCGCGCACGTACCAGCTGCGGCTGATTGCGAATAAACCGTTCCCTCGGCTTCCAGGCTACATACCGAGGACGAAAAACCAGCTTTCAGGTCGCTGAACAGGAAATAAACCTATATATTATTCCATCCAAGCACTGATATACGCTACTTGCAAACTGCACACGTGGCACCATTTAAAGCAGTTCATATAAATCTATATGCACAATTTTCTTACTAATTTTTGAATACAGCTAATGGAGAAAATTTAAGTTGTCGAAATTTGTAATGAACTACCGCAAACGCACAGATAAATTTTATTGTATTCAATGTTTAGTAAATAATAGATAAATGCATGAATATATTTAAAATTATCGTTTCTATGAAGAACATTGAATTGATAAGATGAATTATTTCCTTTTGTAATGTTTTTGTAAATTATTTATGTTAATTTTTTTTGTTTTATGCAAAAAATAAATAGTTTATCTACACTAGTTCGTGCAGTTGTTTTGGAATACTTTTTATTTATTTAATGGAAATATCACGGCACATGAATATTTTAAAGAATGTATGGAAAATTTATTAAAACGTTTACAATATGAATTAGGCCTATAGTTGGCGCAAAAACAATTTCCTAAAGCTCTATGTGCACTTGGAAAAAATACCAATGCGCTGTTATGTAGTGTTCAAAACAGTTTTGATTTCAGCAGTAAAATACTTAGAAGTTGAAAAAATTAATATTTGCGAGTTTAACGCCTACATTTTTCAAGTGCGTTAAGCGATTCTTTCTACACCAGTCTTAGGGTTGAACGCGAAGCTACGGTGGTGCAGTGATTATATTTTTTCGTCGCCTGTCTCTGCAAGCCAGAATAAATTCCCGGTGAAGCCAAACTCGGATTTTTACACGCGGAAAACGTGGCGGACGTTTTATATTGTGTTTCAATAATAAGAATGATATTAATATTAATGTAAATTCGACACAGTACGGCGGCTTGCTGAGATCGCTGTTGAATTACACATGTTTTTGCTACCACTATAGACGTCATGCATATGACGGGAATGGAGTTCGGGAAGGACTATTTTGTGTTTTATTTTATTAACAATCACGCATATTTGAATTTAAACTGGATACTGTATGCGCGCGCACCTGCTGCGACTGCTGTCATAAGGCGAGTGTTTCGGCAACCACTCAGGCCTGCACATTATATTCTCGACTGTGAGGAGTGTCGAGGTTCTCGAAGGTTAATTTCGTGTTTTTTGTGTTTTAAAAGTTAATAAAATAAAATAAAATAAAAACCGGTGGTATTTATCAGGCTACAGTCCCTGACACATTCCTTCACTGCTCCATCTTCAGCTGGTTTTCACCCGAATCCGCGCCGCAGGCCCTCAGCTGTCGAGCACAGCCCGAGCGCTTGACACCTGGCTGACGTCCGCTGTCCCGACGACACCACGCTACGCCCGTGCATGTTGACCAGCCGCCTTCGCGTTGCCGTTATCTGCAAACAAGCATCGCCTGCCGCAGTTAAGGCTTCCGATAAGCGAGAAGGCGTGTTTAGAACAACCCTCCCAGACGTCAAACAGGTGTCACGTACGTCACACTGTTCGCTCGTCGCGTTCTCTCACAAGTGCCAGACGTTATCGCGACAGCTCTCGCAGAGCTGCTCTTTAGAGTAAGATTACATGCCACCCATTCGTGAGTAGTTCCTGCGTTACAAGTTTGCCCACATGTATATTATTACGTTACGGAAAAATGCGCGCGTGGCTGTAAGACTTGCCCTGGACATACAGGCTGAGAGTGCACTAAAAAAATCTAGTTTTAAAGGAGTTACCTTCAAAAGCCAATTATTTTAAATAACATGAATAATTGTTTTGCTTAGTAATTATGGAATTTATGGAAATAAATATTTTAGCCGTACTTTTAAGTTTGTTAATCAATTTGCTAAAGTTTATTTGGAAAATATAACGAAAACACCTACTTTGGTCTTACCTTTTCCACTTACAGTTTTGTAGATGTATTTTTTCTTCTTTTGTAACCTTCCTTCTTAAAATGATAACATAATTTAATTACACGCAAATATAAAATAAGGCATGCAGACACTGTTTTTCCAATAACATGTTCAATATAAAACACATACATTTGTATTGACTGGCGTTCCCACTGGGTTTTATATCCCAAGTTAGGTAAGCAAGTGAAATAACTCTATTCGATAAAAGCAAATAAAACAAAAATCGTTCAATCAAAATCAACACGCATACATTATCTATACTTAGAGCTCGCCGTTGTGGGCTTGGTGACGGAAGCGGGATTATAACATCCGTTACACTTTAGTGACGATTTAGGCACAACTTAAACTAGGACGCCCACAGAAATATTAACGGCACCCAACTTAACGACTTTGATTACGGCTCGTTAACGTTTTTATAAAGCGTTTCCGAATTGAGCGTTTGGTAAACAATTCCTGTTTGAGACTGCGTATATTTAGACGTAATCACTGAACGGATTAATTGCAGTAACATTGAAAGTAAACTAGTAAATTAAGTTTCGTGGCTTAACTTATTATGAAAATAAACTGATATTTGTTCTGGACATATTAGAATAGGAATCAACTAAACCGTTAATTTTAAATTTCTAAGAGTTTCCAAGTATCAGTTGATTCATACAAGCTTACTATTTACAAGGACGATGGAAAAGCCACTTTCTATGGTCATTTATCCAAGTACGTGTACAAAAGCGGTAGACAAAATAATACATTTTTGGATGCCAATCCATTTATTTCTAAAGCCATCAAAGGTTTTAAATAGTTTTTTTCATATAAAAATAGAAAATATATTTTTTAAAGTTTAGACTATTATTAATTTTAGAACTGACAAAAAACGGACATCTGTGACATTTGTTAGAAGCAAACGCGTTCGGGTATTGTTATCATATTGCAGAATTTTTCTTTGCAGCAATTTCACTCATTACGCTAAGTAAAAAGTTTTATTTGTGCAATTTTTTAAAACTATTCAAACGTTACATTTGTAATACTAAAACAGCATTGGAGAAAATTTTACTTAATTTTGTGAAGTGAATATGCAAAGTAACTGTGTACTACTATATATACCGTGTATATTTAAGAAATAATTTGTTTACAGAAAGACTGTCAAACTCAATTTTGTTGATTGTGTGCGTTTCTGTGTGTGTGTGTGTGTGTGTGTGTGTGTGTGTGCCTGTTAATGTGCATGTGTGCGTCCCCCCTAAAAACTTTGAATTCGTTAACTCAAGTAAAAGCTTTTGAAAGACGCCTATTTTTATTAGGAAGTGGACGTTTTCTGGTTCGGAAACTCGTGCTTTTCATGCTGCACTAAACATATGTGGATACGCCCAGCGTCCGTGGAGCAGCAGATACCGATTCCGTATTAGCCTCTTCCCAGGAGCCGCGGTGGCTGAGTGGTTAGCCTGCTCACCTCCCACCGTGGTGGACCGGGTCCAATCCCCGGCCGGGTCACTCCCGGATTTTCGCGCGCGTGGGAATCGATGCCACTGGTCATTACGGCGCTGCTCCATACCTCATCGGCTGTCGAGACCTCGTTGCTGAGAGCCGCCCAAATCTCTTCACTCACTCACTCTTCCCAGGAAGACGACGACTGTTGAAGGCGGTAAGTCGTTAGCCACATAGATCATGCTCCGCAAATCGCTCCAGTCGTGCAGCGAAGTACCAGGAAATTTACACAATCCCAGACGATGAAATAATTGCCGGAACAGTGTAAAAAAAAATATGTCGTCATTTTATGGAAAAGTGCTGGTGAAAATACTGCAGAACTCTAAGTAAAATTAAGGTCACGTTACGTATTTCAATGACGAAGCTTCACTAAAATTTACAGAACTTTCCGTGAATTAACGCAACTCTCCGTAAATTTGCTGCTTAGTTCTCTGTACTTCTGTTATAAAGAAAGTATATTACAAAAATATATGTATTCCTTGGGGGGAGGGGACTGTCCTACTGTGTATAAAAATTTGACATTTTAAAACGTTTAAATATTTTTTTCTGTAAAGAAATTCGAATACGAGTAAAAAGCAAATGTTTTGGAGACCATGACCTATTCCACTCACCTACTTACTTTGCGTGAAAATTTTAGGTACGAGCATTTAATTTCCATTTATGTGTCGCATATGACGTTTTCAGTAATGCATGAGTGTTTTATTAAGTGTTTATTGATTTTATGTGTGTCTAAGGCTATATTCAGATGTTTTTAAAAAATATGTATAAGTGGCGTGGATATCGTAAATAATGCAGAAACTATAATTTTCTGGTTATATCAGTGAAGAATGCTAGTGTAAACTCGGCATTGTTCGATCCCGAAACTCGAAGAATCAGAAAAATATGGAAACTTTCCGTATTTCGTACTTACGGAGCTCAGCTACGGTTTTCGTCGTTAACGATCGCGTTTACGTAATTTAACTGTACATTTCCGTAAAAATTTCCGTGAATATATGAAATCAAAAACGATCACAACAATCTTCATTACAGTTTATTTCATTAAAGCTATACCCGGCTACATTGTGTTATTATTTTATTGACCCAGATAAACTTTTCTCTCGATGCACCTGTAAATGGCTGAATTTTTCAAACCAAGATGTAAACATAGTCACCAGACAGTGATGAATGAAACCATATGTTTTCCTGTTAGTTGCATATGTACACGATCATATCGTTAATTGGATACTTACATGGACATGCATACAAAAATATCTCGCACTCATACCGGGTGATTGAAAAAAACACCGACAACGCATAGCATGTAATGCGGGACGGCAAACCGATAATTTTTAAAGAGAGGACCCATGTCAGGAACATTATGGTTTGGGCGCTGTGGGGGCGTTAATGTCTGACAACGCTTCGTATATGGAGCCATGGGTGTACTTTCCGCGTGTCACGATATCACCACCGACCCAGCAGGAGCATTACATCGTGCAGTTAGTTACGAAAGGTGTTAGATTGTTCGACTACTTGCTTGATCACAGCGCATGCGTCAGCGGTGTACAGGTTGATGCACACGTGGTCGTGTGCACAATAGTTCAGCCGCTGCGTGGACTCGGGCGATTGTCATTCTCTGGTTGAGTTGAGAGATTAGCGCGGCTCTTAACAATGAGGTCTTGATAGACGATCAAGATGGACTTCGTTGAGAATGGAGCAGCGTCGGAATGCAAGGGTGGAGGAAACGAGAGATCCCCGAGAAAACCCGCTGACCAGCGGCATCGTCCGGCACGATTCCCACTTGCAAAATTCCGGGAGTGACCCGGCCCGGTGATTGAACCCGGTTCACCTTGGTGGGAAGCGAGCAGTCTAATCGCTCAGTAACCCTCATTTTGGTGTTACGGGATTCTCATACACCGTTTTCCCATAGTACCCGAAATAAAATAGTAGAGAGGTGCCAGATCTGGCGACTGTAGTGGCCATGGAAGAGGCCCTACGGCGCCGAAACCATGCATTTCCGGATATTGGTCTCCTGTTGAAAAATGATCGATTTTGTCGTCCCGCTCAAAATACCAAGTGTGTCGGCGTTGTTTTGAATCGTCCAGTATAAAAACGCTTAGTGACCTGGCTGTGAAGGGTGTCGTCTCTTGATCTCCAGACGAGTGCTCGTGTTTTCGCGGTGGTACCTTTAGCAAGCGCTTTTGAGGGGAGGGTTGAGGGGAAGGTACGACCACACGCATGATTAGCACGGCCATAGGCCCCACGAAGAGGAGCGGATCAGCGGAGAACGACCATCGCGGGTAATTACACGCTTCAGTGAACGTTGGTTAAGGCTCGGATTCACCTCATGATTCGTTTTCGTGTCATAATTTCAGCTCCGGAGAAATTATTGAAAATTTCTGGTTATGTAAAATTTTAATTTTACGAGTTATTGAATATTTTTATGTCTAATTTTTATCGTCTTTATTTGCTGGTTGTAAAAAAAGGTAGAAACGTATTGACAACATATAAATATGTTCGTAGCTTTTACAACCAACAAATAACACACGGTAAAAATTGAGCACAGAATTATTAAACAACTTGTAAAATGTAAATTTTCTATAGTAAAAAATTGGCAATAATTACCCTGAAATCGAAATAATGACTCGAAAAAGTAGGATTTCTGCAAAAGAGGTGAAACTGAGCCTTAAGGCATGACGTTTCGGTAATAGACATATTAAGAAACAAGTGACTGTTTTACACAACCACGCCATCAAAATTGATTACAAGTCTCTATAAATTGATTTTTACAATCTGTGCAAATTTCCGTTGTAATTTTTTAATTGGAAATTGTTATCTTTTCTATTATAATTCAAAAGTGCACTAGTAATACAAACACACAACTGTACAGAGTTTCCTCCTTTATAAATAACCACAATGTACGCCTTATAACTGTAATTTATTAGAACATGCGGATGGATTTAAGAGCTCATTTCCGCAACCCTTTCTCGCCCATAGCAGACAAGTGTGCAGACGTTGTACAGGAAGGTTGTATTTGGCCGTTACTGTAAACTGCGAGGCTCGGCGCCCAATGATCTTCCCTTGAGGTAATTTATCCTTAAACCGTGCAAATGCTCTACGTTATGACTGGTTAGTATCGCTGATAACTGAACACAGAGCTTACATCTTATTGTTTGTGGTAACAAAATAAGTTCTTTGCTAGCTTAAGTACAACACACACACAAAAATTTCTTATTTGCAACACTAGGAACTAGGGATGAAAGGTTAAAAACAAAAAAAACTTAAATACGCACAGTTGCCCTTTATTCATCGTTAGATCGGTTTTCAGAATTTGGAGACACGGTTATAAATGTCATGCCAGGTGCTTGTTTTTTAGTCGAAGTCCTCTTCTTTTTTTTTTTTGCCAGTTTCGACATACGTTTGTTAACAATGTTCTCATCTTAAATAAAAAAAAGACATGGGCCATAGAAAATTTTGCATTCAGATTTACTGCACACACATTTCCATTTTAACAAAAATTTCCCTGGTGACTTAGAAAAAAAATATTGTAGAGGCTATTTTTTTTCTAAATCGCTTTCAGTAAAACCGTGACATATTATTTTTTGTTTGAACTAGTCAGTGGTATGTATAAGCCATTGGTACGGGTCACTAACATCTCATATTTTGTGAGCATTGCCAAAATCAGAATATTTGTTTTAACGTATATATGTATTTGCTGGTTTACTATAACTTTCTCGTGCCTATTATAGTATAAACACTTGAGTATTCAATGTCTAAAAGAGACATACAGGTCTTATCGATACGTAGTATTAATGTAGATATAAAGTAGCCATTTATATGAATTAAGTCGCCCCCTCTCCCGCCCCAAACACACCAATTTTACTGACCTATTTTGGGAACAAAACTTGTGTTTATATGCAGAAGAAGATGGTTCTTGAACGGACATAACATTTACTTATTACAGACACACAAAAAGTCACTGAAGCGATCCCGTAAGATATTAACTTATATTTAACATTTCTTCCATTATTTACACCACAAACGTAACCAAAAAACACTAAATAATCTAAAACGAAACAGTTTAACGAACAAAATATTTTTCCAGAAAGCTTCAGCTTGAAAAGGTTTACAAAACTGAAAACTTAGCAGGTCAGCAATAAGATTTTGTAGCGACCATAAAAAAAAAAAAAAAATCAAGTATTCAATAAAAATTAAATTTTTGAGTGTGTTATTGGAAATTAAAATGGAAATAGGCGTTTGTTTAGTTGTATTTTTATTTTTGCTATCGTTTGTAGCAAAAGGCAGATATAAATTAATCGTTGTGGTGTATTCGAAAATTTTGTGAGGTTACTGCTCAATGTCAGTCAGATCTTACTGCTTACTTCTTAAGGTATAGGTTGCGTAAACCTCTTTAAGTATTAATATTTTCGCTCGAAAACATAGACACAGACCGATCAGAGGACTGGCAACCAACACAGTGCTAAAAAAAAAAAAAAAAAAAAAAAAANGTACGGCTTGAAACATCCGAGGGAAAAAATAATTCAGCCCTTATTATTTCGTTTTACTAATATGATATTTAAGGGAACCAACTTTTTCCTTCAGTTAAAAAAATATTTGTGAATATTGTGTTTTTTCCTCTCATTAAATCGGGTCACTGCCTCCCGCTCGAATGGTGTCTATCTCTTTCCCCAGTTAATTTCGGCCGTGCCTGGTCGCTGATTGGCGGACAGGCGTAGGCCGCTTCTGTATTTCGAGGTTTCTTTGTCATTGCAGTTGAACTTACGGAGGAAGAACATGCTCTTGGCGCGGAAACCGCAGTAATGAGTTTGACAGCGCCCCGCCCCTTCCCACGCGTGCTTTGCTCCCTTTGTTACGTCACTGGTCCTTCGCCCCCGCACGTCTCTTTGCGTCTTTGTAGGACGGTCCCTTGCTGGAAGCCGTGGGCTCTGGAATATTCTCCGCCGATTGCTTCATGCCAGCGAGTGGGCTCGAGTAGCGCGTAGAAAAAACGAGTTGGTTGCGTGGAGGGGAAGTGGTGGTAGAGTGCGCACGTCAGCAGGTGCAGTAAACGATATCTGCGTTACGTCACTAAACCCACAATTTGGCAAAAAAAAAAAAAAAAAATGTAGAAACCACATGTCATAAACTGTTGGCTAGGAAATTTTTGTAATATAAATGCGTACTCTGAATATCTGGCGAGTTCGAACGAAGCGGAGATATATTTAACTATCGAAACAGTTTTTGTGAATGACAGGTACGTTGGCTAAACAAAATTCCAAACAAACCTCATCTAAAAGTTTAATCACATAAACAAACTTTGGGATGAACTTATATTCGACATCGACAGCACTACCGACAAATTGTTCGAGCGATTGGAATTGGAACTGGAAACGGCATTAAGCCCTAATGTTCCCCGTTCCCCAGCGTCATGCCTGAAGGCTTATCAGGGGACGGCTTATAAACTAGCTTATGACCTAACTTAAACTGACACACATGCCTTACCTAGGATTCTAACCCACAACCTCCCGCGCACTAGACCAGCGGCGCACCAACCGATTGCGCCACGGGAGGTCGGCAAATTGTCAACGATGTTAGTGACATGCTTGGAAGGCGAAAATTATTCCACCTCGTTTACTGCCTCAAATTAGCCTGACCTTGTCATGCCTAGATTTCATTTACTGAATATATTTGAAAACTGTAAATATTAAATACCACCAAACACGCAGCATAAATTCTGTTTCTTGATAATTTACGGAATTTTTATTTATGGTTGTGAATAAAATCAATTAGTGCAAAAATTTAATGAATTTTTAAATCTATTTCATTTTTATAATTTTTCCTGGGAGAATTCGTTTTGATAATTTCCGAAAGGAATTTTTTTTGTGACTGCAGTAGTCCACAGATGGTTACGGAATACTGTCAAATTTATATAGGCTATTCACGGTAAAGTGAGCACTTTTGAAAACACTCTCATTTGGAATGGTAGTCAATAAATATATTTTATTTCAGCCTTAGACGTTAACTTCAGAGTGCGGTGGAATATACACACTGTGTTCATTAGCTACTTACGTGGCAATATTATTTTAAAAAGGTGGTTAAAGGATAAAACATGGCTGAAAGAAAAAAGTAACTAGGGCCTCAAAGGTGCTCACAAGTGAAAGCGTGAAGTAAAAATATCGCGTGTTGTGTAATATTAAAGGAATTAACCCAGATACCTGAAAAAAAAAACAAGTTTATAAAGAGTGTTTGCTTGAAAGTTTACGTATTTTACAAATAAGTCATTGTTGGTATTTTCGCAACGAATCGTGTATTTTAATACATGCGCATTTTTATACTTTTATATATACAAATAAAAATACACGTTAAGAACATAAAATTATGAATTCGTTGCACATAAAATGTACTTTAGATCATTTAAGGAAAATCTTTGAAAATGGTTCGAATGATTAACACTCAAAGACATCAAACGAAAAAAAGAAGAGTTTCAAATAACTGAGACAAAACCAAAACAGATTAAATCTGCCACAATGCTTCATAAACCATAACCGTTTTATTATTTTGAACTCACTATTTGATATAATTTTATTAGTAACGATTGGTGCTAAAAAGAGGGATAACTTTACCTGAAACTCAAGGCACTTCATAAATTATGTCTACATGAATGTCACTCCGGATTTACTACATACGTCATCGTTAGTTCCCAAGAACACATAAGAACTACGTACTTTTACCTCCCAGAATGCGATCTTAAATGGCAGTGGATTCTACACAGATGTGGCAGCGGGATACCGTTTGCAAAGTACTTTGAAGACACAACTAACATATTATTTTTATCAGTAACATCGTCTGAAATTATAAGTACACTCCTTCAAACTAGGTTTTTACTCAGTACAACTCAAGACAAAATGAGGATGTGAGGTAGGATTTTCAACGAATTACTGTAAAATCTACTTAGCGAAATTGCAAACTTTTGAAAATTATTAAATATTTAGTTAAAAACCTTAAAAACTCCTTAGATATCTATTACAAAAATGTAATAGTAGTTACAAGTAGGGGGTTCTAGTGATCCTGGATGCTGAATGGGGATCGGGGGACTTACGTGGCCATATTTGATGACGTCACGTGGAATCGACCTGCTTTGCCATTCCTCGTCAGCAGCGGCCAGCTTGTATTTCCCTGTTTACCATCTGAATTTTTCTTTTTCCCCTCTGGAATTTACTTTCTTCCCCTCCTGTTTTATCATTCCACCTCGGCACTCCATGCTCTTACATTCCGATTAGGTTTCTACCACTCTGTCAATCTGATTATTTTTTCTCACGTTATGTCATTCCTTCCTACCTCTCATCCGTCCTATATTTTGGAGGTTTCCTCATATTTCTTCAGGTCTCCTTTATTTTCTCTAATGTCGTCATTTCTTCTCCCTCTTGCTTTTCGTGTCCTCCAACTTGGATGTCATCACCGTCGTCTGCTGTAGACGGCCATCATTGATTCTCGCACCCGCCACCAGAGTGTTTTAAGTTCTACAGTAGACGGCTAGAAGCGCTGGTATCGGCGCTGCCATTTTGTCCATGTGAATTGGTTCACTCGTCGCCATCAGGGGCGCGCTAGCATCGGGGAGGTGAGTTCAACCGGCAGCTGATAGGAGCGCTGGGAATTTTTTTTTTGATCGTTAACTGTTTTGGAACTCATATAAATGCAGGAGGCGTGTGGTTTCGAACCCACCACACTTGAGTTGCCAGCCCATCGTCTTGACCACACTGCCACCATTGCAAGTGAAGTATCGGGAGATGAAATAGCGTATATATATATATATATGCATCCGCCTACATACTCGCCATACAATAAACTTGCAATTAAAAAAAAATCGAAATTGCACGGTTATGAGAAGAAATAAATAAGTACTCGCATCGGCCAACGCACTCCCCAGACAATAAACTCATTGCATAAAAGACCGTCGGCACCACGTGCGCGTGTGCAAGTACACACATTTATTATATGTGTAAAAAATAGATGAATTAAAAATGTGAAAAAATTACTATCTATCTAACATTCAGAAAAAGGTAATACATACATAAACTGAAAAGCAAAAAAACGGGTATAGGCGTGCGTATGCAAATAACAGAGGTATGGAACCAATCAGAGTAACGCGATGCGGTCGGCAGCTAAATCAGTTACTGCTGCTACAATGGTAAGTTATCAAGATTTAAGTGAGTTTGAACGTGGTGTTATAGTCGGCGCACGAGAGATGGGACGTAGCATCTCCGAGGTAGCGATAACATTTGGATGTTCGCTTACGAACATTTCACGAGTGTACCGTGAATATCGGGAATCCGGTAAAACATCACATCTTCGACATCGCTGCGGCCGGAAAAAGATCGTGAAAGAACGGGACAAACGACAACTGACGAGAATCATTAAAGGTGACAGACCTGCAACCCTTTCTAAAATTGGCGCAGATTGTATTTGTGGACTGCCCTGCAGGATTTATGGTGTGAATTGCCTCATGCATACCTCCAGACATTATTCGAGTCCATGCCAAGTCGTCTTGTGGCACTTCTGCGTGTTCGGGGGCCCTACACGATATTAGGCAGGTGTACCAGGTTTTTTTGGCTCTTCAGTGTACATAAAAAAAATTTGGGGACAGGTCGCATGTCTACATAAAAGGTATACGCATGCACACAGAGCCAATTGTACAGCAATGTACATGCCACGCCTGTCTCTCCAACTTGTCCGGGAAATTTGTAATCGCGAAAAAATCGACATTGCACGGTTATGAGAATAATTAAAGTAAATACTCGCATCGGCATAAAACACTGCAGGCAACGTGTGCGCGTGCACTTACACACACCTCTTATATGTGTAGACTGTATACTTTATTTAGAGCCTGTGTAAAATACGAGATTCATTAAATTATTATTTTTTAATGGTTTGTAAAAGTCTATAGCTTAAAATTGTCATATAATTTGGTTAAGAGGAAGTGGCAAAAATTATTTTAAGTATTTGGGTAATTAGCTTCAATAATTTTTTGCGTATGGGCGTGAGTGAGTGAAGAGATTTGGGCTGCTCTTAACATCGATGTATTAAAAGCGGATGAGGGTGAAGCGAGGTGAGGTACGAAGCAGGGCCAAAATAAAAGGTTGGTGGAAACGGAAGATCTACGAGGAAACCCGCCGACCAGCGTCGTTGCCCGGCACGATTCCCACATGCAAACATCCGGTGGCGACCCCGCCGGGAACCGAACCCGTTTCGTCTGGGTGGCTGCCGAGTAGTTTAACCACTACACCACCGCGACCCGTGTTTGTATAGGAGAGCAGGTTAAAGTGGCCAGTTCGGATTGTGGCCATCAGATGTTTCTCCGCTGGAGAGTGCTGCCTGGTGGAGAGGATTTGAAACAGTTGAGAGGGACGCCATTAGTGTTCCGATAGCATCTGACCTGGCTGTCTTGCAAGCTACTGGGTTTTTTTTTATAGTTTTTGTGGTTTTGTCTACGCCGGATGCAAGATAAGTGATACATGTTTTTAATTTCACCTCAGTACGTAGTCGGTTTATATTATGTATTAGGTTTTAAAAGTACTTGTCATAAATTTTAGTATATTGCATCATATTGTTACTCTTGACAAGCTTTTGTTTACTGGCGTTCAAGGCGGCCACGTAGCCAGCCACCTAGTGCGAACTAACGTGTTGAAATATTTGCCTATTGAGAATGAAATGGTTGCAGTTCGCAAAAACAGAGGTAATGCCTTTAAAGATGAAAAGTAATGCTAGGTACAGCACTATCGCTTCTAGCAGACAGCTGGAATAATAAGCTAAATGTATTTTGCAAACGTTTGACAATGACCGCAGCGGGTTTGTATTGGTTTTCGTGTGTCAATCAGTGGCCATTTTACCCGACATAGCAGGGCAACGTGGCCATTTGGTAAACACATGTTTAAAATCCAACACAAAATAATAATTTGCAATATTTGACAGCAAAATAATATTTAGAGTTGTTTGTATAATAACTATATTGTATGAAGGGTGATTTTCTACTTTTGTATCACTGACAGTAGACGATTTAAATATCACTTTACCTTAGAGTGGCCACTTGACCCTGCTCTCCCCTGCCCGATGAAAATAACCTTCTTAAATGAAGGAAATGATTACAGTTTATTTCCGAGCTTTGCGATAGTTGTGTTATTTGAATCCTGAGTCAAGCACATGCGATACTTATATTTTTAATAAAAATCAGTATTAACAAATAAAATTCGGTCAGTCCTTTTAAAATGAATAACGAAACAGGAATAGTGAAAGGCGAACCGACACGAAAAAACTCACCCGGAAATACACAAGCACAGAGAGGAAGAAAGGAAGTCGCCTAAGAGCAGTGTGTTCAATAAGGCGGAAGGGGAGGGGCAAGGACATAAAAGACGTATCTGCTCCGTGAGCCCGGAAACTGCGGCCCAAAATGGCGCTGCTGCGGAACGTCGTTTAACAAGACGACGTTGATAACAGGTTGAAAGCAGTCGACGTAAGACTGTACTACCTCCAGCCAACCACTCTCCTTTTCTCTTTTGTCATCAAAACGTGAGAGTGAGAGCGCTAGAGATCGGTAACATTTAAATGTACACTGAAAGTTTGAGAAATGCCGCTCTTCTGTAAAAAAAAGAATTCGGTGTGTATGTATATGTGTAGGTATATATATATATATATATATANCGGTAACATTTAAATGTACACTGAAAGTTTGAGAAATGCCGCTCTTCTGTAAAAAAAAGAATTCGGTGTGTATGTATATGTGTAGGTGTATATATATATATATATATATATACACACACATATAGACAGAGTGAGATGGAATTCAACCGACAAACTTCGTGAGGTAGTTCCTTATATAAAATCAATTGGGAAATACACAGGACACTTCATAAATACACTGAATATTAAGGGAGTATAAGTCCTCGAAAATTTTTATTTTCAAATGTATGTATACAAAATATTGAAAACGAAGTGAAATAAAATAACGATTCTCCGAACATTGGTTTATGTTATCGGGATCATAACCCTAAGAACAAAGTCACATAAATAACTTCTCCCGAAACGAAAATGACACGGGTGGCAACCCCTTTATTGCCGGCAACTTTTCTACTGTCAGGAATTATGAACGTTTGATACTGGTTTATCAAGCAGTACGACATAACTGACAAAAATGATCCTCGTGTTCCAAATGCTTAGGACCCACCGTTTTCGTTTACAACGCGCACAGATATTCCGTTGCTGCGATACAGCGCGTGGTACGTAGGCAACACTACGCACATGCGTGTATGCTGACTGTACAGACGATGTGACACATGCTGTAAACGACGTGTACCATGCATTAACAAGCTGGCAGAATGTAAGCCGCCTGTTCGTTTGTGGCGACAGATGGCGTGTGGTTCCCTGCATGATATGGGTGTAGAGACTGTTCACGGTTAATTGAATACATGTGGAAGACCTGCTTAAAAGCTACCTTCTCGCTCATGTTGAATCCTTCCGCTAAATATGTAAAAAAATGTACATTGGAATGGGTGTAGTGACGTTATTCATGCACCTGTTATAAGGAAACTTATAACATAATGGCCGATACCGAAGCGTTGCCATGAACGCTATCTACTGCGTGTATCAAATATGTTTACCACGCCCTTTCCCTTGAGCTTTGCACTCCAAAAGCCACAAACAATTTGCGATAACAACTTTTGTCACATTTAAATAACATATGTATGTACGCTACACCCCCAGCGGGGAGCGAAGCTTAACCGTGGTCGGCGTACAAACACGTTCCCTATCGCGGGCGAAATAATAATAGGAATGTTTGAACAGGGGTCGAACAGTCGCTCAATGCTGAAACGACAACATGGGCGTCAGCAAAACAGCTGTTTCAGTGTCTACTGCCTACGTGGGTAGGCAACACTTCTGGCTCTAGTCTAACATTAGGCTATTCTGTACAATTTGACGTGTCCCACTGCAAGGCTGGCGGGAGTATTATCACGGCACTAACACCGCTTATGGGACCATGGCCCATTAAACGCCGAGACGGATTGTATAAAACAGCTGCGTTCCTCGCCATTTGTAGAACCTCAGCTTATTTCCATTACTTCTTAATCACGCCTCGTAAAATCCTATTTTTCTTTACAGTCATAAGTACTTGTATAACTCCAAACTATCCATTAACTGTTTTAGGTCCTGTGTGTGCAGTAACAAAAACTAATTAACTATGATACAAATGTAAAACACACAAAACATGTTTTTCTAAATAACACTGCAAAATAGTTCACTATGAAAATCGCAAACAAAGCCTCTCTTTGAACAACTACTATAATTAGGAAATGTTTCGAGTTCAATGATTTATATGCAAGAGCCTTCAGCACTTCTTATTCCCTATAAATTAAGCCATTTTTTCATTGGCTGCTTCTCCAGCGAGTAGCCAGTTTTCCTCCAGAGAAAGTATCAGGCGATTCTTATTTGTTTCTTTGCAGACTTGTTATTGACTTAGTCGTCCAGGGCGTGTCCAATAAAATGTTTTCCAATTGCAAATTGAGTTTGAAGTGTGAAGACATTAAACACGAGTGTGTTTAATGTCTACCTTGCGCTCGAATGAATTCTTTGAATTTTCCCTTCCTCACTCGTAATTGTGGTGCAGATGAACTGAATAGAATAAATCACTTTCACCAAGTCACGATCAGGCCGTATTGACATTCCTTGAACGTGATATGCTTCAGCGAGGAAAGTACGAAACAGCAAAATAGCGATGCCGGAGAGAGAAATGTGAAGAGCGAGGCGATAAAGAGGAAATCAGAGAGAGACAGATGTTTCACTCTTGCCGTGGGTAAGGAGGCAATGCTAACAAAACACGTCTCGAGTTCAAGATTGCCTCGCGCTGTGTCGAACAGGATTACCACGTCCATAAAATTCTCTGCAAGTAATGAAAGTTAAACTGCGTGGTACAGTCTTGATTTGGTGGCTATTGAACCCGAGGAAATCATGTGCCGGTCAAGGGGAGCGTGTTCCTCTCGTATTCTGGAGGTCGTGGGTTGGATCCCGGCTGGCCGTATTGCATTTTTGGGGTATTTTACTAAATTGCTTACGTACGTGTCTTTATTTGCCATTTACGGCGTCTTTTTTTTGCCATTTACGGCGTCTTTTTTTTATCAAAAGCCGCGATATGAGCCTCCATGGTGTATTCACGCGACAGCTCGTGTAAGCAATCTAACATCGCATGCCAGCGAAGGAGGCCACAAGAGAGGCTTTCAACCACCGAAAGGAACAGTTGAGGAGTTAACCAACTAGAAACTCTAGAAATTTGTCGAATCACCAAGAAATGTGGGTCCACGTTGTGTTACATATCGTGAAGATCTCAGAATGCCGAAACCAAGCACCACCTCGAGTGCACAGTGGGGGCCGACGAACATCAAACTGCGACGAAACCTGAGATATGAGGCGAGAAGAGTGGACAGGGCTCTGAACCAAGGGGAAAGAGCAATCGGCGACTGAGAGGCCTCCAAGCAGCAGATCTTCCGCTGGGCAAGGGCTACCCCTACGAGAGCGTCTGACGCTGGTTCCATTCTGAGAGTCCCTTCTTCATTTACCTTTCACGCTGCTATGCCCTAAAAACCTGCGAAACCTTCACGAGAGTCCCGAATTACCGGGGCCCAAGTTAAACGTAGATTCATGCAACATTGAAAATTATTTTAATTAAACAAGGATCCATATTTACTTGCAGACTATTCTATCTCTTGTCTCACCTCCTTATCTCATCCTAATTATCACGATTACTTCGAAATTAAGAAAATGTAACAACTCGTAAGTCTGTCATTGAAACAATAAATAGTGGCTGTTGCTAACAGTAGTTCAAAGACTGTTGTTTACGTGTGTGGCTTTCACCGAAGTGAAATTAAAATCATCAATATTTGTTTCGTTTTATTTAGGCTATTTGCCGTTTACTAACCCATTTTGAAAGCCCTGCTAAGTTTCGACTTTTAGGCCACTGTGTCTCATGAAGTGACATTTTGAAATATCATAAATGTAAATACGTTACTGTACAGCGATTTCTTCTATAACGTGTACNGTCTCATGAAGTGACATTTTGAAATATCATAAATGTAAATACGTTACTGTACAGCGATTTCTTCTATAACGTGTACAACACAAAATACAATATTACAAAATAATAGTACAAAATATGTACATTTGTCCTTGATTTTTACTTCACTGTACAATTTTTGCTGTTTGCAAAACGGCAGTTACATAATGATAACATATAAATAGGTTCCTGACTTTTTACAAACAGCCAATTACACGCAGTGGAAATAATGCACATAAATACTAAACAACNATATAAATAGGTTCCTGACTTTTTACAAACAGCCAATTACACGCAGTGGAAATAATGCACATAAATACTAAACAACTCGTAAAATAAAAAATCTAATATAATCAAACGTTGTCAATAATTACTCTTAAACCGAAATTACGAAACAAAAATGAATTTCTGCAAAAGAGGTGAAGCCGAGCCTTCAGTTCTCCAATATCGCCAGACTATCGTTGCCAACGCAACATTTCTTACGTACGTATTATTAAGTTAACGATAGTAATTAAATCAATACGGGAAAAGACCATTTTGCATGCTACATAATTGTACCAGTGTTTCGCCTTTCATTGGATATGACAACTTCCAACTACGTTATGAACTATATACGATTATCTCTAAGCTACCTACCTATCAGGAGCTCTAAAGCGGAGTTCTTTTTGTTGATGAGTTTGTCAACATTGTTGCCTGTCGTTTATTTCGTGTTGTTTCCCACATAATTTAATGCGATAATTGCTGTTGAAGAGACAGAATAGCGATTGCTATACATAACAATGTTTGTAATTTTGGCCCGGTAAATTATAGTAAGAACGAGCAATGTATATACAGTATGAAATCGGAAAATGCCCCTTTGCTGGGTTATGTGTAAAAGAGGTTCAAACAAAGGGCGGAACATATTTCAATTTTAGAGGCAGCTGGGAGTGCCGACAACAGTAAAATAATTCTCCAAATTCGTGGAAATCTTAAAAAATAATAACGCCTTCGACCAGATGAGTATCTATAAGGGCTTACGTGAATATTTTATCATTAACTTCCAATTCATTTCTGGTTAAATTAAAGAGTGAAACATTTTTTTTGGAACTTGCTATTAATAATTCTGGAAATTTTACTTTATTTCATCTACCAATATCATACCAAGTGGTCTGGGAACTTGTAGCTTCACGAGGCGTAATAATTTTCTGCATATTAATTTAAGACTTTGATAGTTTTTTCTCAAGCCAGGATCTCCAATATTAATATTTTATCACGTAATTTGAAACCTATTATGGATTGTTAAAGAGATGTTATAACTAAATTAATTGAAAAGTTTTAATTTTACCTGACTCAGTTTTCAGTTTCACCTGCACTACCATTCGATTGAATTTCTATAAATTTTAACAGCAATTTTCCCTCTTCGCATTTGCAACTAGTTTTCCTAAAATAAAATAATTCCACGAGATGTTAAACGTGTTACGTTAACGGAGATTTGGACGTAGTTAGAAAATTGTTTTCCTTCATACAAATGGTATGAAGTTTCTTTAGTCTTGTGTCATTTCTGAGTGTTTTTTCCTGCTGAAATTATCAAGGGGTATATTGTTTTTATGTGCTCTGTCTCATATACGTTTCTGCTGGTCACACACATAAAATTGGACAATTGGTAAGTTTTGACAAGTACTAGTTTTCTACAGCGACGCACGCACGAGAATTTTTCAGATTGCAAAGAGAGAGAGGCACCGGCTTCTGACAAATACAGACACCTAGACACACACACACACAGACACACACAAACACACACACTTTCTCTCTATCACACTCTCACTCTCTCACACTCTCACTCTTTCTCTCACTCTCTCACACTCTCTCTCACACTCTCACTCTCTCTCACACTCTCACTCTCTCACACACTCTCACACTTTCTCTAACACTCTCACACTCTCTCTCTCACACTCCCACACACACTTTCTCTCTCTCTCTCACACACTCACTCTTTCTCTCACTCTCTCACCCTCTCTCTCACACTCTCACTCTCTCTCACACTCTCACTCTCTCACACACTCTCACACTTTCTCTAACACTCTCACACTCTCTCTCTCACACTCCCACACACACTTTCTCTCTCTCTCTCACACACTCACTCTTTCTCTCACTCTCTCACCCTCTCTCTCACACTCTCACTCTCTCTCACACTCTCACTCTCTCACACACTCTCACACTTTCTCTAACACTCTCACACTCTCTCTCTCACACTCCCACACACACTTTCTCTCTCTCTCTCACACACTCACTCTTTCTCTCACTCTCTCACCCTCTCTCTCACACTCTCACTCTCTCTCACACTCTCACTCTCTCACACACTCTCACACTTTCTCTAACACTCTCACACTCTCTCTCTCACACTCCCACACACACTATCTCTCTCTCTCTCACACACTCACTCTTTCTCTCACTCTCTCACCCTCTCTCTCACACTCTCACTCTCTCTCACACTCTCACTCTCTCACACACTCTCACACTTTCTCTAACACTCTCACACTCTCTCTCTCACACTCCCACACACACTATCTCTCTCTCTCTCACACACTCACTCTTTCTCTCACTCTCTCACCCTCTCTCTCACACTCTCACTCTCTCTCACACTCTCACTCTCTCACACACTCTCACACTTTCTCTAACACTCTCACACTCTCTCTCTCACACTCCCACACACACTATCTCTCTCTCTCTCTCTGCAATAGTTTATCACCATCATATCCAATTTAAACCATATATCGTTTTACAAATATAATTTTGCTCATTAAAAAAACTGTTTTTATACTGTCGATATACACCTGGTCCAAACACCTTTCTGAACGAGAGGTACCATCTTCTGCAAATAGTCCTACAAATGAAATTCCAATATATATATATTTTAAATTAACGATTTTGACCTTTCATTGTGGGTTAGACTATCGTGGACCTTCTACTGCTATCTGNAAAATTCCAATATATATATATATATATTTTAAATTAACGATTTTGACCTTTCATTGTGGGTTAGACTATCGTGGACCTTCTACTGCTATCTGCGGCGTGGAATATCCAGATACTCCACATACCCTCAATTTTAGCCACCGCCTTCCTTTCAATCTGCGTCATATTCCAGCTTTCTCCCCTTCACGTCTGCCAGTCATTTGGCCGGCCGGTGAAGGTCTCATGGCAAGGGTTGAAAAGAGGGGGGCGTGGGGGCACTCATTTATCTGCGCCGGTTATAATTGTGGCGGCTCTTCAACGTAACGAGCGGGCGGCGATAATTAACTCCCGAAATACGGCAGGGGGAGTTCTCTCTTGACGTGGGTCGCGGAAACCCGCCTGCCTGGAATCGCCGACTCCGCACTACACCACAGCGCTCTCCCCGCACTCCATCGTGAAGCCGGCAAGCTGGTTGTGCGGACATGATGGATGGTCTGGCAGGTACGGCGAGGGGGACCTCGAGTGGTTTTCTCGCTGAGGCAGTGTCCGAACCGGCAGATTTTGTTGATAAAATTATCTAGTGAACCGGTTTTGTATACAAAAATAGTCACGTATTTGGTAATTTGGCATTTCGTAGTTTGTATCTAGCGGATTTTAGCAGAAAAGTACAAAATGACAAAATGAGCGCCATGTTGGTTTTGACCTTCAAAAAACGCAATTAAGACGTTTTTTAAAACAAATCATTGTTCATAAATTACACTAGACATGTTTTAAAAAAGCAAGTAAATGTTGTGCTTTCTTTATAAATTTGGCAAACAATTTTTTTTATTTAGTCGTTATTGCATAAATTATTTTCTTCTTTATTAACATATTTGCAGCATTACAGTCGTTACTGTAGAAACATTACATCAGTTTTAAGAATTAAATATCAATTTTAAGAAATGTCCACTGTTGATGTAAAAATGCGTTGCCGCAAGTGCTAAACGAATGACTGTCGACAATGTCGGAATTGAAACTTACGATATGACAAATGACAAAACAACGAATTTGTCACTTCGCACACGGCGTGAACTTGTATCCTTTCCCCCCTCGACGTCCTTGGCTCGGCCGGATGCCGTTCACCCTAGGCGCCTCCCTGTTTATTTAGAGCGGGCCCGGGGAAGATGGAGTGGCGAGTAACAGGCGAGCGGGGGTGTGTGGCGGTGACGCGCGAAACGGATGACTCCTGAAGGTCTCTTCACCGCCGAGTGCTAAACTAGTTCCATTTCGTATCCTCCCTAGAGACTTCCGTCTACGTGGTGACAGTCTCAAACCACCCGAACATTTCACCATAATATAGTTTCTTATTAAAAGTTGTTCACGGTCAACTGACCACTTTTGAAAGCTCTGCTTAAGATATACTCGTATACTCGTGTGCACACTGTGAATTCCTCCGCCATATGTAAAACTAACATTGCCATGGGTCTGATCACTTTATTCATCCGTTAATCAAGTGAAACTGGGATATTATTAGAAAAGTAAATATTTTACAGATTTGCTAACAGTAACACGCGTGTACATTAAAAAAACAGGAGACGAAATAAATAAATTCTTTATTTACAGACTTTTACCGAACGCTTTCAATTCAATGTTAAAATATGGAACTACTTTTCCTCTGTCGTTACCAACTTTACTTGGCGCATGTCTCTTAGTGTACCTAGTAAAATACATGCAATTTGGGCCAGTTACATTTTTTTAGACGTTGATTTTAAAAGTACTCAACCATGAATCGTCTATATCGGGTGCATGTAAATATTGTGACAAGCGTAAATGGCGAGGCCACAATTGTACAGGGAGTGGCAGAAATAACTCCCGAATTTGCCACCGCCATGGGCTTGGCGCTAGTGGTGGTATGCGGCCCGGGGCTGTGTCATAGTGCAGCACCACTGCTGCCATTTCAGTCGCCACCATGGCATGGAGCGTTCGTCCTTGAAACCTATTTTTAAAATGGCGATTCTGTAATCACAACGCAGCGATTATTTCGTACACGCTTCGGAATAGCTCGGCATGGTGCAGTCCCTGACAGGAAAACCGTTCTATTGTGGGTTAAAAATTTTAGAGTCACAGGTTTGGCTTTAAAAAAAGCACTGCCAGGTAGACCTCGCAGCGCTCGAACTCCACAGAACGTTACATTACTCCAACAAGCAGTTACCAAATCTCCAAGACGTCCAGCCCGTAGGCACGCTGCCAGCTTGGGAATATCTGATCGTAGTGTGAGAAGAATTTTACACCAAGACCTCCACGGTCATCCGTACAAAATCATGGTTGTGCAGGAACTTAGTGAACGTAATTGGGCCAACCGTATTGCATCTTGTCAGGCTATCCTGGAAAACGTTCCAACAGACGCAGTTGTTCTCTCAAGTGACGAAGCACATTTTCATTTATCAGGATTCGTCAACAAACAGAATTTTCGATATTAGGCAGAAAATGATCCTCGGCAACTTCATGAGCGGCCTCTCCATAGCCAACGTGTCACTGTTTGGTGTGCTGTAGCAGACTTTGGAATAATAGGCCCGTATTTTGTTGAGGAGGAAGGACGAACAGTTACAGTAACGTCTCATCGTTACGTAGAGATGCTACACAACTTCCTGGAGCCGAAACTGAATGAACGTGGAAATCCTGCTGTATGGTTTCAACAGGATGGTGCCACCGCTCACACAGCAAGAGAATCTACGGCAGTCCTAAGACAAATGTGTCCAGGGCGTTTAATCTCACTGCGAGGCGACATCCCGTGGCCAGCTCGTTCACCCGATCTTACCGCCTGTGACTTCTTTCTCTGGGGCTACCTGAAGAGTAGAGTCTACAAAAACAAACCGACGACAATCGATGAACTCAAAGCTGCTATCCGACACGAAATCGCGGAAATTCCACAAGAAATGACGAGGAGAGTAATACGTAATTTCAGAGTGAGGCTTCAGACATGTATAGACAGTGACGGTCGGCATTTGAGTGAGATTATTTTTAAAAAGTAAGTGAAATTAAAAAACGATTATGTTTAAAAATTAAGTGACAATTAAAACAAGATTATGTTTAAAAATTATGTGGCAATTAAAAAAAATATTTTTAAATATTAAGTGAAAATTAAAAAAATAATGTTTAAACATTAAGTGAAAAGTAAAAAAATTTTATGTTTAAAGATTAAGTGAAAATTAAAAAAAGGTATGTTTAAAAATTAAGTGAAAATAAAAAAAAATAATTCAAACTAAATGGCAAACATATTTATTTTAGATGGTTTAATAAAATTTTGACTAGAATCGTTTGTGTATTTTTTATTAGCCTTTCACATTCGGGAGTTATTTCTGCCGCTTCCTGTATAATTATTATTTTATAATACTTATTGGTATTTTGGGTAATGTTAATAAGTTGCTTAGACCCATTCCTTACAGAATACTATGTCATATTCATTTAGAAAATAGATTTGTGGCCGCGGGAAGAATCACAGACGGTGTAGGCGGAGCTTAGAGGATCCACCTCTCTGATTGGCTCCGCGAGGGCACTCTTCGGGGATCCTCGGGTCAACCCGAGTGGCGAGGAGGTAGCTGTGGTTGCCAGGACGTGGCAGAGAGGAGTGAGACTGGAGTCGGTGGTGCAGGCCTTCGATAGGCCTGTGCATACTGTTGTGTTAACCTCGGAACACTCGCGGCAGGCCAGAGAAACCTTTTACACACTGAAGGCCCAGTGTTGGGAGCTTGCGTGAAGCAATTACACGCTCGGAAGCAAATCAGGACACCTTCGCGATAATTCCTTGTGGGCACTTACAAATAACTGTGGTGGCTTTTAATTATGGTAGTATCGTCGTTAGATTCCTCATCACTCCCTGAGCTAGCCGGCGCTCTGTTATTTATAGTGATTGAAACGCAACAAGTAGTAGTGATGATCGGCAAGTTACAAGCTGTCTCACCAATAACTGAGGAGGACAGCTGTTGTTTAGTGGTCGCCCCTAACTACGGCTAACTTAGTTATGACAAGGTTCACGTCTAACTGGGCTCGACTCTCGGCTGGCCACTTCAGATTCTCTCACGTAAGAACGTGGCGGACGTCATTGGTTGGCGATTTTTTGGGGTATTCCCGTCTCACCCTCCGTTGCACTAAGTCGCTGTATCATTCTCCACTCGCTCCATACGCTGAAATCTTACTCACTAATTCATTCAATCTCCAACGAATAACAGAACATTTTGAATTCTTCCTTAACTCTGGTCTTTTGCCAAATCAAGTATCGTGGCGCCACGTGAAGAAAATTAATATTGTAAAAGAGCAAATGAAAATCATTCATGCGCAGACTAAGTTACAAATGTAAATGCCTACCCTAATGAATACAACTTTAAAAGGAACCAGTTTCACATTCAGTATGAACATTACAATTATAACGAGACGATTACAATTAAATATACTTTTCTCAGTCCACTGCTACCATTAAATTTTCTTTAATCAGTACTAGCGACGTGTGGTGAACAGTTGCAAGTTAAGCTGTATTTTTCTCTGATCTATACCTGATCGTTTGTTTGATTACACATCAGCCACTTAAAAGTAGTAGTACATTTGACAACACAGCACGTGTGTAATGGATGTCTCGCCGCTCTCTCGTGAGTGGCCGCAGTATATTATGTTTCTCCCGGCTCCACTCCGATTATGTTTTGGCATTCTAACCGTTAAAGCTTGTTAAATTACGGAAAGTACAAGATTGATTATTAGGCTCATAAAATATACATTTGTGTAAATACTCGGGCATAGCTGGGATGGGGGTGATATCGGGACATATCCCTCCGCCGAAATGAAATATAAATATTCAAACATAAAATTTAAAAACAAAATTACAACTTTTATTTTATTTTAATATAAAAAATGTGTGATCCCTCTTGAACATGAAGGATGTTTATATCATTTTGTGGTTCCATATCTATTGAATATAAATAAAATTTTAACAATTAATTTGTAGTATTACAGCTTTCGTATTTTGTCCAAAAATAGAAATATAAAATCCTCCCCTCCCCACAAAGTTAGTTCCTGGCTACGCCTCTGTTTAAATATTTTGCTAATGTTTTAATGACTGGCGTAAATGTATGTCGTATGTACATGTGAATACAGTACCTTGTTTTACATACATAAGCAGTGCCGTTACTCATATCATGTTCCATATATTAATAGTATTCGTACTTAGAAACCTAAATAACTGCAGTCTTCAGGGGAATAAAACAATCTTCGTAAGTTTGGATGCACCACAAAGCGCCTGCATATAACATTTGGTTGCATTTGTACCCCTGTCCCCGTGCGAGTAATTTTGCCTGCCCTTTTCAATTTTCTTTTAGCGCTTTAGGTAACGTGTGGGTATGAACTGATGCGTTTTTTCTTCTCTTCTGCTATAGAAACTTGTATGCCTTCTGTTGTGCCCGTGGGTATAATAGAAGGTAGCATAAATTGGGTATCGTGTAGTGCCGGCTTAAACGAATCACGCCTCTCACAAAATTTAGGCACCGGAAATTTCATAAAAACTTTTTTAAATACTGGAAGATATACTGTTTTGAAAATATGATATACTACATACTGCTAGAATCCTACTATAATATTAAAATTAACACTGTTAGGTGGCAAGGGAATGCTAGTAAAGAAGAGAAAATACCAAATATGAACGAATATAAATTAAATTTTCTGTATGAACTAAGACTCCTCGTTATGAAGATAATCTTACATGTTATAAAATGTATTTCGTTTGTATAGTATAATCGTGCAAACAAAATTAGTGGTCGTTAACGAAAAAAAAATTATTTATTCAACAAAACATGAGGCACAGAGAACATAAATACTTTTAGGAAACGTAAGATGCCACAAAGTTAACACACAAGGATGCCATACTGTCACAAATAATTCAAATTGTTTCATATTGTTCGTAAATTGTTATCATTATCCATTTTTAGACTAGGAGACGACAAACATTCCAGAATACATGAAATAATTTTGACACAGCGAAGATATTTACAAATAGTTTATTAGTTTATGTTCTTCTTGGTAACAACTGTACAATATGAACAGGGAATTATTTGATTATACTGCGTTTAAACATACCTGCGCACTTTAATTTAGCGTAAGTTGCGAAGTCTGAAGTAAAGCTGGGTTTACAATAGCAAATTTAAGCGTAAANTTATTTGATTATACTGCGTTTAAACACACCTGCGCACTTTAATTTAGCGTAAGTTGCGAAGTCTGAAGTAAAGCTGGGTTTACAATAGCAAATTTAAGCGTAAAATTAAACGTTAAGGCGTGTGCAGAAGAAACAAAAATTTGTTACCTCATGTATGTGTTTCCAATGGAACTTAGCAAGTCGTGTGTGTTGTTGGGATTTCATTAGGTGTTGAAAGAAATAGTTATATTTTATATCTTCAGTGAAACGTGTGAGGCGACGATCACTCGGAACACAGCAGACGGTGTTGTTGACGGGAAACGGTTATTTACAGTAATGTATATATAAACAATAATAAAACGACGTGTGTGTGCACACGTTAACGATTACATTTGTTCACAAAAATTAGCTTCTCTGATAGAAAATGTCTGCTTTTAAGTATGATGTGCTTAAGTATGGTTGTGATATACAAAGTTAGGTTAGGAACAAAGGCAAGCATAACAGGTTTGCCGCCTGTTTCCATTGGCTAGAATTGAGAATTAAAACTATATTGGAAACTGCAACTACAGAAGATGTGTTTCCGCGTGACAAATTAGCGCTCACTGCATAATTCTTAATGCATAATTTCTTTTATTGTAAACTTAGCTTAACCATTGGCGATTTTCCACCGATTCATTACATTCAACTGATGTTTAGTGTAGAAATAGTTATATTTCGTAATGTGGTCTGAAGTAGAATATTGCGACTCTAATGGTTATGTATAGTTTTCATGCGTTCGTTAGCGTTAACATTACTGATAATAACTTCAGTGTCAACGTTTTTCTCAATGTTATGAGTTCGAGGTTTCAGTGTAGAATTTAAAATGGTGTGCTGTGTTACATTCGTGTAACTGTAAACACACATAGCTGCTTGCTTTTCAGACAATAACCACTAATGTACAACATTATTGTAAACTTAGATCTTACAGAAACGACAATTGTATTGTTGCTTTAAAAAAACATGTGTCAGAGTTGAGCCTTATACGTGATCATCAATGTCCTCTTCCTCAGTATGTATAAGGTTTTATGCTTAATGAGATGCACACTCGTACAGCGTGCGCATTCGTCCAGGCACGTAAATGTTATACATGTCTCGGGTAATGACATAGGCACGTATACGGGAAAACGAATTTGTGTACGTCTCGCACCCTTACAGGCCATTGGCTAATATTTATATGTAGCTCATAATTGCTATTCCTAATATTAATTTATATAAAGAGTGATATGGAGGCATTAACTTTCGAAAAAAGTCACAGAAAAGTTCTTAACAATGCACACTCTTTAACCTTTAATGATAAACATAACCAGTTTTTTCGTGATTTGTTATAAACCGGGAGTGGCAATGAATTTATAGTTCATATGCAGGGCAGTAGTGAGAACACTGCCAATTTTTTCACAAGGCAAGGCATGGATGAGTGTAAAAGTTATATCAAAATTCGTAAATTAATTTTTATTTATACCTGCTCGCCTCTGGCCACTCCCGGACTTTTGCAAGTGAGAATCGTGCCGGACGATACCGCTGCTCGGCGTATTTCTTTCAGATTTCCCGTTTCCCCCGTCCCTTCATTTCGGCGCTACGCCATTACTCATCTCACTTAACCTTCATCGGTTCTCAAGACCCTGATGTAAAGAGCTACCCAAAATCTTTTCACTTTATTATGTAGACACTCGCCATTAGCGACATAATTTTTGTGAAAATACTGTATGACCAGTTGTATTTCAAAAGCATTTTAGCTTAGGTCCGCTGTATGGATAACTGTCTTCTCGGGTAAGCTCCTGNTATGACCAGTTGTATTTCAAAAGCATTTTAGCTTAGGTCCGCTGTATGGATAACTGTCTTCTCGGGTAAGCTCCTGCCTTCACCTGAGGTAGTGCTCCCCTATATAACCCAAAGGGGCCTGGGCGACGGTTTGACGTCTTTTACCGCGTCCCTTCCGCCTGTCTCGGCAGTTGGTCCGACCACAGGCCGCCAGAAAATTTCTAGCTGCAAAGTATCAATATATTTTTATACTGAGAAAATTTACAAAAAATCACATTAACTTTGTTTTCCATTGCATTGCATTTACTTTAAGTAACACTTGCGCTTCATACTGGAATTTTAATAATATGATTGTCAGTTTCTTTGAATGTCGGGGAAATTTTTTGGATTGCAAGGGAAAATTGAAAATGGATTATGGTTTCCGTGATGCCCGTATTGTGGAAACATTTGACATAAGAGCCTACGTGGTTACAGCCGGGGATCATGTGTCTCAATGGTGTACAAATGTCTCGTCAGAGTTGTTCATATAGACTATTATACTCGGTGTATTATATCTCAAAATTCGTAGGTATTTTTTTTCCAATGGTTACGAGATATGTTTGCTTTATTTTGTTTATTATTGTGTGTTCGTTTCATGACATGTTTAAATATAGAGTGTTTTAGTGTGGTTGGAGATTTTGTTCGGTGCTACTTTAAGTTCAATGCAATATATTTTTGATTACATTCAGTCGTTTTTACTTCAGGCCAGTTTATGAACTTTTTTCATCTACAGATTGGGTTTAGCGGAATAAAGACTTTTTCGAAATAAGTTCAACCATCTAAATAATATATTACACATTGTTTTTATTTTACGATTTTTTTGCAACAAGTTTTGAGATTAAACTAAGTCGTTTTCTTTATTTATTTTTAACCTAACTGCAGACATTTGCGGGGAGGTGATAGTATTTCAATAAAACTTATCACATTATTTACCTTGACATCTTTATATTCTGCTATTAATAACCGCAATTATTAATGGGCCAAAATTTCGTTACCCAAAATCATTCAACCATCCCGTACTACAATGATAATTGTGTTGGCTTTACAAATCCATTTCAAATTTATCATTAAAACCATTTTTACAACTGACATTATTCTAAAACTCACATTTGTAAAAGAACACAACTACTTTTTCCATTTTCTCTTTTAAAATATTACATTTTATTTCGTTTTTGTGAACTCCTCCAAGCACCCTAAATTGTACTTCAGACAATTTAAAACATTCCAAAATTTAACAGACAAAAGTGCCGCTGCGGCAGAATTGGAACGGTTTAACGTAATGCCAACAGCATAAAGTTTTAGATGAGTGCTGCCACACTCACGGGACTATACCACATAGTGCTGAGGCAAGGTGGGAATGATGTTAACAACTGGAACCAAGTGAAGACACGTGTAGTCTAGTGCGTACCGTTACACTTCAGAACAGTTTTTTTGTTTGTTTTCACCTGTACTTGATGTGTCTGATACACAAGTAACTGAAAACTTTTGAAAGTATGCTTAGTTTATTCTTTTTTGATGGTACGTGATCCT
Organism: Clitarchus hookeri; assembly: GCA_002778355.1. Taxonomy (NCBI): domain Eukaryota; kingdom Metazoa; phylum Arthropoda; class Insecta; order Phasmatodea; family Phasmatidae; genus Clitarchus; species Clitarchus hookeri. The sequence goes on from NQII01002786.1 coordinate 163,562, forward strand.
TCCTCCATTCCCGGTTACTTAAGCACTGTTAACATTTATATAAAAAAAAAACTCCTTACTATTTTAACGTAACACTAACTGAAGAACGGCGAGTAAAGTTGGCAGTATAGGACGTATAGAACACGTGGTTCCATATATAAACGTATTTAGCGTGTTACGTTTAGAAATTCAGCCCACTAACTGTATTAAATTAAATTTCTGTTGATTTTGTGCACATAAAGTATATCGTCATATTAGTAACATATTTACGTTTATGAAAATTTCACATTTTCCTTTGACCGGTGCACGAATAAAAATGTCTGGTATAAGGGATTGTTGATTTTCTTGCGTCGGAAAGATACAGTATGGGCCGAAATGTATATCCAACCTACTCACTATATAAACAGTAAATGCTCTGGATTGCAAAGTGTTGTATCAGCTGATGATTTGTTGCGGGATGTATGTTGTTATGTTAGCGATATCGATGATCATCGTGGAAGAAAATAGCACGTAGAACTAAAGGTTGTAATCCGAAACTTAAATTATACTTAAAATATTTGTGGTTTTAATAATGTTTATAAAGTAATGTAAGATTATTTTTACTTTTATCGAATTGGTTAAAACATATGTTCAGATATTATGGCGGAGTATACAGACAGTTACGGTCAGTGAAACGTTTCCAGCTGTGTGGACGCCATTGTGAATGCGATCTTCTTCCGTCACGTTTATGCGAGTACCTTACTGGTGTTATCGGTAGTTAATGATTTTTGTATTTTATTTCTTTGAGCGTAGTTGGTTGTAGGGGTGCCTTTGTAGTGAGTTATCTTGCGTGAAATGGAATATTATCGACACGTGAATGGCTTGTCCGCCATTTTCGGTACCGTTGTGCGTTATGAAGCGCCAACGCCTATTTCCGTTTCGCATTTGATTAGTTTCGGAAAAAGGTGGTGAAGTGTCGTATTTACTGAAATATTCTGCGAATTATTTCGTAGCAGCAGACAAACGTGTCCAAGAATTGCCACAAAACGTGTTCAGGAATTGCAAATATGCATTACGAACCGTATGACGAAGTGTTTTGTAAATAATGTGTTTTGAAACGGTTATTAGAATGTTTGAAATGTACGTGACCCAAAAAAACACCTTTTCGACGCCCTTTTATAGTGTAAAAATAACACTTTTGTTATATGGAAAATCCAACAAGTGTAAGGTTTACTTTGTCAAAAATATTTACACACATATGAAATGTGTTTATTATTCACATCGGTGCGAAAAACTTCATATTTATAGCGTTTTATTTTTTCGGCGAGGTTAAAACTTTACAGGTTATAATAATTTGAATGTTACTTCCGTACGAACAAATTTTTCTACTGACGCATTAAAACGATATGTATGTATGAATTCAAAATGATACCGTCACGTAATACGTGCTGTAAAACAGTGCTATATCATGAAATACGTTAAACTAAAATCTCTCAACCCCATCAACACGCAATAAAATAAACACAGCCTCAGTAATATAACTTGGCCATAACAAAAATAAATTGAGCTGGAATAGTAACTTACATAGATCGTAGCATTTGTTTACACACTCTGATTTCTTCCTATTGAAAAGCTCTGGCGGAATGATGCGCAGTCACCGTGCTTCATTTCTAGAACTGTCAGAATTTAGTGAAATTAATAAGGCTAATTTCGTTATGATTCTAGCATCAAAACATAAGAAGTTTGAAATTATTTTTGCATTATATTAAAGATTAATCCGCTCTGGTTTCAAATGCGTTTTCAGAAGTCAGGCATAACAGATGAAATTATGGTAATTATTTATATTGCCATCATTACTCATGCTTGTGATGAAATCATCAATTGTGGTTGATTTCGATGAACGAATTTCAAACTGAAGCAACTGCACTTGTAATAAAAGTAAATACAATTAAAAATAATGTAATTTTCTGCTGCTAAAACCATAAACAATATTCCCNTAAAAATGTCTGGTATAAGGGATTGTTGATTTTCTTGCGTCGGAAAGATACAGTATGGGCCGAAATGTATATCCACCCTACTCACTATATAAACAGTAAATGCTCTGGATTGCAAAGTGTTGTATCAGCTGATGATTTGTTGCGGGATGTATGTTGTTATGTTAGCGATATCGATGATCATCGTGGAAGAAAATAGCACGTAGAACTGAAGGTTGTAATCCGAAACTTAAATTATACTTAAAATATTTGTGGTTTTAATAATGTTTATAAAGTAATGTAAGATTATTTTTACTTTTATCGAATTGGTTAAAACATATGTTCAGATATTATGGCGGAGTATACAGACAGTTACGGTCAGTGAAACGTTTCCAGCTGTGTGGACGCCATTGTGAATGCGATCTTCTTCCGTCACGTTTATGCGAGTACCTTACTGGTGTTATCGGTAGTTAATGATTTTTGTATTTTATTTCTTTGAGCGTAGTTGGTTGTAGGGGTGCCTTTGTAGTGAGTTATCTTGCGTGAAATGGAATATTATCGACACGTGAATGGCTTGTCCGCCATTTTCGGTACCGTTGTGCGTTATGAAGCGCCAACGCCTATTTCCGTTTCGCATTTTATTAGTTTCGGGAAAAGGTGGTGAAGTGTCGTATTTACTGAATTATTCTGCGAATTATTTCGTAGCAGCAGACAAACGTGTCCAAGGATTGCCACAAAACGTGTTCAGGAATTGCAAATAGGCATTACGAACCGTATGACGAAGTGTTTTGTAAATAATGTGTTTCGAAACGGTTATTAGAATGTTTGAAATATACGTGACCCAAAAAAACACCTTTTCGACGCCCTTTTATAGTGTAAAAGTAACACTTTTGTTATATGGAAAATCCAACAAGTGTAAGGTTTACTTCGTCAAAAATATTTACACACATATGAAATGTGTTTATTATTCACATCGATGCGAAAAACTTCATATTTATAGCGTTTTATTTTTTCGGCGAGGTTAAAACTTTACAGGTTATAATAATTTGAATGTTACTTCCGTACGAACAAATTTTTCTACTGACGCATTAAAACGATATGTATGTATGAATTCAAAATGATACCGTCACGTAATACGTGCTGTAAAACAGTGCTATATCATGAAATACGTTAAACTAAAATCTCTCAACCCCATCAACACGCAATAAAATAAACACAGCCTCAGTAATATAACTTGGCCATAACAAAAATAAATTGAGCTGGAATGGTAACTTACATAGATCATAGCATTTGTTTACACACTCTGATTTCTTCCTATTGAAAAGCTCTGGCGGAATGATGCGCAGTCACCGTGCTTCATTTCTAGAACTGTCAGAATTTAGTGAAATTAATAAGGCTAATTTCGTTATGATTCGAGCATCAAAAGATCAGAAGTTTGAAATTATTTTTGCATTATATTAAAGATGAATCCGCTCTGGTTTCAAATGCGTTTTCAGAAGTCAGGCATAACAGATGAAATTATGGTAATTATTTATATTGCCATCATTACTCATGCTTGTGATGAAATCATCAATTGTGGTTGATTTCGATGAACGAATTTCAAACTGAAGCGACTGCACTTGTAATAAAAGTAAATACAATTAAAAATAATGTAATTTTCTGCTGCTAAAACCATAAACAATATTCCCTCGAATAAAATTAATTGCGGGTTGCATGGTGCCCCTGATGAGCTGGAATGGCCCATTATAAATTATGTAATAATCATGTAACTGTTTGCCGTCATAAAAACCACTGAAATATTTACTTCATTCGTTTTTTTAAAACCAGATTGTACACTTTTTAAGTTAGAATTTTTACATGTTCGTTATTAGGGTACTGTCACTTGGTATTTTTGTATCGAAAAATTTTGTAGGAACAAAATTTTTTTTTTTGCAAAATTAACATTATGCAGTTTTTAGTATATAATTAAATATGCGCTTGCGAACGTTAATAGACTGGTAACTACACCTTCGTTAACAAAGGGTAGGTTGTTCGACTCGCTTCAGACGGATGTGAGTAACATCAAGTAGTACTTCCTCCCGAATGCTCTACCATTAACGTTCCAGTTAAGTTGGCCGCCTGGGTAGGCCACCAAACGGTGTGCAGAGCTCCAGCAGAAAACGTTCTATTAAAAAACCGTCCAACGTGTCTGCTTACAAATAGTATTTTACGCGTCTCTATACGTTTTTCAGTTCCTCCATTTCTCTCTAAAGCATGTTTTCGTGATAGTGAAAATGGCTCGAACGGGTGGTTTTTACGGTCATTTTTATGTACGAAAATTCTGGTACAAAACATTAAAAAAGGTATAGGGACGTGCATCAACCCTTTATTATTATTATTACGTCATAAAATGGTAGGGTCTCCGCTGAAAGTCTCATTGAGGTACGTTATCGGCGGCAAGACCACACGCCAGTTTAGTGCTTTGCGCGTAGAGGCGATGAGAGAGTAGTTGCGCATGCCTCAGTCACCCCTAGCGCTCCCACGCTTTTAGGCCTCAGACGTGCAAAATTCCTTCAGCCAGGTGGCCACTTTAAATGCCGGCGCAGTTCCTCACATAAAGCGAAACTTCTCCGTTTATCGGCCGCTGCGCTAATGCCATTACTAGCAGTTTTTTTTTTTTAATTTTACGAAATAAACGTTTAATACTTTTATCGAATTGTCATAAACGCTTGCGACTTTTAAGTTACTGGCAACGTTGGGAAGTTTGAAGTGTTATCGTCTACTGAAGTTGGTTTGTGCTACATTTTAATGCTTGAGGGGTACATGTGTAGGTGTACACATGTACTGTAACTGCCGCTGGGACGTTTTGCGTAGACGAAGAGTAGGTACTTCGGGGAGCCTCGCCATTCTTTCTTACCCGCGTTCCGAAGCTATCTGGTTTTAATGTAGCGGCTCCGTTTCATGAAGGTTCGTACAGAACGTAGTAGCGTTTTTGGAATTACGAACCGCGTTTCCCGGTGAACATTCTACAGAACTTAACGCGAGAATCTGTTGCTTACACTGGATTTTAGTAAGGGGGAGCTGAACCTTGATTTCTGAAGTAAACTATATGCACTATAAGGATACCATCTTTTTCCCAATGTAAACATTATTTTTATATCAAGTATACACTCAAGGGAACCATATTGAAATTGTTTATTTCATTTTTCGGTACATNTGTAAACATTATTTTTATATCAAGTATACACTCAAGGGAACCATATTGAAATTGTTTATTTCATTTTTCGGTACATAATTTTCTGTTAAATCTTCGAAATTTGTTTATATTTCTATATATATTGACTTTTTTGGGAGGGGTTGCAATCCATTCATCTCCCTCCTTGCGTAAGCATCTGGTGAGAATACAGAAATCTTTTAACCGAGTGGTGAGGGCTCCTGATATTCGTTTCTTATATAACATAAAGGTGTTTACAGAAGGCGTACGTGTTCTAATTTTTTAAGTATATTTCCTTGTTTGGCGCACGGTAATCGGTTCTGTTCACACGTGACATCAGATGACAGGCTAAGTAACTTATACTAGCCGTTCGCTCCTTCTCTGATAAAACTAGTTGAACATACGCGTTGTGAAAAAATTGGCGGAGTATAATGTTAGGGTTGTGTAGAGAAGTGAAAACTGAGGAAAAAATATACGAGTAATTTGATATGATGGTCAACCGTCTGGCGCCAGTGGCCCGATGAGTCTAACGCATGCTCGTGTGCGAGGTACCGCACCAGCTACACAGCGCTGCCGTGGTGAAGACAGTAAACTATCCATTGTAAAGTTCCACATGTGACACAACATGCAATGACGGTNACACAGCGCTGCCGTGGTGAAGACAGTAAACTATCCATTGTAAAGTTCCACATGTGACACAACATGCAATGACGGCACACACTGATACACGCCACTCTACACTGCGAGCTTAAGAGCCGAACTAGCGATCCTTAATAGGGGTCCACAGCACTTTGTTAGACGGGTGGGGTTTACATCAGATGTGCGACGTAAGAAGTACTACCACGCCATTTCTCCTCTGTGTATTTAACTAATCTGTGACATTATTTGTTTTCATTACTTCCGGGAGCAGGCTGGCACGTCACTGCTTGCAACTGACGTTCAAGGTCAAACCTGTNCATTATTTGTTTTCATTACTTCCGGGAGCAGGCTGGCACGTCACTGCTTGCAACTGACGTTCAAGGTCAAACCTGTTTTCGGATGTGTTAAAAGGGATCTGGAGTTGGGAAATGAAACTACTTGTTACATAATACATATTTATTAAGCACAATACACATACTGCACATGANGGATCTGGAGTTGGGAAATGAAACTACTTGTTACATAATACATATTTATTAAGCACAATACACATACTGCACATGACATAATACACGAACATCACCATTAGTACCAACCAACTAATATCCAAAATCGCATCTCCTAGCTCAAACTTAAGCCTACGACGAGAATACAATACTGGAAACGGAGAAATAGAAATAACAGANAAATCGCATCTCCTAGCTCAAACTTAAGCCTACGACGAGAATACAATACTGGAAACGGAGAAATAGAAATAACAGAATAAGAAGTAGCAACAAGTTCATTAATAGCAAAAGTTTTCCAACATATAATGTCTCTTGAATCAATTTGACTAAGGTAATTAACACTAGTTACTGTAAAAAAAAATCGGGGTGAGGCTGTGTCGGGTGCATGGCCGTGGCTTTTATGTGACTGCGTTTGCAATAGCGGGATTTTTTTTTAGGCTATAGGAATTAAATGAAAGTTACGAAACGAATACTTGTTTTATGTGGCTTGTATTGACACACCTAGACCAGACCTTTCGTTTGTAACCAAAGTCAGCAGCCTAGCACATTGGAATAGCGAGATACAGGCCTGCAGCCCGGGAATGTTGCCCACGCCCCAAGATTGCCACCAGTCGTCGCGGACCCCCACCCACGCCTTGCGCACGTGCGGCACCAACTCAAGGTCATGCTCGCTTAGTAGTTTTATACCTGATTGAAATACGTCACATATATTTCAATCGTGTAATTCATCAAGAAGTTATGAGGTCGGAATGTATCACCCTGCAAACATTACTTCGCCGTTTCCGTCCTGGTACCTCATGTGTCAGTCTAATATAAAAACGTATTCACTTTAAAAAAAAACTTTCNTACTTCGCCGTTTCCGTCCTGGTACCTCATGTGTCAGTCTAATATAAAAACGTATTCACTTTAAAAAAAAACTTTTACAGCATCAGTTGATATTGGCGGTTAACGGTCAGTTGAGCACTTTGAAATAAACCTTTTAAATATCTCACTGCCCCTACCTGCAAATATTTTATCCGGTAAATTAAATGAAGTGCGCCCAGTAAAGTTGGTAATGACGGAGGAAGAGTAGTTCCATATCCAATCTTTGAATTAAAAGTTTTAGGTATACATATGTGATTACTGAAACTATTTATTTTTCTTTTATTTTATTTAATGCATGAAAGTGTGAAAACTGGCATATTTGCATAATATTTTCTTGTCTAATTATTTCGCAGTTTGACTAGACCAACGCATGCATAAAGTGATTAGGTTCATGGCAATACTAATATTTCATATGGCGAAAGGATACACAACATGCATACAAGTAGACCTTAAGCAGAGCTTTCGAAAGTGCTCAGTTTAACGTGAACGGCCTTTCGACGTATATATACGTATTACATGTCAGGTCTGTAGCAATGTTAGTCCTCTCGTGCGGCGGAATGATACGGAATGGCCAGGCATTTGTAAAGTGGCAAATTAATCACGAACCGACTGTGAGAGAACTTCCGAACAAACGACGGCGTGTGTTCGTTGCTGCTATTGGCGTGCCTGGCCGCCGTTTAGTTCGCGTTGTCGATCCCGACCGGCTGTGGCGAGGCGGCTTATCTCACGCAGTTTTCCGCCCCCATTCCGGGAAAATGGAAGTGCAGTTCCTTTTTGTTTGCTTTACCACTCCTCCCCCTGCCCCGCCCCAAGGGTTAAGATCACGGTTTGCCAATTAGTGTGAGGGTAATAAAAATTCCACTTTTTATTGCGTGCATTATTGAAGAATTAATGGCGCCTAGTCGTTACCATGTATGTTAAAGCACATCATGTGAACTGTTTCCTTAACGTAATTTTCCACAAGCGTGCATGTTTCCATAAAAAAAACTACCGTGAACTGATGTTGCTTTGCACCTGCTGTGGTAACTTTGCTAAACTTAAAATTTTTGTTTTAGTGACTAGTGGTAGCTACGTATTTTAAATTCTTAATGTCATCTCCGCTCTAGAAATTTTCGTTTGCTGTAACTCAGGATGTTTTACNGTAGCTACGTATTTTAAATTCTTAATGTCATCTCCGCTCTAGAAATTTTCGTTTGCTGTAACTCAGGATGTTTTACCACAAAGAAATTTTGGGTAAATATGAACCACTGCAAAGTATGTTTGCCAGAAACCAAATTTTCGTTTGGTGATTACATAAACAACCTAGCTTTTTCATTAAAACATTTCAGCAGCGTTCTTTGTGGTAAAGTCAGTTACCGTATTTTTCATATTGAACCATGACATAGATAATATAAGGAATCCATTTTTAAAAATCTTAAAATATAGTAATTTTCGTTACTAAATATTAGAATGTTAAAACAAAATTTTATACTACTTAAATATTTTATTTTGTATACAGAAAGATTTCTTTACTGTAAACAAAACAACCTCAAAGAAATTTTTGTCTTTGCTATAAAGAAAGCCACAGTTGCCAATTACAACAAACCTAAGTTTCTTTTAACTTCCCTAGGAAAGAAAGCAAAATTTGTAACTGTAAACAAAATAGCATTAAAGAAATTATTTTCTTTGTTATAAAGAAATCTTTGCAAGTGTTTTCTTTACGCTGAGTCCTTCACCAAATTGTACCAAACAAACATTATGGTGGAAAGTGACCCCAGCAGGTGCAAAGTAACGGTGCAAATGAACCTCAGTTTACGGTAAAATTAATTCGTTAACAACACTGTTGCCATTATAACAAAACAAAATCACTTAACATTCACGTGACAAGAAGGCTGGACACTGCACAGTAGTCGTTTCGCATCCACCCACCAACGTCGTTGAGTTTATAAGCGGCGAGCAATTCAAATTGTTTCGAGAAAAATATTAGGGTGGTTGTGGAGATATGCCTTATTTCCTAGTACGGACAACATACGCTCTTGTTGACTGGGTTGGTTCACAAGATAGCCGTGTGCCCGTGTATTATCAGCCTTATTTCTTAAGCAAGGAATGCCTTTTGTAACTTCGTTAGTGTCTATGAATCGCACTTATTAAGATGCTAGTATCAACCAACAAAAAACAAAATGGTAAATAAGTAATCGTTTTCTCTTTCACAGACTTGTAATGGGTGATTTCCAACGCAAAATTGCGTGTTAAAGAATTCTGTGACAAAAAGAATGTGTCGGGTACACACTTGAATACTGTTTGTTATTTCAATATACACTGAAGAGCCAAAAAAATCGTTACACCTGCCTAATATCGTGTAGGGCCCCCGCANCTGTTTGTTATTTCAATATACACTGAAGAGCCAAAAAAATCGTTACACCTGCCTAATATCGTGTAGGGCCCCCGCAAGCACGCAGAAGTGCCGCAAGACGATGTGGAATGGACTCGACTAATGTCTGGAGGTATGCAGAGGGCAATTCACACCATGAATCCTGCAGGGCAGTTCACAAATCCATAGGAATGCGAGGCGGTGGAGATCTCTTCTGAACAGCACGTTTCAATGCATCCCATATATGCTCAATAATGTTCATGTCTGGTGTTTTAGGTTGCCAATGGAAGTGTTTAAAGTCAGAAGAGTGTTCCTGGAGCCACTCTGTAGCAAATCTTGATGTGTGGGGTGTCGCATTGTCCTGCTGGAATTGTCCACGTCCGCCGGAATGCACAATGGACATGAATGGGTGCAGGTGATCGGACAGGATGTTTACGTATCTGTCACCTGTCAGAGTCGTATCTAGACGTATCAGGGGTCCCATTTTACGTCAACTGCACACGTCCCATACCATAACAGAGCCTCCACCAGCTTAAACAATCCCCTGTTGACATGTTTTGTCCATGGATTCATGAGGATGTCTCCATACCCGTACACGTCCATCCGCCCGATACAATTGGAAACGAGACTCGTCAGACCAGGCAACGTGTTTCCGATCATCAACATTCCAATGGCGGTGTTGGCGAGCCCAGGCGAGGCGTAAAGCTTTGTGTCGTGCAGTCAACAATGGTACACGAGTGGGCCTTCGGTTCCGAAAGCACATATCAATGATGGTCCGTTGAATAGTTTGCACGCTGGCACTTGTTGATGCCCCAGCATTGAAATCTGCGCCTATTTGAGAAAGGGTTGCACGTTTGTCACGTTTAATTATTCTCGTCAGTCGTCGCTTGTCCCGTTAGTTCACGATCTTTTTCCGGCCTCAGCGATGTCGAAGATTTGATTTTTACCGGATTCCCGATATTTACGGTACACTCGTGAAATGGTCGTACGCGAAAATCCACATTTTATCGCTACCTCGGAGATACTATGTCCCATCTCTCGTGCGCCGACTATAACACCACGTTCAAACTCACTTAAATCATGATAACCTGCCATTGTAGCAGCATTAACCGATCTAGCATCTTTGCCAGACGCTTGTTGACTTATATAGGCGCTGCCGACCTCATCGCGTTACTCTGATTGGTTTCATACCTATGTTATTTGCATACGCACGCCTATACCAGTTTTTCGGCTCTCCAGTGAAAATATAACGTGTTATGCGAAGAATGTAGAATTTTGTACACGAAATTATCAAATCCCTATTATTTGTTATGTTTTTATATCTCTGTTGTAATATTATTGAAAAATATTTTATACTACATGGATATTTTGCATTTTACGCTTGAAGTATTGAAATTATTTTGCTCAACTAATCTTCCACTAAATAGGTATTTGTCAACTTTTTACATAAGGCAATAGACCTGTGCTTCTACGATAGTGGTTCGGATTCCACTTAAATCAGGAAGGCTCGTCGTCTTCACACATGCTATGTATTAATATTCCAACGTGTAATATTACGTGAAATTTAATTTTACAACGCACATTGTCCACATTCCGTGTATTAAATATTTTAGCATCTTTTTTTTTTTCCTGATTGTGTCAGATTTCATACAAGAATTTTGCCAAGGGCTCATATCCTCTTTTCGGGTTACGGCACTCNTTAGCATCTTTTTTTTTTTCCTGATTGTGTCAGATTTCATACAAGAATTTTGCCAAGGGCTCATATCCTCTTTTCGGGTTACGGCACTCCACACGTCAACTTTTTATCAGTTTTGATAGCAAAATGAATATTCATGCACGTAAGGTCTTTGTTTATTTTCGCTTACCACGATTTGCATGGAGAAAGGGAAGTGCTACGTGCGTAAAAAAAATGTATTTTCGCTAAGCTCTTTACGGCTACTTCCATTACAAATAAGATTACCTGGCCACAGTATATGCAGAACGGCCAGAAATTTCCTTGCGTGAGCTCGTGTGAATTTTTTTTCCACGTAAATCCCTTTTGCGACGAAAAGTAGAAATAGAGACAGTGATTAAATGCTACACATCCAGCTGAACTGTGGGCAGAACTTAAGTAATCAAAGTTTAATTCAAAACTTAATTGACGTTTGCATACGATGGAATTCCATACACGTTCCTCATCTAAAGACTATAGTTTCAGTTTTGAATTTTCGTTTTCTAATTTGTATTCTGTGGAAGGGAAGTAATTAAAATAATTGTTTTCACGACCATTTTTAGTTACAAAAAAATTAGCATAGAATATTTCAGGGCCTGACTTCACCTGTTATGTAGAAATTTTTGTTTTCACGTCATTTTTTTGGTTCAGAGTAATTCTGGAGTATTTCTGACTCTACTAAATTTATATTTTAGTAGTTTAATATATATTTTTATACTAATAGTACTAAGAGTTGGAAGCTATTCGTATTTTCAAGTTTATATTGTGGTATTGNTTTAATATATATTTTTATACTAATAGTACTAAGAGTTGGAAGCTATTCGTATTTTCAAGTTTATATTGTGGTATTGGTGACATCTTTACATTAACATTTCGGATTTAATGTCTGTGCTGTACAGTAACGCAAATAGCTAAACATTAGTAGATTAAAAAAAAATTACTTCCTGGAAACTTAAATCAGCAGAAAATCAAAGAAGCCATAACGAGTGTTTTGAGATGTATGTANAAAAAAAATTACTTCCTGGAAACTTAAATCAGCAGAAAATCAAAGAAGCCATAACGAGTGTTTTGAGATGTATGTATATTATTTTTCGAATCAACTTGTAATGCAGTTTTATTAAATTCAAATTGATACAAGTGTTTTATTCATGTAAGAGTGTTTGTCTTTTCAAAATTGATATATAAACAAACTCGTTCATCACTGTTGACGATGTGACTTTGACAGTTGTGTTGCTTTGGGGTAGGTCAATGTTGGGTTCATTAGCAGAAGCGAATAATCGGTCTACCGCATCTTTATTATATGGTCATAATAGGACTGGTTTTAGAAAATAAGATGCTTCTAGGGGAAAAAAATGTCTTCCGGATTAACAAACAGATAAACGACTGTTGGAATACCTGTTCAGGCAGGAAACATTTATGCAACAGAAAAATGCATCGAACACATAAAACAATGTACAGTACTTTGTTGCATAAATGCGTTTTATTTTTACGAAATCCCCCATTTTTGAGAATAAATTAGCCAACCACAGTTTAAAAAATTTCGCCAAATAAACAGAACGCACTGGCAAAAATTATTTGGACTTCTTCGTAAATTTATATATAATTAATCTATGGCGAGGAGAGTAGTTCCGTGAATGCATGAAAATAATTATATATATATTATTCGCAAAGTTCCGTATATATACTGCCATTTTCGAACAATATGTGGATTTTTATTATTTTTTCTTTTATTTGACGCAAAAGCTGAACAAAATTTTTATTTTCATTACAATGCCGCAGTAGAAAAAAAGCGCCAGGAAGAATTCTCGCCCTGAGGTTTGCGAGAAAATTTACTTACACATTTTCAGACAAAAAAAAAATAATTTTTTTTTATATATATATCGCCTTGTTGACTTTAGGAAGTTCTGCCGGTAGCTTGAAGTTTTGACTAAAACACGCACAAGTTGTGACAGAAACCTTCATTTTCTGACGAACGGAGATAAACAATTCGTGTTGGCTCAGTAACGCTCACGGTTAATGGTGAAGTGTCCGTATATTTTGTTTACTAAGATAGACTTCCGTGTTTTGCTATTACGGTCACTATCCTTACATTAACAACATGGAATCGTACCGAAAGATGTCACTGGTCGGCAGGTTTTCTCAGGGCTCTTCCGTTTCATCCGCCCTTGCATTCCGGCGCTGTTCCAAACTCACCTCACTTCACCCTCATCCGCTCTCAAGACCTCGATGCTAAGTGGCCCAAATATCTCCACTCCATTAACAGTATGGTTTCTATTAAACGGGAATGTAGGACTTTCCATTTTACCACTTAGATTTTGAATTGAAATCTTAAGAGTTGGTATACGGAATGAGTATAAAAGAATACCCCAACTTTGAAGGTCTGTAATATCAAAACCAAACAACCTACAACCTTGATTGACCAATCAAATGAACCGTGGAGTTTGTTTAACATACATTCATAAATGTTCAATGTGACCACCATGAGCGGCCCGAACGACATCTACGCGAAAATGAAACTCGTTCTACGCTCTTGTCAGCATGTCTGGTGTTACGGTTTCGATGGCGTTCGTAACTCTCGGTTTGTGGTGGTGAGGGGGAAGCGAGTCAGTTTCCCCGTGAAGTATGGGCAGTGGCATTGTTCAGAGGTTGATTTCCAAAGGGCTCACTTCATCGTGAACAACATTTAATAACGTTTCCATGATTCTGAAACAGACAAATAGGCAGATAAACATACATGCTAAATATAATATAAAGTTCGGTTTTCTAATTTATATAGTTGGCAATAATCATTTTGTTAATTAACTTTTGTAACATACAGACGTATCACTTTAAAATACTTAATTTTTAATATAGATATATGGATTAGTAGCGAAACACGTGCTCCGTATGACTTCCAAATTACAAATGTGCGCAGGTTAATGCATAATGTATTTACTGGCGGCATGTTACAACTTAGATTTATTACTATGTGGCTTTATGCTCCTGTGCAACTCACAACCATGCCTATTAGTTTATTCACCATTTCTTCACACTTTTTGAATCAAACCTTTGAAAATTCACCCCGTGTGTGACATGTTTATACTTCTGTCAAAATAAAATTACGTTATTTTTAGTCAAATTAACCATATACTTTAATTTTAATTATAAATCATAATATTTCATTCATAATTAATATGAATAGAACCAGATAGAAAATAGGTGTGTTGGTAATGCCTGGTAATAAATAATACTTATGCAAAGATTATTACGCTGAATGCGCACGAATGCTGTGTGTTGTCCCTTTGGTGTGAACTTCTAGACTTAGTTAACCTTTGTTTGCATGAGGCGATATTTAATTTTGTTGAATTGATTTAGATATTTTTACGCATAGAAATTTTAGAGTATCAAATTTACTTGGTTGACATCTACTAACAAACAAAACAAGTTACCACCGTTTTATGATCAAGTTATAGTCACTCAAATCATGTGGAACTAATTAGCATTTTTACGTCTCATTGCAGACACAATTATAAACTCTGCATTGTAAATATCATGCTGGAGAATTTCGTGTAATGCCGCTACGCGACCAAGATTAATACAAAGTTCGAATTCATTTTAATACTGTATTACATGACAAATTTACTGTGTTATTTTTGTGACATATAAACACGAGAACGCTAAGACTGACCCAGGCTCGAACATCATTTGCCTCGTCATGAAATTAAGCCCAAGCCTCTATGAACTGGCGTGCCGTCTTCTTGTCTGCAACTCACCTCCTCTGTGAGACTATGATTGGTAAACCTACCATAAAACCAAAGATAAAAAGGTTTTCTATACACGCATAGGCGCCGAGTATTTTTAGGGGAAGGGGGAGGGGNTTCATAAATGTTCAATGTGACCACCATGAGCGGCCCGAACGACATCTACGCGAAAATGAAACTCGTTCTACGCTCCTGTCAGCATGTCTGGTGTTACGGTTTCGATGGCGTTCGTAACTCTCGGTTTGTGGTGGTGAGGGGGAAGCGAGTCAGTTTCCCCGTGAAGTATGGGCAGTGGCATTTTTCAAAGGTTGATTTCCAAAGAGCTCACTTCATCGTGAACAACATTTAATAACGTTTCCATGATTCTGAAACAGACAAATAGGCAGATACACATACATGCTAAATATAATATAAAGTTCGGTTTTCTAATTTATATAGTTGGCAATAATCATTTTGTTAAATAACTTTTGTAACATACAGACGTATCACTTTAAAATACTTAATTTTTAATATAGATATATGGATTAGTAGCGAAACACGTGCTCCGTATGACTTCCAAATTACAAATGTGCGCAGGTTAATGCATAATGTATTTACTGGCGGCATGTTACAACTTAGATTTATTACTATGTGGCTTTATGCTCCTGTGCAACTCACAACCATGCCTATTAGTTTATTCACCATTTCTTCACACTTTTTGAATCAAACCTTTGAAAATTCACCCCGTGTGTGACATGTTTATACTTCTGTCAAAATAAAATTACGTTATTTTTAGTCAAATTAACCATATACTTTAATTTTAATTATAAATCATAATATTTCATTCATAATTAATATGAATAAAACCAGGTAGAAAATAGGTGTGTTGGTAATGCCTGGTAATAAATAATACTTATGCAAAGATTATTACGCTGAATGCGCACCAATGCTGTGTGTTGTCCCTTTGGTGTGAACTTCTAGACTTAGTTAACCTTTGTTTGCATGAGGCGATATTTAATTTTGTTGAATTGATTTAGATAAATTTACGCATAGAAATTTTAGAGTATCAAATTTACTTGGTTGACATCCACTAACAAACAAAACAAGTAACCACCGTTTTATGATCAAGTTATAGTCACTCAAATCATGTGGAACTAATTAGCATTTTTACGTCTCATTGCAGACACAATTATGAACTCTGCATTGTAAATATCATGCTGGAGAATTTCGTGTAATGCCGCTACGCGACCAAGATTAATGCAAAGTTCGAATTCATTTTAATACTGTATTATATGACAAATTTACTGTGTTATTTTTGTGACATATAAACACGAGAACGCTAAGACTGACCCAGGCACGAACATCACTTGCCTCGTCATTAAATTAAGCCCAAGCCTCTATGAACTGGCGTGCCGTCTTCTTGTCTGCAACTCACCTCCTTTGTGATACTATGATTGGTAAANCTCCTCCATTTTTCAGTCAGCAAGGTCGTTGCCTCACTGGGTTGATAAAAAGTGGCTGGTCACTACTTCAGTTTGTGGTAAGTACTTATAATTTATTGTAGACTGCCTCATTCCCCTCAAAATATTTCTTGTTCGTAGGTCTTTACACAACCAAGAACAGCAGTATTTCAATATAAATTATTTCATTTAAATACTTAAAACCTTGTTCTACATAAATTAAGTGTTGCACATGTGCATAACCGCATGGACAAACGTACAACGCAAAGTATGAGAGAAAAAAAATATGGGCAGTGAGAGATAAGATTTAACTGAACATGGGCACTGTCACAGTTCGGGAATTGCCCCCCCTCCCCTTCCGGAAACAAAAAGTCGGTGCTTTTGGATACACTTACCTATCACACTTCAAGTGCCATGCAACGAAGAATTATTGGTTTTAAAATTTTTGCATGTTTGTGAAAACACCCGTTTCGTATTTTTTACTTTAAAAAATAAAGATTATACACGGAAATGAAAATCGAAATCTGTTTTTAGGACATGAAAAGTTTCTCAAATGCCATTCGTAGGCAGAAATTACTGAGATGCGTTGAACGGTTTTTAACACTTTCAACACGGTGGTTCGCACGTTGCCCGTACGTTATACGAGCAATTATTTATGTTCCCTTCGTTTCAAAATATTATACCGGGTGAGTCGTCCGCGCCTATTTTTCCGTGTCTATGCAACCCGCACAAATATCTCAAAACATATCCTCCGTTGTAAAATAATTGTCTCTTGAGTAGCCGAGTCTCATGAAGAGTACGTACCCGTTACGGCGCCTCGTCTGTTAGCTGAATATTCGACGCCGTCGCCATCCTGCACCAATCAGCGGCGTGAAAATAGATAATCGCTACAAAAACAGCACGAGTGCGTTGAATTATTTTCATCAATAAAGGTACACGGTGACTGTATCTTTATGTAACACGATGGCTCGAAGCGAGGCAGACGTGTGTTACTAAGGACGCGATCGCCACGTGCCAACGTATTCGGTAAACATCGCAATAATCTGTTCCAACACGATAAAAGGATGTGCATTCTTATGAAAGTGGCTGCTTCTCAACGCATTGTTGACACAACACCATCCGTTCACCGCTTACTGTAATTACGACAATGAATCAAGGCGCACGCGGTGTTCGGCCACGGTCGATGTTTTGTTAGATGGGTAGTATTATGTGCGGGTTGCATAGATACGGCAATACAGGCGTGGGCGACTCACCCGGTGTATTCATAAAATACATTTTATTTTGATGTCTGCACTAAGAGAAATGTTTGTTCCAGCCAACAAAATATTTGTTTGTACATAGTCGAGTATATACTTAGTCGCCCAAACAAAACATTTCGTTGCGTAAACAAAATTTGAAAAGCAAGAAAATTAATTTGGTTCGTGGAACAAAATACACGTTTTAATTAACAAAACTCCTGTGTTGGCCTTAACTAAATTAGACTGTCAAACAAAATATGTAATTAAATCAACTGTATACATTGTTTAACCACTCGTTTGATTTCCTTCGTTCGAAAATACAGCTCAAGAGTTAGTTTGTATTTTTGTGACAGTTAGAATATAAACAGTCTTTGTTAGTACATTTATTGATTCTGAATAGTTGTATAAACATCCCAATAGAACAAGTTCAACAGGAAACTAAAACGTTTAGCTGTAAAACTTGGAATGGTTATTTTAGCACGTTTTCCAGTACTTAAAATGTATGTATTAAAAAATATTCCTATGCCATGTTTAGTTACTTTGGCTGAGGTTTCTACGGCGTAGCGTTCGGGTGCAAACAATGTGTTCCAATATCGGTCAGGCTTACGGTTTTCTTACTAACCGAAACTGTCTAAAGCACTCGGAGACAAACAAATTGTTTGCATGGGGCAGCAAAATATGAACAGAAGAATTTGGTTTCAACAACAAATTATTTCATTGCTCCTGTACAAACAATTAACTTGGTTGCGCAGAACAAATTGTTCGATACAACAGAACCCTTTTCTCAGCGTGGTCCGTCAAGAAGCATAAAACGAGAAATCTGGACCTAAAAAAAAAAAAATCACAGGCTGAAACCACGAAATACGTGAATAAGCTTGATAAGGATGAACATTATTTATTAAGTTCACTGTTGTTATAGGTGCACTTTAATATGGCTACACCATTTAACATAGCGGGCCAATGACAATTCATCGGTGAACCTCATGAGCTCTCTGTGGACGAGTGAGCAGTGAAGTGTAGTGAAGAGATTTGGGCGGCTCTTAACATCGAGGTCTTGAGAGCCGAGCCAACGAGGGTGAAGCGAGGTGATTATGGAGCAGCGCCAGAATTCAAGGGCGGGAGATACCCGAGAAAACCCGCCAACCAGCGGCATCGTCTGGCACAATTCTCACATGCGAAAATCTGGGGGCGACCCTGCTAGGAATCGAACCAGGTCCGCCTAGGTGGAAGGCGAGTAGTCTGACCACTACACAATCGCGGCCCCCAAGATTGAGCAGAAGACGTTGCGAAAGTAATAGGCAATGGTCAATGAAAGGTTCAGTTCTTCACAGACACAAATAGGTAGTTCACATCTAGCTTGTCGCAATTTCGTGTTGTGCTGAAGGTGTTGGATAAATCATTGTTTATTGCAGCTGTGATCGCTGTTTGGCAGCCTAGTCAAGAGGCACGCTTATAGGTTTTTCGCTGTAAAGTGTTCATTCTTGAAAACTCTGCGTAGATATACTTGCATGTACATTGTGTATCCTTCCGCCATATGGCAAATCAACTTTGCCATGGGCCTCGTCACTTTGTTCATGAGACAGTCAAGGGAAACAGTGAAATTATTAAAAAAGTATATATCGTACAAATTTGCATATACTTACACTTCTATGTATAAAAAAAACTGAAAGAAAAATGAATCACTGTTGTATTGACAAATGTTTACCGAACACTGTTTATTCGACGTTAAGAGATGAAACTACTTTTCCACCGTCGTTACCAAATTTAGTGGGCGCATGTCCCTAGTGTGCCTCTTAAAATGTCTTCAAGTAGGGACCGTGAAATTTTTCAAAGGCTAATTTCAAAAGTGCTCACTATACCGTGAACAGTCTTTACTAAAGTTTAGTCCATCGCGGTTTTTCACCACGTCGGTCCGCCCATTGGCTCCAGTTGCACATACACCGGAGTGTACCTTCATTTCCTTGCCGACGGAGGAGCTTGCAGCTGGTTTACATAAAAGAAGATTTATCGGGCCCGATGCGGTGACACACTCGATATTAGTGGTTTCGCCTGCACCCGGCGCTTCTCCGCTCCTTTTCCAACGCCGCCAAGTGATGGAAATAAACGGCTGCGAGGGAAGTACGTGGCCGCGCGACGTATTCACGCGCCTCTGGGGAGTTGCTGAACGGACAAGATGGAGGGGTATCCGTGACGTCAGACGTGGAGAACCTGCCACACAACCAATATCCTGTACCATGCTATTCTATTGTCAATTATTCACGTGCAATTGAAAGCGCTCGAAGACGACTCCTGAAAAACAATCCCGCACAATTACTTCCAAAAACCTAAATGTCACGTGTAGACAAGTCACACTACTGATATTTTGCTTAAAATCTAAATACATTTTTGAGAGACGTCATAATTCTTATAGATTATTCGGTGTTAAATAAGCACTTTCGAAATTAAGTTTGGAAACAAATTTCCCTACCCCTAGCTGCATACATTATAACGTCCTATCTAACTGGCACGCTTTTAGTAAAGTTGGCAGCGTTTGAGTAAAAAATTAGTTCAATATCTTAGCACTGTGTTTAAAGATTGGAGTTTAAACTTTTTAACAATCATTTAATTTAATTAAATTTGTTTGTGTTTTTTGCTCATAAATTTTAGGATTGTCATGTTGGTAAGATATTCGCCTTTTTTGACAATGTCGTATTTATATTTGATCGATATAAGAATAAAGTTAGCAGGTCCACTGCAATATTATTACTTTTAGTTAAAGAATACGAACAGAAAAATAAACAGATCCTAAGCAGGTTTTACGAAAGTGGTAAACTATCCTCGAGATAGCAAACGTTTCTATGACGTCTTTGATGACAGCAGTAAATTTTTCATCAGTTACACGATTCCCAGCCATTCAGAATCCTTTATTGAAACCATGTCGTAACACTATCAATAAACAGGATTTTCAACTTCATTATCGCATGAATATACAGCATTTTCGATGCATGCCAGACCGCCAGTCTTATCATAACTTCTCGAACTATTCTATCGTAATGAATGAGTGGTCGCACACAATCGGTGCTATTCTGTTACGTTAATGGCGAATATCTATGTGCTTTTTCTTTAATTGTTTGAATGTCTGTAGATATAATGTATTAAGTGTTTTTAACTGTCACTCATAATGTGAGTACAGTGTAATGTGTATATTTACGTTTTCAAATACGGACACGAGCTTGCAATACTTGCATTTCAACGATGCAAAAAAAGCTGACTCAAAACATTAGGAAGAATTTGTATTAAGTATTAGCCAAAATTTTGAGAATGTAAAATTCAACATGCTTTACGTGCACAAGGTACCAGAAATAGCGAGTTAAGGTATGTTCGGCGGTAATATATCCGCAGTAACGTTCAATATGCGAGAGACGGACTTGCAGGGTGAGGTAGGTAATCAGCGATGTAAGAAAAGTGACAACTGGCCTCTGTATAGACTGTGTTCAGCGATGTGGTGATCCTTGGGGAAGTACCTAAGTGACACGACCGCTGGAGATTGATTTAATGTAGACAGACGTCGTGACCGTCGTCAGAAATAACAAGGGCGACACTAGCATGTAGAACTGCTGATAATTTAGCTTTGTGACCAAGGTACTGGAATAAAACTGAGTCTTGCTCTTTCTGCATGCCCCAATGGAACTTGAGGTGAAACTGGCAATATGATTATCGACAATGAGTCTTCGTTGTCCCGAAAGTTCTTTTTATTCGAAATATAACCTGCTTGTTGTACACGAACATGTTAATTTGTTCCAAACTTGTCTGTAAATTATGGCCATTGAATTTTATTTTATATTCTGCGTCATTCCTCACCATCCTGCTACTTCTTTCCAAAGACATATTCAATAATAAACATTCTATCAAAATTTCGTGGGTATGCCTTTCTTCCATATAAACATTCTTCGAATATATATTTTTGATTGTTTACTTTTTTCAGTGTTTCCTCACTTTTTGCCTTGTCAGTTTTATCTTCTCAATTAGGTTCTCCATACGCTTTCACAAAATTTCAATAAAACTTTTATTAATTTTCCACAATATCCGTAATAGTTCTGTGTGATTACTTTGCTATTGAAATCCCCTTTTTAATTTTTCTTTTGCATGTCTGACCCATCGTCACTTTAGTTTATAAAAGGCAAGTGATACTCCAGCACCAAGAATATGTTGTTGAAACTCATATCCGTAATTTCATCTACATTTTAACTCACAAAATTTGTTGAGCATTTGCAGACGTCATAATATTTTCGTCCAATAAATACTTTTCCCTACATTACTATCGAGCAGTGCCTTTTAACACGCAGCACACTGAGCTCTTTATTCAGTTTGTGTCGTGTTACATTGTCATTTAGTTGTTGCGGTTTATGCTCCACATAAAGAATACCTTTCTCTTTGCAATTCTTTTAATTCTCTTTTACTATTTTGACGATATTACAAAAAACAAAAACTCTATATTTTTTTTTCTACCATGATCTTAAATTTTTCTGTTAAACATTTCTGTACTATAAAATCGTTCTTATAATATCAACTGAGTTCATGTTAAAAAAAATTCACATTAAGCAGTCAGTGTAATCCAAACCACTGAAAAAGACATTAAGCTTTCCATCATACTAAACAAAACCCACCCAGAGCTATTTTTATTATCTAGGTATGGCCTAACTTCCAAACGTACGTAAAATACTTCGCACGCCATATTGCTCGGTAGGAATGCAGATAGAAAGTATCAGTCATCTCTGATACATTTAGCAATACTTAATACTTGAAGGATATTTTCTTAAAGTGACATACTGTAATGATCCTTTTTTTTTTCTAAACTATCACCATCCCGCAAATATAAGTAGTGAAATAAAAAAAAAAATAAGAAAAATTTATTTAAATTGTAACATTCATTTCAAATGAAAGCATAAACTCAAATAGTCGTTTAATATCATACATCTTAGTTATTAAAATAGTGCCCCTCTTTTTCGTTAATTCAATCCGGCTAAAATGCAGCTGACAAATAGGGTTCATGAAATGTTCTCAAGTAGAAACGACTCTAGGAAATCAGAAGTATGCAGTATAAACAGGTCTTCATGACGAAAGGAACATACGCCGAATAAACTCTTCGGCTACACAAAATTTCACATGATTTTAACATCCATTAATTAAACATTGAATAATAAAATACAAACCAAACCTATTGCATGACCATTGAGTAAAGCTTTTATGCCACGATAAAATTTCCCGTACAGGCTAGGGCGGAAGTTTCCACGAGACATGTTACCCCCGCCTGCATGCAAGCAGTTATGGAGGTTTCTTTGGAATAACATAGCCAACGATACTTGTTACCGCACAAGTAAATACGAGAACATTTTTTTATGATTATTACTTCCGCAATTGTGGTTCAGGAACAGTCCTTACTCACGACTTCAGCGTTGTGCGTTTATTCACAGAGCCATGTTGTTGTTATAACTGAAACTTTTGTTTTAAATAAACACGAATGTTTGCCATTATGTTCACACAAGGTGGTTTTAGAATCAGTAAACATGTTTGTGGTTTTTTAAATTTACAAAACATTCGTCTTTAATAGTCTTACGCTCTTTCTCAAAGCAAAATAAACCAAATGACTCTACCATCCTCTATCCGATTGGCTAAAATTTCAACATCGTAGGAAACCTTCCATCGAAAATTGCACGTGACCAATTTACAAAAATGTCCATGAAAACGGCCAGCAGATGGCCAAATATTCCATAGAACCATCCATACCAGCGGACATGCAGGCTTGCATGGACTCGTCCAAGGAATGTTCCGTCGTGGCATACAGGCTTAAGGCTCCCCCTACATGGAGCTTTTTCCACGTTTGAGGCCGAGAAGCGCGAAAGCGATAAGTGCGACTTTGCCACGCGCATCAAGTGCGTCATCGTCGCTAAGCGCAAGGCTCAGAACTGGCGTGCAGTGTTCTCGTCACCCTGCGTGCCCCTATGGGACTTTCAGCAGTGACCCTATTGATTGATTGGCAGGAAGTCTGTGGCAAGGTTCAATGCCGCGCTTTCGAGTAGTTTTGTATTTATCTGAAACGTATATGTTTAGATACGACGCTCTGAAAAAGCCTTTTCTTAAACCTGTTTGGATTACTTGAAATACTGTTCTAATGTACGTGACTTCTTCAAAGCACTCAACAGCCCTAGCCTGAAGTGTACGTTTTTTTCGTAGATCAGCACAATGGACGCATGCTTAATAGCTTTGTAGAAAAAATATTGTTTCGATCACACAGCAACGCAGTTAAACCGCCAGGTAGGTGGGAGCCTTAAGATTACTCGGATAATTCGGGAAGATAATACACTGAATTGAAATAGAAACAATCCTGACTAGACCTGCTCTCTAAGTGCCAGTGATGGTTCACAAAAATAATTGATATACATAACTTGGAAGCAATATTCCAGAAAACACGTGGACAGTCTGCATTCTCCACAATATATTACTATTTAAAATGTAATCATTGGTTTACATGGCCTGTGCCAGGATAACAATTTTTGCTTGTGTGTTTTGATCTGTGTCGTAATCGTATAATCTATACATATTACAAAACTCAACGTCTGTCTGTCTGTCTGTTAGTGTGCTTATCACTCGAGAACCACTTATCCGATTGAAGTGTTTTTTTAAAATCCATAGCTATGTTCTCTGGACAGGTTTTAGTATATATTTTGTTACAAAAAAAGTAACATAAGGAATAAGCAGTGACGATAATAGTGAATCAAGTCGGAAAAAAGTCTGCCGCCAGCGCGCTCTCTTGCAGTACGCTGTCTAAGCCGTTAAAGATGGAACAATATCATGTAGTAAAGAATTGTGTAGAATAAAAAGACCTAAAAAAAACTTCTTGGTAGCATATATCTATCTATAACAGAGAAACACTAATAAGCGTTTTTACTATTTAATTCACAAGCAACATTCAATGACGAAGTTTTTCAACTTGCACTCATTGAAATTGAAAAGCAAGTGCAGACATTGTCCGGAAAAAGTATAAAAAGTATGGGTCTACCAATACCAGATAACATAGTAGATTCAACTGTTAACAATGATTACATCAGGGAAACTTCATATAATAGATTAGAATTGAACACCACCGCAACGCTTATTAGTATTTCTCTGTTATAGATGGACATATGCTACCGCGGAGTTTTTTTAGGTCTTTTTATTCTACACAATTCTTAACTTCATGATATTGTTCCATCTTTAACGGCTTAGACAGCGTATTGCAAGAGAGCGCGCTGGCGGCAAACTTTTTTCCGACTTGATTCACTATTATCGTCACTGCTTATTCCTTATGTTACTTTACGTAACAAAATATATACTAAAACCTGGCCAGAGAACATAGCTATGAATTAAAAAAAAAACCACGTAAATCAGATAAGTGGTAAGGGCACTAACAGACGCACAGAGAGACGTTGAGTTTTATAATATGTATAGAGTATAGAAGATTAACATTAAGTAAAATTCAATTTTATTAAAAAAAAAAACTTAACAATAATTCTGTAGTCCACGAGAGCGTAGTCACGGGCACAACTAGNAAGTACTATTTTGTAAAGACTACTATAAACATGTTACGCCTTCGTAAAATATTTATAAAAAAACAGTTTTTAACATTTGTCACCCATTTCTATATATATATATATATATATATATAGAAATGGGTGACAAATGTTAAAAACTGTTTTTTTATAAATATTTTACGAAGGCGTAACATGTTTATAGTAGTCTTTACAAAATAGTACTTACTTCAACGATTTTCAACATGGCTACGAATCGAATTAATAACGCAAGACCCGGAAATTAATTTGTCAAAATTTTTCTCACTGTTGTATTAAAATTTTTGGAGCTTTATTTACTCTTCTGGGGTATAAAATACTCTCATGGTGTTAGCGTATTGTCACGACGTCAAAATACAAAGGTTATTCAATGAATTTCATGATGGCGACTGCCCAGTTGAAACAACCAACAATTAGGAGTTGCTCCCAGCTCCCATCCCGGACTCCTTCACTCTATGGAGTCACGGAGTTGACACATATACACAAGCGAAATTGCGTGGTTGATTATTTGCCGTCACTTATTGGTTGTGCGAGTCTTTGGAGTTGCACCTTTCTGATTGACTATTGTNTTGCGTGGTTGATTATTTGCCGTCACTTATTGGTTGTGCGAGTCTTTGGAGTTGCACCTTTCTGATTGACTATTGTCTATTGCGAAGTATTCCCTATTAGTATAACGATCATATGAAGTGTTATTTTCTGGGCGCTGGCTGGCGAACGGTGTNCTATTGCGAAGTATTCCCTATTAGTATAACGATCATATGAAGTGTTATTTTCTGGGCGCTGGCTGGCGAACGGTGTTCCGCAATTTTGCTGGCGCATACGGCTTAAGTTGGACTGTTTCTCTTCTGTAATTTCGATCATCCAGTGGTGGATTTTAGTCTCGCTGTCTGCTGTTCACGGTAAGCCAAGCACTTTTCGAAGCCCTGCTTAAGATCTACTTGTATGCATATTGTGTATTCTTCCACCACATTGCCGCGGGCCTGGTCACTTAATTCATGCGTTCGTGAAGTCAAACGATTTAATTATTAAAAAAGTGAATATTTTGCAAATTTGCAAAATTCTAGACTTATATGCACTNTCGTGAAGTCAAACGATTTAATTATTAAAAAAGTGAATATTTTGCAAATTTGCAAAATTCTAGACTTATATGCACTAAAAAAAATAGAGCGTAAAATAAATAATTTGAATTCACAAATGTTTTAATAAAACTTTTAATTCAACGTCTGTACATGGAAGTACTTTCCATCCGTCGTTACCAAATTAACTAGGAGCATGCCTGTCAGTGCGCCCGTTGGAACATATGTTGTGACATTTTCCAAAGGTTGATGCTTAATAAACCGCGAACAACCTGTGCAATGTGGTGTGGACTTTCCTTCCAGTNTCGTGAAGTCAAACGATTTAATTATTAAAAAAGTGAATATTTTGCAAATTTGCAAAATTCTAGACTTATATGCACAAAAAAAAATAGAGCGTAAAATAAATAATTTGAATTCACAAATGTTTTAATAAAACTTTTAATTCAACGTCTGTACATGGAAGTACTTTCCATCCGTCGTTACCAAATTAACTAGGAGCATGCCTGTCAGTGTGCCCGTTGGAACATATGCTGTGACATTTTCCAAAGGTTGATGCTTAATAAACCGCGAACAACCTGTGCAATGTGGTGTGGACTTTCCTTCCAGTTTGGAGCTGGACTGAGGTGCGTGTCTGGCAGGATTGCGCAGGGCCTCCGCATGTCGCGATGCTATCTGCCCCACAGGCCTTCAACTGCGCGCGGGGTCAGCTGGCTGCGGTGCCTTCTCGTGACGCGTATCGCCCTGGGCCGCAGCAGCCTCGCCAAGACTTGTGTGTTTAAACTCTCGCGCCACGTGACGAATGTCTCGTACTGGACACAAGAAATATCGTGCACCATAGTTACCTGATGGGAAAATGTTGCCAGTCGCGTACTCAAGCCTTATAGTGAAGTGGAGAGGTTTCACCTGCTCTGAAGATCGAGGTCTTGAGAGCCGATGAGGGCGAAACGAGGTATGAATCAGCGCCTCGGAATGCAAGGACGGGCGAAACGAGAGATCCCCGAGAAAACCCGCCAACCAGCGGCATCGTCCGCCACCATTCCCTCTTGCGAAAATCTGGGTGCCGCCAAGCTGGGAATCGAACCCGGTTCACCTAGGTTGGAGGCAAGAAGTCTCACCACCACACCACCGCGGCCCCTAGAGTTTTATTAAAGGCCGCGGTGGTGTAGTGGTTAGACCACTCTCCCCCCCCCCCCC
>NQII01002786.1:199406-260264 GCA_002778355.1 Clitarchus hookeri
CGAACCCACGACGATTAATTCTGCAGGCGCCGGCCGCCACTTGCCCTACTGTGTGCACTGCGCTTGAGAGTCAGCACTGCTTGCTCCCGTGCAGCGCGGGACCACAACTTGCGCTGAGGAATAAGGTGCTAATGAATTAAAGCTGGGCTCACAACCATCCGTCAGTTGAAAGCGTTGTTGTTCTTGAGAGATTTGGACGGCTCTAAACAAGGAGGCATTGAGAGCCGATGAGGGTGATATGGGATGAGAATGGAGCAGTGCCGTAATGCAAGGGCGGGGGAAACCGAAGATCCCCGAGAAAACCCACCAACGGCATCGGCTGGTACGATTCCCACTTGAGAAAATCCGGGAGTGACATGGCTGGGTATTGAACTCGGTTCACGTTGGTGGGAGGCGAGCAGTCCAACCCGCTCAGCCACCGCGGCCCCGTTTGAAAGCAATTCACAACAATCCGTCGTCCGTCAATCCTTCTGCACGGCAAAATTTTAGCGTGACAACTTAAAATCGTGTTATTTCTTTAGTTGGAGATATATTCTGGTTGGAAATACATTTTAAAGAGAGAAACATTTTGGGGAAATAAATTTTTCACGTAATAAGAATTTCTACTGAATTTTCTAAAGTTAAAAATTCTTTAATTTACCACCAAACATAATTAAACACAGATTCATCGCCTTGAATTTTATTTCCAAGTGCGTATTCACTTCTTAGGAATGTCGTCAGAAGGCGGTGGCTCATCCGTCTGTACGTCGAAATTTACATTTTGGTAAATATTTGATGGGTGGCCGGATAGAAAAAACTTGCCCTTGGTAGATAGCCGTTTGTGGCACTTACCGAACATGGATTAACATGTCTGTCTTGTTAGGGTATTGGACAATGAATGAAACACATAGTTCGATATATCCTTGTGCCAGATCACACACACGATCACACACACCGCACACATGCCCGAAGGAATTGTTTAGAAATTGCTTGGTGAACTGTTTGTCTGCGCCAGAGTAACGCGACGACGCTGCTGGTTGCTTTAGTAACATCATTGAAGGGCCTGTGTTGNGCGCGCGCAGTTTTCGTTCTGCACGCTAGTATTTGGAGCCCCATAACTTCTTTCCTGGGTATCCGATTCTCTTAATTGTTTCTTCTCTCTATACCTGCGGCTTCGTTCTGCCGAAGTTAATGCCGGTTGTCGGTTTTGTGGCGGATTTCGANTTGTTTCTTCTCTCTATACCTGCGGCTTCGTTCTGCCGAAGTTAATGCCGGTTGTCGGTTTTGTGGCGGATTTCGACTCGGATCCTTGCCCTTCTTTCGCGGCATGACGCTGTTTCGCGAGTTCATAGCGCAGCTGCTTCGAAAACTATGCGCGCGCGAACACTATGCTCTTTAAACCTCGGCTAAAGCTACAAAGGGTTAACAACGAATGATTTTAAATACACAAAATTTCAACAGAACAACGCACGTAAATAAATATTTAAAGTCGTACAGCATTACTAATTTGTTTCCTGTTGAACCCTTTTCATTAAGATTTTGATCCCACTATTAAGCATTAATAAATGCACAAACAAACTTTCGAGCTGTATTTTAAAACGAAGGTAATCATNATTTTGATCCCACTATTAAGCATTAATAAATGCACAAACAAACTTTCGAGCTGTATTTTAAAACGAAGGTAATCAGATGAGTGGCCAGGGAAATGTATACAGTTGACTCAATTAAATATTTTGCTGATATTCTATTTTTTTTTGGTCCAACGCAGAGGTTTTGTTATCTAAACCGTGTATTTTGTTAGATAAACAAAATCAATTTCGTTATTCTTTAAGTTTTGTCTTCTCAACAAATATTTTGTTGGGGCTACTTAATATATATTTGGCCCCATATAAACAAGTAGGGTAGGGCGGGGATATACCGCTCACTTTAAATTAAACGAACTTCAAATATATTTTTTAGATATTTCTGAAAGGAATATACTAATAAAGACGGAAACAGTATTTAATATGCTATACAAAACCATCCTTACAACTAATGAAACTCAAAATACATCTTTACCGATAACGTTGTTGCACTAAAAAGGACAAACGAACACACGAGAGATTTGCATGGTAATTCCGATCACTTGTGGGGGGCTATTTCACCCACAGAAAATTTTATCAATATTTACATAAAATTTTTACGTGTTGGAATTACCTACTGCAAAGTTGCAGCCACGTTGCAGCGGTCGCAGTTAAAAATGTCTTGCCGTACACTGTCGCAGGGCACTTTTCCGGTGGTGATGCCGAGTTGAAGCTATACGCTTGTTGACTGGGCGGGCTTGCAGTACCCGACACGCCATTGCAAACTCCATCTCGATCACTTTGCTTCTCCGCTCACGTATTATTTTTCTCCGCGTGCGAGAGAACAGAACGGACGAGTGCCAAGGCAGTGTGTAGGAGAAATCGATTTGGGTGGCGCCTAACAGCTGAAGTCTTCAGCACCGTTGGCTGTGAAGCGAGGGGAAGACAGAGCAACGATAGGAATGCAAATGGTGGGAAAACTGGAACGACCTGAGAAAACCCCACGGGCCAACAAAAAATCCCACAACTCTTCTGTCACGTAAAAATTCGAATTCGACCCCGCCGGAGATGGAGGTCGATTCGCCGTAGCTGGGAGGCCAAATACACGCTTCTATACAGTTTTTCGGTAGCGGGATTTCTAAGTTACTAGTGTGTTCACGGCCCGAGTGAGAGTACGGGGTGAAAGTGCACACTGTCTGTACAGAATATCACAACAGACTTGACGAATGTGTTTTTGTAATTCGCCTACTGTCCAAGTGAACGTCCTTCATATGCAACCAATTACAGGTGGCGCAAAACTTCTTTTGATGTGTGTAGTTTGAGCATTACTAATATCACGGTTCCTTCAAGCATAACCTTACACCCATGCAGGCAGCAGTGATCAGGAGATGGCATATTCTTACGTAGTCATCATCAAATTGTGACATTCAAAATACTGAAAATGATAATGCTTGTTTATGTATTAATTTATGTTAACCGCGGCAGATTTTTGAATAAATAAAAGTGGTCGAGCTAAATTTTTATGTAAACATTAACATTTTTAAATACAATAGCTGTATCATATTTTTGACAGATTAGCTTTTCAGTGTTTTTGGTGTCACAGCATGGCAGACAGGCTTCATCAGTATCCCATGCGTGACCATAGGCAAGGCCAAACCTTGCATACACGCCTACGAATAGTTGGTTCATGTCTGTTTAAGGACCTTCAAAAATCCTTGTTCAGTTACTTCTTACGTATTTAATGTATCCTGTCACTTAGTATATTAATTTACATTGTTATGAACTTTATGAGTTGTATACATGCAGATATCAGGTGACATCGTAGAATTGTTAGGAACATGCTACCCATACGCAAATTCTCACTTTTCAATGTATACGACACAAAGGAACTTATTTAAGTTTATTCGAATTTAAAAAAATATATTTTAGTAAAATGCCTTTATGGCTCAGCCATTGCTTATCAGGGATTAAAACCCAGAACCTCTTTGTTCTATAGAATGCAACAGCGACCTCGGCTACGGAAGTACAGACAGTTCAGAACAGCCGCTCAATGGCTGGCGAGGGAAACTAACTAACCTTGCCTCAGTTCACTTCGGATTGATTGACAGCTATCGTCAAGCATTTACTTAGCATTCTGACCCCTAGCTTCCGAATCCTAAACTTCTATATTCCGCACACATATTTCCCAGTAGGTTATCTACTTTATATGTTTATGTTATTACTTCGCGCTGCACGTCATGGCCACAATCGTCGTCGTGATCGGGGACGATTACGCCGTAGCTGCGTTGCACGCCATCATTCCTGTGGATAAATTTCTGTTACTAGGTCATGGTTGAGAACTTTTGTGACCAACTATCGGCGAAAATATACATACTTTTCTAAACTGCGTGTAATCGAACAAAGATACTTAATTGAGTTTTTAAAAGTTATACAGGCAGGGAATGAGTGGAAGTAGCACAGGAACTTGTACTTTGGTCGCACGCCAAATAAAAAAGCTTATTTTGTAGGTGGCATCGTCTGACGCGACACATAAGATACAATTCACTTATCTGGGGTAAAATGGGGGTTCCCCAAGCAATCTTCAGTCACACGTGCGGCGAATTCACGAGAAAATCTGCGAAACGTCGAAAATAGTGTCTATGGTATTTCGGCATTACTCACACTTTAATCTCTCAAAAGACACAAACGTCATGGGTTTTCGTGTCTACGGGAAATGAACTACTGACATCGTGTAATTGAACAGATTTGAATTTCTGACGTTTTTTTTATAACAGTTGTAGTAGTTGGCACCTGTTGAAAATCTGCTTCATGACCTCCAAAATGTCTGTAAATTAAGCTATCTCATATGCAAAGACTATGAGCCAGTAAACGCATTTTCTCTCCTCCCCCATTATATATATATATATATATACACTGAGGTGACAAAAGTCATGGGATACCTCCTAATATCGTGCCAGACCACCTTTTTCCTGGCGAAGTGCAGCATCTCGACGTGCCATGGACTCAACAAGTCGTTGGAAGTCCTCAGCAGAAATATCGAGCCATGCTGCCTCTATAGACGTCCATAATTTCGAAAGTTTTGCCGGTGTAGGATTCTGTGCACGAACTGACCTCTCGACGATGTCCCATAAATGTTCGATGGGATTTTCGGGCGATCTTGGTGGCCAAATCTTTCGTTCGAACTGTCCAGAATGTTCTGCAAACCAATCGCAAACAGTTGTGGCCCAGTGACATGACGCATTGTCATCCATAAAAAGTCCAACGTTGTTTGGGTACATGAAGGCCATGAATGGCTGCAAGTGGTCTCCAAGTAGCTCAACATAACACTTTCCAGTCAATGATCGGTTCAGTTGGACCATAGGACCCAGTCCATTCCATGTAAAAACAACCCACACCATTATGGAGCCACCACCAGCTTGCACAGTTCCTTGTTGACAACTTGCTTCCATGGATTCGTGGGGTCTGCGCCACACTCTAGCCCTACCATCAGCTCTTACCAACTGAAATCGGGACTCATCTGACCAAGCCACGGTTTTCCAGTCGTCTAGGGTCCAACCGATATGGTCACGAGCCCAGGAGAGGCGCTGCAGGCGATTTCATGCTGTTAGTAAAGGCACTCGAGTCTGTCTTCTGCTGGCATAGCCCAGTAAAGCCAAATTTCGCCGCACTGTCTTAACGGACACGTCCGTCGTACGTCCCACATTGATTCCTGCGGTTATTTCATGCAGTGTTGCTTGTCTGTTAACACTGACCATTCTGCGCACACGTCGTTGGTCTCGGTCATTAAGTGCAGGCGGTCGGCCACTGCGTTGTCCATGGTGGGAGGTTATGCCTGAAATTAGGTATTCTCGGCACACTCTTGACACTGTGGATCTCGGAATGTTGAATTCCCTAACCATTTCCGGAATGGGATGTCCCATGCGTCGAGCTCCAACTACCATTCCGCGTTCAAAATGTGTTAATTCCCGTCGTGCGGCCATAATCACGTCGGAAACCTTTTCACATGAATCACTTGACTACAAATGAAAGCCNTGTACTTAAGTGGGAAATGTAATAATGAGACACAGTCGTGTATTGGGTATGCTAATTAACGTGCTTTGTAGCTATCATCTAGTTTAAAGGTTCAAATGAGTCAGGAAAAAAAAAACAACTGCATTAATTACTATGATGACCAGTGTATTTGTTTCCCTTATGCGCTGGGTCAACTGCGACTAACGTCCCACGATGAGGCATCACGCGGTATTGGCATTTCTGCTCGTACAAGTTATGTGCTAGACCACCGCAGCCTTCCGCACTGTACGTCAAATGCATGTTGACAAGTTCCTCCTACGTAAACCTCGACATGCTGTCTGCAGTGCAGTCCTGCGTACACGCAAGCCCAGCACACACCGTCTATCTCGTTCTTCTTATGCTCTCTCGGCTCTCAAGAGCTAAGCTGTTAAGAGCCACCNCGCAAGCCCAGCACACACCGTCTATCTCGTTATTCTTATGCTCTCTCGGCTCTCAAGAGCTAAGCTGTTAAGAGCCACCCAATTCTCTTCAATTCACTCATGCTTTCGGGAATACCCGGACCAATATCAGTTGCTTTACGTTTTGTTTATCTCAACGAGTAAAAGTATTGCCCACATGCCAGGCGATGTAACAGCGCAGCAGAACACTTTGCGATCCTTTTCAAAGGGAACCGTGGGTCCTAGGAACTTGCAACAAGAGGACCATTTTTGTTAAGTAGAACGTACTACTCAATAAGAAGACACAAAATCTCCATAACACTTAAAGGTAAAAAAAAATTGTATTTAATTAGAGGGTAGCCACCCGTGTTATTTTTATGAAGGTGCAAGTGTTAATAGGTTGAAGANAAAAAAAATTGTATTTAATTAGAGGGTAGCCACCCGTGTTATTTTTATGAAGGTGCAAGTGTTAATAGGTTGAAGATCTCGATAAGATGGGACATTTTCCAGAGAATCGTAGTTTGATTCCACTCCGTTTCTGATATTGTGCGAAAATTCCATTTCTAAACTCGATTTTCAATGGCGTATATCTTCCTTAGGAATTGAGCTAGGCTGTAAGTTGTTTTGCAATGTCTACCTTATCTTCCACCAGGAATCTCCTCGCGAAATATTTTGGGTGAGTTTCCGAACAGTCTCTACGTATCTTGCCTTCCCCTCTACTCTTTATCATCCGAACTGTGTAAATTTCAACCGGTACTTCAATCTCTCACTTAAAACAATTTCTCGAGAAAGCAGTCTTAATCATGTTACATCCGATCATACATTTCGGTTCGACACGCATTGCTTCTGACTTTACATTTAAAAAAAGGGACTCAATATTTCATCTTGTTACTGTATATTTGGCTGTCTGCGTTTTTTTAAATTTGTGCTGTCCTTGGTGTTTTGTGCTGTTGGTTTTCTGGTTGATCAATATATTTTTGATCATTTTATAAATTTGATTTTTTTTTTTGNTTGGTGTTTTGTGCTGTTGGTTTTCTGGTTGATCAATATATTTTTGATCATTTTATAAATTTGATTTTTTTTTTTGCTTTTTTTTTTGTATGTAAATTTGGCTGATGTTGTCTAGCCACATTTAAGCAGTTTTTAATTTTNTATATATATATATATATATATATATATATACACATACATACATATATACACAGGCTGTTCGGAAACTAACCCGAAATATTTGGCGAGGAGATTTCTTTTGGAAAATGAGGTAGACATTTGCAATACAACGTATAGCCTAGCTCAATTCCTAAGGGAGAGACGCTCTTGAAAATCGAATTTAGAAATATACTTCTTGCAAAATATTAGAAACGGCGTGGAATTAAACGACGGTTCTTCGGATAATGTTTCTTGTTATCGAGATCTTCAACCTATAAACACTGGCGTTAAGACCTTGCACCTTCATAAAAATAATAGGGGTGGCCACCCTCTAATTGCATGCAATTTTTTTACCTTCAAGTTTTATGGGATTTTTGTGCTGTGTTATTGAGCATTACTTCCTACGTAACAAAAAAAAAAAAAAAGGTCCTCTTGTTGCACATGTCTAGGATCCATAATTTCCAGGCTCACGGAATTTTCAGCTGTGATGGTACAATGCCTGACGTGTAGGCAATACTTCCTACTCGCGGAGGTAGACACATCGTAAGCAACCGATACCGGGTCGTCTAATCTTAAGTGTACTTAAGTGGGAAATGTAATAATGAGACACAGTCGTGTATTGGGTATGCTAATTAACGTGCTTTGTAGCTATAATCTAGTTTAAAGGTTCAAATGAGTCAGGAAAAAAAAACAACTGCATTAATTACTATGATGGCCAGTGTATTTGTTTCCCTTATGCGCTGGGTCAACTGCGACTAACGTCCCACGATGAGGCATCACGCGGTATTGGCATTTCTGCTCGTACAAGTTATGTGCTAGACCACCGCAGCCTGCCGCACTGTACGTCAAATGCATGTTGACAAGTTCCTCCTACGTAAACCTCGACATGCTGTCTGCAGTGCAGTCCTGCGTACATGCAAGCCCAGCACACACCGTCTATCTCGTTCTTCTTATGCTCTCTCGGCTCTCAAGAGCTAAGCTGTTAAGATCCGCCCAATTCTCTTCAATTCACTCATGCTTTCGGGAATACCCGGACCAATATCAGTTGCTTTACGTTTTATTTATCTCAACGAGTAAAAGTATTGCCCACATGCCAGGCGATGTAACATCGCAGCAGAACACTTTGTGAGCCTTTTCAAAGGGAACTGTGTGTCCTAGGAACTTGCAACAAGAGGATCTTTTTTGTTAAGTAGAACGCACTACTCAATAAGACGACACAAAATCTCCATAACACTTAAAGGTAAAAAAAATTGTATTTAATTAGAGGGTAGCCACCCGTGTTATTTTTATGAAGGTGCAAGTGTTAATAGGTTGAAGATCTCGATAAGATGGGACATTTTCCAGAGAATCGTAGTTTGATTCCACTCCGTTTCTGATATTGTGCGAAAATTCCATTTCTAAACTCGATTTTCAATGGCGTATATCTTCCTTAGGAATTGAGCTAGGCTGTAAGTTGTTTTGCAATGTCTACCTTATCTTCCACCAGGAATCTCCTCGCGAAATATTTTGGGTGAGTTTCCGAACAGTCTCTACGTATCTTGCCTTCCCCTCTACTCTTTATCATCCGAACTGTGTAAATTTCAACCGGTACTTCAATCTCTCACTTAAAACAATTTCTCGAGAAAGCAGTCTTAATCATGTTACATCCGATCATACATTTCGGTTCGACACGCATTGCTTCTGACTTTACATTTAAAAAAAGGGACTCAATATTTCATCTTGTTACTGTATATTTGGCTGTCTGCGTTTTTTTAAATTTGTGCTGTCCTTGGTGTTTTGTGCTGTTGGTTTTCTGGTTGATCAATATATTTTTGATCATTTTATAAATTTGATTTTTTTTTTTGCTTTTTTTTTTGTATGTAAATTTGGCTGATGTTGTCTAGCCACATTTAAGCAGTTTTTAATTTTTTTTTGTTAATTGGGAGGGTGGATCATTATAATTTTTATACGTCCATTTGTTTTGACTTAAGGCTGCAGTGGTTTTGTTGTTTTCGTATTGCCATAGCTGGACTGTCGATCGTTGTCTCTTGTTCCATATGTGTGCTTATTTATATTCTCACATTTTTATTGAATTTGTGTTTCTCATCCACATATTGCGTTACTCGATTTTTTGTTAGTTTTTCCGTAGTCATTGTAGGCAATAGAGATCCTATCAAAATTCTAATTCAGTTACAACACACCATTGCCATTAAACTCCAGAAACAACATGATTTAAGTGGTTCAAACACTTATTTTCAAGACAATGGCCCTGTAAATATTTCAGGATAGTAAACCCTATCTACCGAAACATTAGATTGATTACAACCGAAATTGATGCTGCTAATCTTACCTCAGTGACTCAGTTGGTCGCATGCCAGCTAATGGTATGAGAAGTTCTGGGTTTGAGTCCTTATTTAGGCACGTGTGTATTTGTAATTGTCTCAACAGTGATGCATTTGTTTCTGATTCAATCAGTAATGATATCGCCGCCAACAAGACGCCAAGACCCACCAACTGTCCTAATTTAGTTGAAATGCGATAATTTTTTAACTTCAACGATATTAAAGAGTTCTGAAATAATACTTCTCAGACAAATGTAAAACTACACTTGTAGCTGAATGCAGTGAGTGAGTGAGTGAGTGAAGATATTTGAGGGGCTCTTAACATCGAGGCCTTGAGAGCTAATGAGAGTGAAGTGAGGTGAGTATGGAGCAGCACTGGAATGAAGAGGCGGGGGAAACGGGAGATCTCCGAGAAAATCCGCCGACCAGCGGCATCGTCCGGCACGATTCCCACTTGCGAAAATCCGGCCGGGGATTGAACCCGGTTCGCCTTGGTGGGAGGCGAGAAGTTTAACCGCCCAGCCACCGTGGCCCCTGCATGCAGTGAGATATTCAGAGATTGGTATTATAGGTTTCAGATATCTGGTACTCTTACATGCCGGAATAAAACTCGCAGAACATCGTATTTTGCTGTCAATAAAATACAAATATAATGGCATTGCACTCTGGAATATTCGAAAAAAAAAAAACCTGGAAATAATTAAAGTTGCTATATTACAAGATTTAAGTTAATAACCGTAATAACTATAATATCCACAAAATAATAAATATGCTTTGTGTTCATGTAAGGAAATTTGCATCATATGTGCGTCGATGTTTCTTAAGTCAAAAGTTTAAGCAAATTACATTGCGTGCGGCAAGCGGCAAATTTGTGGTAATAATTGGACATTTGGTAATGTATTATTTCAGATATGTTGCATTTATTGTTTAATGCTCACATATATAACGAAAAACGTTACATGTATACCTTAAAAGTAAGTAAAATGGATTAATGGCTAAAATTCTATGAAAAAAAAATAGTTCCTGTAGGAAAATAAAAGTATTCGAAAAAGTTTTAAAAAATTAACGTGTATGGCTTAACTCACCTGCCAGATATAATTTCTGACAACTTCGTAATTAGTTTTACCATCTCTTAGAGAAGTACTCCGGTAATTTTCAACTTCGAAAATTCCTAACATTACGAAGGAACGTCGACAGTCCAATAATATAAAAGAGCAGAAATTTCAGAGCAGGATTCG
This sequence comes from Clitarchus hookeri, assembly GCA_002778355.1. Taxonomy (NCBI): domain Eukaryota; kingdom Metazoa; phylum Arthropoda; class Insecta; order Phasmatodea; family Phasmatidae; genus Clitarchus; species Clitarchus hookeri. The sequence goes on from NQII01002786.1 coordinate 210,104, forward strand.
ATATTCAAAAAGTAAGGATTTGAAAGAAAACTTTTTGAATTAAGACTATTAAAACATTTTATTAAACAGGGGCGCTTTCTTTAAAAAAAAAAAAAAAAAAAAAAAGCGAACAGTGCACTTTCCAGTCACAGAATAATTGTCATCGAGACAGCACGAAAGAAGTTCTGAAACTTCATAAACACTTCGCAACTTCTGAATAATTGAAACTTCTGGATTGCGAGCAGAAGATCAGTATTTGTTGGAATGCGGGAGACTTCTCATATAAAGAAAGGAATTTGAATTGTATTAAGAAAAGTCACAATCCTCATGTTGAACTAATTTCCTATTTTTACACACCGAACGTTAATATTGATACCAGATGGTTTACAGCAATCTGTAGGTAACGTAGAAAGGGAGATATATAAAACTAAATTGAAACGTTGATTACTAAACTGCAGCGAATAAGTTACCTTCATCTGGATTGATAAAACACTTTCGGAATACATGTATTACATTTGGGAAGTGAATACTCATATATATTCTATATAGCCCATTCACGGGTACTACCAACTTTTCTGGAGCCCTGCTAAAGTTCTACTTCTAGGATATACCTCCGCCTCTCGCAAACAAAGCTTAAGCAAAAGTCTAAAAAATTACACCAAAAGGACAACGCACACCATTCGTGCGCACTCAGCTTAATAATATGTTGCATAAGAACACTGTTAAAAAAAATGTCCGTAAAATTACGAAAAATACCGTTTACAAATTATCCAGATATCTTCGTTAAATTATGCCCTCTTCATTTTTTTTAATAACGTTCACTCCATAAATTTTACATAAATCTCCGTAAATTCACAGAGCGTGTCACAAACTGCCAATTTTTTTTTAAATCTGCTCTTTATAAAATGGGGTAACAAAAAAAGGTCTACTTTCGTTATGTGGGTGATTCACTGTGTATAAAAATGACTACGAAAATAAACAATTTTGTTCGGTGGCGTGATTCGAACTAGGAAACAAATTTTGACTGTCCAGCACATTTTTCACTTATCCACTACGCTTTCACACGAAGTTATGTTGCCAATGCTAGATCTATGTAGAATTATGCACATACCTCTCAGTTTCTAGTCATGTTAGTGTGTGTCAGATTTTTTATTTTTTTTATTTGAGGTTTACAAACAGGTGTGAAAAAAAGAGTTTTATTTTAGTAATGTTTTTCACTGCGTATAACAGAAAATTTAAAAAAAAAAAAAGTTGAAATATTTTGTCCTGTAGTGGAATTTGAACACGAATCGAAAAATTAACAATCAATAATTCGAACCACTTACACACCACACCTTTACACGATGTAATTCGTAAATATGGGTTTTACATGAAAGTGACAAACGCACCTGCCTTAGTTTCAGGTCATGTTAAGGCTCTTGCTATTATTACATGACGCCTGAGGGGCGTATCTGAGTTCGTGAGGGATGGAGGTGTTAATAAAAATAAAATAACTAAATTTGATTTTTAATTTATTCACACAGCTATTATTTACAGCATTAAATTACCTGTATCTACTATTACTCATTTTATTTTACTGTGCGCGCAATATTTAATGTATATCTTAACTGTAATTAACGTACTTCTTTATGTATCTGTTTGGTTATTTTCAAATAACTCATACTCATCATTAGCACACATTCAGTCTATATGTTGCCATCATTTGTAATGTCTATCAATCACGCACCCAGTTCAACAGTCCAGCCTGCAGTCGTACTGTTCACTGCTCGATGTTCGCAGTCGCAGATTTTCCACCCACTCGTCACTTCTCTCTCCGCGCAGTTTTCTTCTCGCTAGTCGTCTATCGCTGAAACTCATCCATTTAACAACTGCCGCCACGGAGACCCGACGCGTCTTGTATAGCCACTGGTCTTGACCTTGGAAAGTTCGCCACACCCCGAGTCTAGCTGAGAGCAACGAGGTCAGCAATCCAGATCATTCTTCAGATGTCTCAAAGACACCCAATACCCAAGGTCAGGAGCGGCACGCGCCCTACTAGGCTTAACAGGCACGCTTTGTAAGCATTCCTTTGTCAAAAGCCGCTGCGTCTCCGGTTGCCATTGATAGTGCGCGTGCCTTAATAAATCATCCGTGCCTCGCACGCTCAGAGCGGGTTGGGTACCAGGTCCCCTGGCGCTACCCAGGGGTCCTTAAACAAAACAGACTGCTGGCTTGCCGCAGATAAACAATTTGATCAACAGCCAGGCGGGATGGGCTAGCTGTCCCCAACCTGGGCTCTATAAATGCTTAACAAATAGGAGGACAAGAGCCCTCACAAGGGCTTGTACTTCCCCTGCGTTGAGGGAGTAGCGTCCCAGTGATGTAAAACGGCGGCTCAGAGCAGCCGCCTGTAACAGTATATTTGCGGTTTATAAAACGAGGTTACAAAAAAAATGGTTTTATTTACGTAATGTGAGTGTTTCACTGTGTATACGAAAGGTTTTGTCTTGTAGCGGAATTTGAACAAGAATCAACGAATTGGCATTCCATGAGTGGTTCGCCACTCGCGTACTGCTATTTTAGTGGTATTGTGAAGATGGGATTGTATACTCTTCATGTATCATCGGCATTGTTCGTGTCTCAAAATCGAAGCCATAAGAATACGAAGAGCTTCCGTATTTTATATTTACGGAGCTCATTTCTGTTATTTGTCATTACGGAGCACCTTTCCGCAAGTTATGTCTACATCTCCGTATAAGTTTCCGTAAATCTACAGAAATTTCTAACAGTAAACTATTTATTACCGGGCATTACAAACACACCTATTTTCTCACTGTTTCCATTTACATTAATTACAAATGAAATATAATATATAAATCAAAAATGTTTGGGAAACAAACAAACACGTTATGCATAGAGTGATTTTATAAGGTTTTTTCCCTTCAAAAAGTGCGGAGAAACCGCGAATAGACTATACATTTGTAAAGTGTAACGTAATATACGCCTAAGCGCTAGGATGTATTTAACACATACTTGGGTATAACAATGACAAATTACTTTAAACAGCGAATTCCATAGAACGCAAACTTCAACGCCATTGCATGTTGTTTACTGTAACTAACCCGAACACAGTTTTTCATTATTGCCCACTGCATAATGCAATCAGAAGAAAAAACTTGTTAAACTATTTCTGAAGCGTCCAGAAATTTTTTCACAAGTTGCAAAACAAAAGAATTAAGTGCTTAAAAAATCCATGAGTTTTAACAGTTTGGCTTGCGACATAATTATATTTCGTATTTTACTAGGCGCATAAAACAACACGTAGTAATATTACATCCCCCAAACTTTAAACTCGTTAATTTTTTTTCTATTTATTTATAAAATGCTTTACTTACTAGCTAAAGGAGGAAGCAAGTAATGCACCATTTCAGTTTTGTGTACCGCTGTAGTGGAAATATTCTTTTCAGCCAAGAATTTACATTTGAATACACGGTCAAGGATATGCGCAGTTACTGGATTAATTAGTTTCCCAGGTTCACATAGGAAAGCGGTTTTGTCGACTCAAAAGCACACTTTGTCAGAAGAAACAAAATAATCGTGTTAAACTTAAATATTTCTTTTTCGTAGGAAGAACGGATAGTTCTGTAATCGCATCTACGTATTTGCTTGGAATATAGAAACAAGCATTTCGCGGACGAAAAAAAATACCGGCTTTCAGTGTGATAATGAGTCGGGAAGGCGCAAATAGAAGAACTACAAAAACATTTCTACGAAATAGGAACGAAAAAAAAAAAGCTTGATAAACCCCGCCTTACTTCTCTGTTGGCGGTGGTCGAACTTAGATCCCTACGAGCATATATTTTCAATATAGAGAGACAATGTGTATTTTTTGTTTTGTAAAACATGAATTTTAAAAATTTCTTGCAAACAGGCTATATACGTGTTATAGAAACATCTCCTCTGTAGGGAAGAACTACTAAAAAATACGCGAAGAATACATTTTGTTTCAAACGCCTATCTTTAAAATTAACTCACTGAGGTGAAATTTCCTTAACATGGGATTTCCTATTTCAATTTCGCAGCTGCCAGCCAGTAGGCAGTGCCATTAAGGGCAGTCGCCTCGCGTGAATTGCGTTGCAGAATGATTGAAATGCGCGTTGTTGGAACGAAACTGTGTATTAAACGTGTTCCCAATGTGTTTACGCACTAAAAGAAAACACACCCCAGACTATGTAGGAATGGTACTTCCAAGACACCTCCCATGCTATTTTCGAGGCCTACAACATAGTTAAATAAAAACTGCTTTTTCAGACTGCTGTATCTTAAAACTTACTACCCGGACACTGACGAAACTACAATAGGAGCCTGCTTTACCCTTTTTAAAAAAAACCCGTTGAAAAATAACCCAATGCATGGCGTGTTTGGTTGTTATTTCACATATACTCCTGTTAACATACGTCTTCTATTTTCAGTTAAATTGAACTTTTACTTATGATTTATTTATAAATTATAATATTTCATTCATAACTTCATATGAATAAAAAAAGAGTGAAAACAGGTGTGTTGGCAATGCCTAGTAAGAAATAGTTCCCGTGCAATATATTATTCAACTGAGTTAGCACGAATTCGATGCGTAGTCCCTTTGTTGTAACTTTATAGACCGGAGACTGGACGATGGTAGGGATAAAATGACGATGGAACATCGTCAGAATGAAGATGGGGGAATAAACAGAAGTAAATCGAGGAAACCTCCACACACTTCTCAATTTCCCGCCAGTCTCCAACACGTGAGAATCCAATTACAAATAAACAAAAAGTACACACGCCGAAAACTACGATCGAACCAGGAACTCCAGAAGTAAGGGTCTAGTGACTAACAAGGGAGTTGAGATTTTAACAAATAACTGTTTTATACAAACTAATAACCCACATATAATGTAAGTAGAAGGAAACAGTTTGAGATGAACATTTTATGTAGGAAAATCTATTGGATATAAGATTTCAATGTGTCGTTTTCCTCAGTTTTACAACAGTGTGGAAGGACTGGGATAACATTTTTTCTGTAACGTCTCTTTCACCCACATTGACTATCCATCTATCTATCTATATATATAATTTTTTTTTTTGTCTCTTTTTATCACACCCATTTTTCCCCCCTTCCGTTATGCAGACATCACATTGGCACTCAGACACATTGTGGATACCTTATTTAGTCCGTGACTTACTGGTTTAGCACAAATGAGAACCAAATTTGTTGATAAGTCTATCCACTAATCGTAAGTGAGAAGTCCATCCTAGTTCAGCTTGGTTGCAGAGACACACTCCAGCAACTGTATTACTATTCTAATGTAGATATCTTTATTTCATATACTGCAATTTTCTTCCCTGTTACGTTGTAAGCTAGTCAGCAGGTAGTTTGATAATTTAACTTGTATATTTTACTGGGGATTAGTATGCAGAAATTCTCACACGTGAACCTGGTTTCCAAGTCAACATCATGAGTGTTAGATGGCGGCGTGTCTGACTGTAACTTGGACGGTCGACGTCGTTGGGAACTGATATTTACCAAGCCATTTTCAAACCCAATTCCATAAAAATGCTAGCGCAGTTCTTGAACAGGAACTTTCTCCGTTCCTTCTTCAGTTAGGTTGAGATCACGGTTAGTCTCGGAGCATAGAAGGAAATAGCGATTAAGAAGTCTTCACTGTCTACGCCGCGCCGGATAAGGCACCACCACAGATAGTTGGAGGAGTAGGAGAGTTCGCAAATTCTTAACTATTTATGAGAATTTTACCCAAATTGCGAGGCAAGCTTGCAGGCATGGAGTTAAAATGTTAAATAAATTCCTTCTGAATAGAAAATTCGACTATAAAGATTTATCAAAAATTTTTGTATTACATTTTGTTGTAAAATACAAAATCTAAAAGTAACATGTCGCAAACAACTAAAAATGTATTTTTTTTTGGTTTCACGACGTGTTGGGTATCTTATCTTATGGACTTCCAGCAACCTTTTTCTTTAATTCAGCGTCCCAAAAAACATTTAATAATACCTGTATTAAATTAATTATGGAAATAAAAATTTATGTCTGTTTTGGAACATATTGTAGCCATTTTGATTAGGAGGTTGGGTTTCAGGTGGCTCCCTTCCTAAACGTTGACAGTGGGCGTGGAGATGATGTAAGCCAAGTTTAGTGTTTTCCTCATAAAGTGGAGTTTTTTTTTGTGATAAAAGGTACTTACATAGTCGAGAGAAAATAAGAATACAGAGTCGAAACGGCCACTTATTCCGCCAACTCCAGCCGCACACGCCCGCAAACTGGCGTCGCTTGCAAGCAACGTGTCATAACGCCAGCCGTCCTCCAATCAGTGCCTGGTTACCTACGCGCCGGCCGGCAGACCAGCCAATAGGGAAACACTCGCAGCACGCAGCAGTTACAGGAGCGTGCACGAGGGGGTGCGATCGCTTCCCGAGAATCCGAATTTTGGTATATATAGTCTATCCACAGTTGCTTCACTCTTTTCGAATCAAACATTCGAAAAACCACCTCATTTGTTACGTGATTAGTAGTTTCCTAAATATGTCGCGTATCACAAGCGTTATATACTTGTGCTAACGAAAGCCTACCTTATTTTTGTTCGAACTTAAAATTTTACCTACCTATGTTCTTTCAATCAATTGTAATATTTCAATTAAAATTAAAATGAGTGAAAACAGTGATAAATATATGGGTTGGCAACGCCTAGTAAGAAATAGTTCGTATGGGAAATATTATTACACCGAGTGCTCACGAAAGCGGTGTGTTTCCTCTTTAGGATAATTTTCTCGATTTAGTTGAGCTTTGTTTGCATGAGGCGGTGGATGAACCGTGAATGGACTATAGTTATCGCAGAATGATATTGTTCGATTGGAAAGTCACATCCGTGCCTTGCTGGCCTTGCATGAGCAAAATATATAAAGATTTTACTTTAATTTTCATAATTAAAATGTGCCAGATGTAAATAAAACGCTGAATTTTATAGCATGTGCATTTTAAACTTATCTACACATCTTGGCTAAAAATAAATAAGTGTCAGAAGAACACATATGATTTACTGATACATTTTAACCTTGAAATTCAAAATTTTCTTTGGGGAGACACACACGGACCCCCACTTTACAGGCGGTCGTTAGAAAGTCTTATTTTTATAGTAATCGCCTACCTCTTCCCGAATGATTTCCCCCTGCACTTTCGATCGCCCCTCAGGAAAATAGACCGGCGTACGCTACTGCAGCAGTAGCCAGTGAGACACAAGAGCGTCGCGGAAGCCAATCAGCGAATGGGTACGCCCACATCAGAAGAACTACCATGCCATTTAGCCACTGCGGTGGTGTAGGAGTTAGACCACTCGCCTCCCATCCAGGCGAGCTGGGTTCAATTCCCGGCGGGGTCACTCCCGGATTTTCGCATGCGGGAATCGTGCCCGGACGATGCCGCTGGCCGGCGGGTTTTCTCGTGGATCTCCCGTTTCCCCCCGTCCTTGCATTCTGGCGCTGCTCCATACTCACTGACTTCACTCATCCTGCATACCTACCTACTGTGTGACGCCACGGTTGTCGGGCGAGGAAAGCGCGGCAGACGCTGGCGCAGTGCAGATGCTGTTCCGGAAGTGTGTTGTTGTTGCCGCTCGGGTTTTGATCACGAAGAGGTTCGATCTAGTGGTTGACGAGGAGGAGGAAGTGGGGAGTGTTCTGGTTAGTTAGACGGTTTCTCCGTCTGTGCAGGTGAACACGCCCGCGCCGCGCCGCGACTCGGTGGGCCTGCCACGTGACTTGTCCAGCTTTACGCCCTGCCCTCGACCCTCTTGTTCCCCGGCTACCACCCTCGTCTCAACCCCCTGACACGTCATTTCCTACGCCCCTTTCCAAAGCTGGCATGTCTCGCCGGCGAGCTGTACGACCAGCATCCCGCCTTTATTCGCAATGCAACTTTACTATCTTCACGCTTTATATTTCCCCCGACAACCCTCCTGTCCTGTAGGATTTGTTTTTTCTCCCCTCTGTTTTTTTCTTTCCTCTTTTCTGCCACCGATCCTCCTCTACCCGTACCCAGTGTTGCAAGACGTACAGAATTTTCCATATTTCCATAAGAATTTTAGAGAAAATGTTATACTCGGAAATGATTCGTACATATCATAAACTTAACATTAAATAATCCGTTTTATAGAGTATGCATAACTGAATATTCATATCTCACAAACTGTATCTTTTTAGTCTTCAGAATACCGTAAATGTTAGATAATGTGTAAAAGTTGGCCACTTTTAAATATAAAAATATTAAACAATATTGCAGAAGTATACCATTTTAATATATTTCTTTAATTTTTAAATCCTGTGTTTAAATTATTTTTTGGAATTTATTATAGCACTTTTTTATGCAATGCCTTCTAATATGTTTAGTTTTCCTGTGTATAGGACACTAAAAAATTTAATTTAAATAAATTATATGGTCTGCCTTTTTGTGCCTTATTTTAAAGCTTGACGATTTTCAGGCAAGGAAGATGTTGTTCGAAAGGCATGCAACTTAAGTAGTAGACCCTTTACCTGGTCACTTGAGAGAATATTGAAAATTCAAATATGATAAAGGAAGTTACAAGATTCGAGATCATACTTCGAATCATAAAATTATACAATATGAAAGTCGGCAGTGAAATGACATCTGAATAATTCGATGACTCGGTTTTCAAGGAATAAAACTAAATTCTAGCAATAGGATCAGAACGTTATTAAGCTTTCTAGTCATTGCAGGAAAAATTCAATTATTGCTGAAATTATTAGTTAGACCGAAAATATTCCTAAGATTATTGACCTGTAAGCTAGGCTTTGTAGTCACTTGTGAATTCAATCAGTTGTCAAATGTTCACCGGCTGCTTTCTACTCTAATATAGTACATTCAGGGTTACTTCCAACTATTCTGAAACCCTGCTGAAGTTCTACTTCCAGGCTGTTCCTCGGCCTGATGCAAACAAAGCTTAACCCAAGTTAAGAAAATTGCATGAAATGGACAACGCACCGCATTCGTACGCAGCCAGTTAAATAATATCTTGCATGAAAACTGTTTCTCACTAGGCATTACCAACACATGTATTATCTCTCTGGTTTTTGCTCATATTAATTATATACGAAATATTAGAACTTTTAAATAAACTATAATTAAAATTTCAATTTAACCAAGAGTAGGAAGATTTTATGTTAACAGAAGTACGAAACGCATGTGATTAAATTATATATTCAGGACACAGCCAAACACGTTATAAGTTGTGTGATATTTTAAAGGTTTCATTCAAAAAGAGTGAAGATACCACTAATAGACTATAAGAAAGACATGAGTGGGTTTGCATTAGATTGCGTGTTCCTTATTGGCCCAGAGTCTTCTAAAGGTGTGAAACTAGCCAGGGGCACATTTAAAAACTGACACAAACATAAATTTTGGAAGTCTAGGCTGTCTCCAAATGAATCCCCAAATTCTCCAAGTCTCTGTTTATAGCTACAGAAACAATCACCGGCAGGAGCACAGCGGTTAGTTTTGCTGGAGTCGCTACTTACTTAAGTTAACTGTAACTCAGAAGACACCAGCAACCGTTCTGACAGCGGTTCCTGGCCCATGTCAACCTAGCTACGATTCCTACGGTTATATATGTTCTACGTATAATTAATAAGACAGTGGACAAGAAGATTTAATACTGTTGACATTATCTCCTGGAATTCATTCGCAGAAAAACCGTAAACGCGTATAGAAAAAAAACCATCACGTTTTTGACGACGGGATCTTGTTCAAATAGGGTATTTAAGCGGCGTACATCCAACGTACATTGGCAAGTAGAAATATGTGAACTTCCTTTCGCAGTAAGTGATGACTTCGACTAGATTTAATTTGTTCTGAATACCGCCCCCCCCCCTTCCCTCTCCAAAAAAAAGTTACCCCTCTGGAAATAAGTACTTTTCATATGCAACATGTTCTCGATCGAGGGCATGGGGTGCAGACGGGTTATACCGAGCTTCTACCAAGTAATTTATATTTTACCTAGAGCTTTCATGCCTACTTTGTATTCTGAAGGTCGTGGGTTCGATCTGCATCTGTGATTGCCTTCTAAATTTCAAGACATATCTGGCGCAGTTCATTTATATAATCTTTCCTACTTCTAACCCACAAGTTCATGATTTGGTTCGCAGTATAAAATAAATTAAGATTGTTCGTGCATTCTTCAGTGGATCACACATTAAGGCGTTTACTCAGAAAATAGATTATTGTAATTTTCGTACCCATCAGTGTAAATATAGGCTTTTCATGGTAAAGTGAGCAGTTTTGAAAGCCTTCTCGTCAATAAATATATTTTATTTTAGCCTTAGACGTTAACCTTAAAAGTGCGGTGGAATATACACACTGTGTTCATAACTTACGTGGCAATATTTGTTTTTAAAGGGTGGTTGAAGGATAAAAAATGACTGAAAGTAAAAAGTAACTAGGGCCTCACAAGTGCTCACTTTACCGTGAACAAACTATACCTGCATGTTAATTAGAGTGCTTGATAGCACCGCCTGCGGAATTTCTGTTGTTATTTACGAATTTGTGACCTTAGATTTCAATGCCATCAGTGCAAGTTTTTTTTTGTTTCTTTTTTTTTTTTATGCCCCGGAACGGTGACAAGGCCTCGGTGGGCAATTAGTACCTCCTGCCCTTCCCCAGGATATAGGGAAGAAACCGGGCAGGGTCTGTATTTACTCGTTTTGTTCCGTATCTACGTTCAATGGCATTTTTCAAAGTTAAGCCTGTATTTCACGATGGAAGATTTCTAGGATGAGTCCATGCAAGCCTTCATGGCCGTTTGTATGGGTGGTTCTATGGAAGATTTGGTCGACTGCTGGCCGTTTCCACGGGCGTTTCCGTAATTGGTCGCGTGCTACGTTCGATGGAAGGTTTCCTACAAGGTCGACACTTCAGCCAATCAGAGAGAGGGTGTCAGTCATTTTGTCTATTTTATTTAGAGAAACAACTCAAGACTACTAAACACGAATAAATAGTAAATAAAAAAAACCACGAAAATGTCTACGGATTGTGTTGTGTGAAAACTAAGAGGTAAATATTCGTGTTTATTTAACATTAAAGTAGTAGTAGTAGTTATAATAACAAAACTCTGCGCACGAACACATAATGCTAACGCGAGTGAAGATTGTTTATGAACCACATTTGCAGAAGTAAATCATAAGAAATGCACTTGTCTTTAGTTGCGCGTCAACAAGTATCGTTGGATAGGTTATCCCAAAGAACCCCCTATAACTGCTTGCATGCAGACTCGGGTGACAGGTCTCGTCGAAACTTCCGCCCGAGCCTGTACGCAAATAATATCGTGGCATAAGGGCTTTAGATATTCTTTATGTTGAGCGGCTTCGGCCTGTTTGAGTGGTAGCGGTTGGCAGGGCGGAGCCGCTCGAACGGGGAGACCCGCTTCAAGTGTAACCTGGTGTATCCGAGCCCTCGCGTGCGTGTTCCAGTGCGCACGTTCGTCACTCGCCCAGCCAAAACTGCAGTACAGGCTCGCCACAGCCATTAAGTATTTCTCTTCGTATTGTCTGCTCGCGGTGTCTTCGCGCTTTTTGAACCAAAACTCTGGAAAATCACCCCACGTGTTACGTGTTTCGTTGTTGCCTAAATATGCTACGTAACACAAGCGTTTTCTACTTGTGTTCACATAAAAACACCTCGTTTTTGGTTAAATTGAACTTTTACATATATTTTATCTATAAATTATATTTCATTTCGGCCGTAGTAACTTGCTTAACGAAAACGTCATCATCCTTAGCAACATCACAATCAAAAGAACCAATATTCCGGAAAACAGGTCTTAAAACATATCTTCTCTTATGCCAATGTGCTCGCCTCATGGCGCCGTGAAAACTAATTAAATTTCACAAGTGTTAAGAAACGAACTGCTCCCGAACGACGGTTTCCTACTACTAATAAAATTGAAAAGTGATGCGAGTAACAAGTAATTCTTGTGCAAAATATTATTAAAGTGAGTGCCACGAATGCGGTTCGTTGTCCTTTTGGTGTATTTTTCAAGAAACGGCTAATCTTTGTTTGCATGAAGCAGTGGTATGACCCAGAAGTAGACGTTTAGCAGGGTTTCAGAAAAGTTGAAAGTAACCATGAATGGATTATAGGCTACCCTCCTATCTTCATTGAAATCTCGTCAAATATTGATATGTTCATACCGAAAAAAGCTGAAGAATTTCTCATCATCGTTTCTCAATTGATGCAAAAGGCTATTAAGAGCACCCTGAAGTAACCTCTCTGAATTGACGGGATGTACCCATTTGCTTCTGTTCCTTGTTTGCCTTCTCAACAACAATCGGTACAATACACGTATCTTTATTTTGTTCTTTTCACGTAGAAATACTGCACAAAAACTTAACATCACTGTAAGCTGTACAAGCACACACCCGACTGTGAAAACATCATCTCGCTACGCGGGTAAAATCAGTACTACCGGGCTGCACGCGCGAAAGGCATCAACATTTGCTTCAATCTAATGGTCATGTGCCCGTCCCACACCCGAACCGTCAGAAACAGGCCTTCTCTGTAGAGTGGAGTGGAGAGATTTGGACGGCTCGTAACAGCGAGATCTTGAGAGCCGATGACGATGAAGTGTAGCGAATATGGAGCAGCGCCGAAATGCAAGGGTGGGGGGAACGGGAGATCCCCGAGTAAACCCGCCGACCAGCGGCATCGTTAGGCACGATTCTCACACGCGAAAATACGGGAACAACCCCACTGGGAATCGAATCCGATTGGCTTAGATGGAAGGTGAGTGGTCTAACCACTACTCCACCGCGACCCCTGGCCTTCCCTGTGAGTGAACAGAATTTCGTATGTTTATGAAGTGTCTCGGTTGCGAATGGTTAATGCTGATGGTACAGTGCACGCAACAATTTGTTCATAGTTTGCGAGAAGCACGCTCGATTCAAGTACAGTTCTCAACAAAATATTGGGTAATTGCAACAATCGAGCTTGTAAATTAATTCGGGGCTGAATCGGTTAAGGAACCATCCCAGCATTCGCATGGAACGATTCCGGAAAACTCTGAAAAAATAAATCAAGAAGACCGGTCAGTGAATCGAACCCAGGCTCTCCGTAATGCGAGTAGAGTGATTTACCACTGCGCTGTCTCGCTTATAGTCGTATGGTGATGTATATGTTAGCAGATCGAGGAATGTCCCTCATTTATTCCGCTGTAAGCATAAAACATTGCGGGTGAAAATAATTTGTATAAGAAGCCAAAATACAAAACGTTTTCGCCAGTCGTAGAACTGCTACATGTAGTCATTGTTAGCTGCTCCGAGTGATCGACAGCAACATACACGTCCCTTACAAAAAACACAAAAAAAAATTATTTGAATTACACACTGTACTTCCATTAATTTGCAGTGAAATCAGCAATATGTTAAATGCTAAAGATTGATAGCACGAAATAAAATAAAAATAGTTTTGAGGGTACAGACAATGAGACAAATAATGGAGTAATAACGAATGCTAGCAGTAAAATGGTGACCGTACGGGGATTGTGACGACGAATAATAGTAGAAAATAAAATTATTACTGAAGAGATATACTAATGAATAGTTTGTGTGTATGCGCCATTTTTGTACATGAAGCGGCTTTTGAGGAGGTAGTTGAATGTCGATTACGAATTATGAAATATTCATGTGACTAAGGATATTATATTAAATTATCATTATTTTAGACGTATTTGTATTTTTGTGTTTTTGTATTATAAAACTGACAGTACCTGAAATTAAGTAAGTAAAAATGTTTTTCAGTCCAAATGGATTGACACAAGATGAGAAATGGGCCCTAACATGAGTGCCGAGTGTCGAAGTATCAAATAAAAAGCCGTGACCCAGAATTTGTTTTTCTCTTCTACTCAAATCTTTCTATATACGTCTGAAAATTCTGCTTGTGCGGCGTGGGTGCCCCGACGGAAAACAAGTTAATCTGGCTTCAAAATTTTATTATCCTTTTTTCTCATCTTAACAACGTGATATTTGACCTGCCTTCAACGATATTTTATTTTCTCCTTAGCTCGAGACTCCCACCACTCGTTTTTACTACAGAAATTTTAACATCGCCAATTTAAACTCGTCCATTCGAAAAACAGTTACAGGATCTTGCTTTATGATCGTCTCAATTTCGCCGGAGTCAAATTGCTCTCGGAAACGCTGGAATATCACAGGAAATAATCTTTCCCAGGGGAATTTTGCATCACGCTCGCTGACAAACCTGTTTGCCAAGTGGTCGTGAAAGGTATCTCACTCCCGCCCTAAACCTGGTTGACAAGCTGTGACGCGGACTCGTCAACCGGTAACATGACTCTTGTATTCGGAAAGGGAAATTGACGATAGGGAAGAGAATGGANGGGGGGGGGGGTCGATGCCGAATTTCCTGGAACGCATACGGCGATAGACGTTATTTGCTGGCTCACATGAAAAGAGGAGTGAATTGGCGCGGAAGGTAATAGTGATAATCTCGTAAACCTACACTCATATTATCTCCCTCACGCTCTTTCCTCTCTTTCTATTCCGCGCGATGCAATCACAAGTCCAGCGCGAGAGAACGCTCTCCGCCAAACGGCCGCCATGTTTAATTCGGATCCGACAGTTGAACAATTTTTTTTTTCGAAGCGGCCGTTATTGCGGGTAGGTGGGCGGTGCCCGGGTCACGTGGCAATTAAGGAAGGCGTTGACTGGCTGCTCAATTAACGGATTCTGGCGCCACGCGCTGAATCACCCGTAGGAGGGGAAAAAAAAATAATTGCCTCCTTTTTTCGGTAGTTTTATTCCTGGCGAGGTAACATCCTTTCCCCTTTAGACTCAGCAACTGGGAAAATATAAAATAAAACTATATATCAGCCGCAGATGTTGCTCGCAACTGTTGCCACGCTCGTGCCCTTTTAAAACGCGCGTTATGTTTTTGTTTTGTACCGTTAAAGTTAGGCGCAGCAGTCCTGTGGCATGATTCTCAACACTTAACACCGCTGTGTGCTAATTACGCGCACAGCTTTTTTAAAGCTGCCTCTGAAAAAAAAAAATCCAATTTTGCTGAAATGAGTTTTTCTTAACTGATAGTCTAGTCCCGTTTCGAGCTTTATGAAAATAAAATCATGTGCTGAGATAATTACATTATCTACAAGGGCCTGCGACCAAAAAACCGTAACATCTCATCTTCTCCTGATCTTCTTCAGTTTCACGCGAAACGTAACAAATAATGCGTATGAAATATTATGCGAATTTACTACTTCACTGAAACTTATCACCACAATGTAAACTATAAAAAAAGGTTAATTTTCACGCAATAAAATTAATTTAAAATATTTAAGACACTGAAACATTTGGACGTTTCATATGTGTATATGACTTTCAAGGGACATGAGGTAGTGACTCAATTTTATTGGACTTCAAAACGTCACCACTTTTACTTTGCTTTTAAATGTTTGTATACTTTCTCTAACGAATTGAGGATGCAGTTAGATTAAATTCAATTTGCTGAAAGTATTTTATTCTTATAAAAGTGCCTGCCTTTTGAAAATCAAGATATTGTTAAAAGAATGCCTGAGGGGCGTATCCGAGTTCGTGAGGGATGGAGGTCTAAATAAAAATGAGAGAACTAAATTCAATAATTATATTTATTCTCCATGGTACAACAGTCAAACATCTGTTTTTTGCCATTCTGAGCGTATCTTTATCATGGTCTCTACACTTCCTAATGTCCATTCAAGTTCTGCAAGTATTTCTACATGTTTAGTTAAAACTTTATATTTCCATCGTCCGAAATGTCTTTTCACTCACGCATCCAGTCCACAGTCCCGCAGATCAGTCCCACTCTTCACTGCACGTAAGCTCGCCGACGCACTTCGCAGATCGCCGCAGTGGTACCTCGCCGCTCCGGAATCGCCCAACTTTCACTTAAGGTCGCACGAGACGCCAAACTCTCGTTTCTCAATCACTCCCTCCTCAGAGTCCTACACGTGGAGTTTATACTTGAGGTAGATGCCGTCTAGAACGTTCTCGGCAATCCAAGTTGCTCTGGGAAAGGTAATGGTGATGACGACATTCCTGTGTGCTAAATGGAGAAATATGAGCTTCTCAGGGTCAGCGAGGCGCGAGCTGCGATAAGTTTATCGGTGTGTGCAGCGGCGTCCTTTATGATAGGCCGCTCCCGTCGTCTAACGTTACAAACTTGACCTCCAGCTCTCAACGCTATCCCACGCGAAGGAAACACGGGGCAGCGACATGCAGCACGCAACAATATAAACAAACATATTCATCACTGTTGACAAAGTGACTTTGACAGTTGTGTTCCTTTGTGATAGGCCAATGTTTGGTACATGCGCAGAAGACGAATAAGCGGTCTACCTCACCTTTAGTATATAATGAACATGAGTGGAGGGCCCGGCGGCAAAAGTTTGAGATACACTCGGGCAGTGCTTGCAACTCCAGCTAACACGACAGTTAACCACATACAAGCACCAAGGCAAGTGCTATTGTGTATCTTTGTTGCCCTCCAACATAGTCACTGAGATCATCGCACACAGAACCACCCGAAATCTGGCCTCAACTCTCTCTCTCTCTCTCTCTCTCTCCAGCGGCGGGCGAATCAATTGGGATGATGCCAGGTAATTCTTGCTCTCAGTATTTTTTGTCCTGGCTCATGCACGAAAAATTATTTCCCTATCAGGGAAAGTGATTTTCCTCTCTGAAGAGTAATAAAACATGACTGATGAAACGAATCGTTCCTACGTACAAATTACAACAACGGAACTTCGCGCCTACTTCAGGTGGAAAGTACTGACTGGAGAACACCTTTGCCACAGACGACAAAAATATATTGGCTGTCAAACCACCGGTTTTCTGTGTAGCGCAAAATTTCGTGTCCCCCTCGGTGTACTTAATTTCACACTAGGCACTAATTAGAGACACGACACTGGAGTTTGTTTACCACTCGTAAGTTAGCACATATTTCTGCCACCATGCATGAGCCACTTTGCTAGAAACCGCGAATCTCCCGAAGTCTCGAGTTCACTAAAACAAAATAAAAGTTCTCCCCCTTCTTTTATAGATAAAAAATTTAATTCGCACACTGCTCTCCAGGACAGTATCAGGGCTGTGTCACCACTCATTGCTTCGACCTATCAATGGGTGGGGCAACCCCTTACATCTTCGCCAGCATGTGGAGTTACAGCGAGGTTAACCCAATGGATCAGTCAACAAAGAGAACTCCTGAGGGGGGCCTACCGATTGTCATGTGCTCCTAATTAAGTTTCCTGGGCACTTGTGGTTTTTACACTGGAATATCCATTAACGTTGCTAGTGGAATTTTTTTTACATGGAAACTCATGTTCTGGACCATAGCGATCTTAGTGCCCAGTAATCCAACGCTCCGCCCAGTTAAGATTTACTCAGGTTGGGAAGCTCAATGCTTTTAGTTTTAACAACTAAACATTTTTGCCTTCGGGTTGCACTGGTGTCGCATTAGTAGCGTATTTTTCCGTTATAGTTAAACAAAATGTGAAACCGAGTAGAAAATAAAAGTGAAAAAGTTTTGAATTAATTTTTTTTTAATTGGTGTTCTAAAATTGCATTATGTGAGGTATCAGAGGTCCATAATTGCTGCAAAACAATCAGAAAGTTTATTTTTCGTGATTATGTTTTTAATAAGCAACAAATATTATAACTACCATTTAAATTTCATTTAATGTTTTAGTTTGTTCGAAACTGTCAAACTTATTATTTGGCCATGTCATGCTGAGTGATAGCGGTGCAGTTTAGAATGTAATGTTCACACATATTAAACATTTGTGTTTTTACATGCTTGCTGCATTGCATCGCTTCCCTTGCTCCGTCCCGCTCGAGTGAGCGAATCAGTTTGTCAGGGGCGAGAGGTAACCCAAGGAGTGCGCGAATATATACATATACGTGCCCCCGCGATATGCCTGTCGGGAATAGCGCGTTCCTGCCCTTGTGCGTATTGAATTTATGATATTATCGCTGAAAGAATGTTATGGTCGTTGCCTTTGCCTCGCTCAGCGGCTGCTCTTACCTAGCTCGGGGTGCGGGGGACCTATCAGATCGGGCCAGCGAGACTTCTTATGCCACGATGGGCCTCTGAGTCAACAGTTAAAGAGTTTGGAGGATTGCGCGACCTCAAGCGCCAGGTGTGTGAAGACAGCGAGGCGACGAGCCAGAAAAGCGACTTGTGTCGACGAGAGTGACCAGAGAGAGTGAAGTCTGAGGACTGCGAGCATCGGTACAGTGAAGAGTGAGACTGGCTGGTGGGACTATTGAACTGGATGCTTGAGCCACAGACATTTGGAATGATGACATTAGATAGTTGTATTGAATATGTGTAAATAATGAGTGTGAATTAAGTGACTGCAACCAATAACTGAGATAGACAATAAATATCGCTCTCACTGAAAATTACAAGCGTAATAATGTGTATAGGTAGTTTAATGATGAAAATAAAAGCTGTGTGAATATTTATAATAGTATAAAAATTTAAAAATCAAATTTAGATCTTTTATTTTTTTGAGACCTCTATCAGTCACGAACGTGGATACGCCCCTGGCGTCTTGTAACAGTATGTTTGACAACACGTAGTTCCATTAAGTTTACCGTAACCTAAACAACACGTAGTTATATTAACTTACGGCTATCGTTCTGTTTTACACACTTTAAATTAATATAAAAAACGAGCTTTATCATTTATTTTTCCAAACACAATTACTGCCATTTCCAGAAAATAACATTTTGATTACATTGTTTCTACTTAATCACATATAACTATAACAGTACTATTGTACTGTTTTCGAAGCACAAAAATAAAATTAAATATTTAAATTTAAAATTTAAGACGGGAATACTAAATGTCTTTTCGTAGATAATATTTTTATACACATAGAAAAAATTCAGCAATGATTACACATCAAACTTACGGAAAAAGTATTCTGGTATTCAGCACTGAAAATTACTAGATCTTCTCTCTGTGAGATCACATACGTACGTTACAGAAGCTAAAAAATTTTAATTATTATTAACGGCGTGTTTTAAAAATTGAAAACGCGATTTCGACTAGTAAACATTGATACAATGTGTACTGAAAATATTTTATTTTCTTGGAACGATATCGTATAGTGTGGAAAAAGCAAAAATTTCTTTAGCCGAAATATAAATTTTTTTTTTTCACTAAATGCTTATAATAACACTATTTTAACGCGAAGATACGTTGACCAGATATGCGCGTGGTTTGTGAAACAGACAGGGATAACATGAAAGATTTATATTTGTGAATTTGCCGCCTAATCCGGCATTCAGTATGAGAGACAGCCAGTATAAATATCGGATTAAGTCTGAAGGCATGATCGAGAATTAAATTTACAGGTCAGTTTATTTTCTAGATGTCCTCTTACAGTACTCGACAAATAGGTGGATGACTTTAAAAGTGTATATGTAAACGGGAGATATTTGTTCACCGCAACTACCTACGTACTGTTACAACCTATCAAGGTAAAATTTAAAACATAACAGATAGTGTCCTAGATTCGAGGATACTCTAATGTTACTATTAGTTACGTAACTTGTCCTTGAACCAGAAGAAAACCCCTTTAAATTGCTAAATGTTTAAATGTTTGTTTAAATAAATAAATTAGCAAATAAAATATTAACTTAAATTTAATTACCAGCTTATTTTACTATCGAAATGGCCTACGATAACAAAGAGAGTAACGGGATGTAAAAGTTACAGTTCAGGGTCCCGGAACGAGAAGTCAGTAAATCTCCAGTAACCAGAATGTCATGGAGTCGACATCGAAGGAAATTTATCTTTGTTATGCACGGGACAGTTCCCATCAGCCAGAGGATTGTGACAAACTACCGTGTTATCGACAGGCAACACAGAATGAATGCATTGTGTATTAAAACGCGAAAGCCTTTCTTTTGCAGGTGTATTCGATGTTCTATCGTGTAAGATGATTTTTCCAATGATTTGTTTTTGGATAGCGGACTGAAAAAATACCGACGGAGAAAAAAAGTAAGTACCTATCAGCTGTAAGATAATTGTTAAAACTGTCATATAGAAAACAAGAAAATATGGGTATCCTCAATATCGGTCTTACTGCTGACGTTTAGAATTCGCAAAATCTGTACTTTACGTAAGTTTAAACGTGCTATAAGAAGCTACTGAGCTATTGGAAAGAAATTCCAAAAATTCCGCTCTACTTCCAAAGAAGTTATATTTAGTTAACTCTAAACTGCGGGTTGAGAGTATATATATTAATTTGAACTTAACCGTACATATTGTAAAATTCGAGAAGCATATTTCAGTAGTTTATTTCGTTTTACGTTATTTTACGTTCTAAACAAACAGAAGCTTCGATTTCAGGGATTCAGAATATTGTACGTTGATTAAATCGGCCATTTTTAACTGTCACATAAACTGGACGTCAAACATATTGAAATTCGTTGTTCTTGTTCTGCAATTCTACTAGGATAACCTTTATTTTAGTTTACACTTTCGTTAGAATCATTATTATTTCACTAAAAAAATTATTTTCGAAAATTGTTGAACATTATATTTATTTTTAAGATTAGTTAACAAAAAAACTTTTAAAAAAATGAAAATATTAATGTAAAGAGAGCCTCAATGACTCGACGCCGAAGACTAACAGAATATCCGCATCGGCTAACGGCACACCCAGCCGTTACGGCATATCGTCGGCCTGTCTTGAAAGCAGAAATAGATAGAATTCTTGATGTTTCAGTGCGATTTGTAGTGTCTTTATGGCAAAATGGTGTTCTGAATTCAACGCCACACAGAGGAAAGTATCGTTGTTTTCTCGGCGTAACGTTTCGTCAAGTATCAACAGTCATGACTACATGTTACACACATTACAAAAGCTTTCTGCCAATTAACATGCCTGCCATGTATGTAAACTCCATATACACTGCAGAGCCAAAAAAAAAAAAAACTGGTATAAGCGTGCGTATGCAAATAACAGAGGTAACACGATCAGAGTAACGCGATGCGGTAGGCAGCGCCTGTATAAGACAACAAGCGTCTGGCAAAGTTGATAGATCGGTTACTGCTGCTACAATGGCAGGCTATCAAGATTTATGTGAGTTTGAATGTGGTGTTATAGTCGGCGCAAGAGAGATGGGACATAGCATCTCCGAGGTAGCGATAAAATTTGGATTTTCGCGTACGACCATTTCACGAGTGTACCGTGAATATCGGGAATCCGGTAAAACATCAAATCTTCGACATCGCTGAGGCCGGAAAAAGCACGTGAACAAACGGGACAAACGACGACTGACGAGAATCATTAAACATGACAGACGTGCAACCCTTTCTCAAATTGGCTCATATTTCAATGCTGGGGTATCAACAATTGCCAGCGTGCAAACTATTCAACGCCCCATCAGTGATATGGGCTTGCGAAGCCGAAGGCCCACTCGTGTACCGTTGTTGACTGCACGACACAAAGCTTTACGCCTCGCCTGGGCCCGCCAACACCACCATTGGACTGTTGATGACCGGAAACACGTTGCCTGGTCTGACGAGTCTCTTTTCCAATTGTATCGGGCTGATGGACGTGTACGGGTATGGAGACATCCTCGTGAATCCATGAACCCTACATGTCAACAGGGGACTGTTCAAGCTGGTGGAGGCTCTGTCATGGTATGGGACGTGTGCAGTTGGCGTAAAATGGGACCCCTGATACGTCTAGATACGACTCTGTCAGGTGACAGATACGTAAACATCCTGTCCTATCACCTGCACCCATTCATGTCCATTGTGCATTTCGACGGACGTGGACAATTCCAGCAGGACAGTGCGACACCCCACACGTCGAGAGTTGCTACCGAGTGGCTCCAGGAACACACTTCTGACTTGAGACACTTCCATTGGCCACCTAAATCACCGGACATGAACATTATTGAGCATATCTAGGATGCCTTGCAACGTGCTGTTCAGAAGAGATCTTCACCGCCTCGCACTCATATGGATTTGTGGACTACCCTACAGGATTCATGGTATGAATTGCCCTCTGCATATTTTCAGATATTAATCGAGTCTATGCCACGTCGTCTTGCGGCACTTCTGCGTGCTGCGTGCTCGTGGGGGCCCTAAACAATGTTAGGCAGGTGTTCCAGTTTTTTTACTCTTCAGTGTATAATCTATTCGCAGTTTTTTCACAATTTTTGAATCAATTTTTTTTTTTTGAAATATTAGCCAATGAATAGCGTATATTCCTAAATACGTCACATATCACGAACTTTTTATAATAAGTATCTTATTTTTAATTGAATTGAACTTTTACCTGTATTTTATTTATAAATTAAATATCTCATTTATAATTTACATGAATACAAACAGGGAGAAAATAGGTGTGTTGGAAATGCCAAGGAAGAAGTAGGTCCTATGCAAAAAAAAATATCCTGGAAGTAGTACTTTAGCAGGGCTTCAGAAAAGTTGGAAGTAACCATGAATGGACTATATTCCAATTACCTACCTATTAGTCGCTTGCACATTGCTATCTCAGCCGCCAGTCTTAATTGCATTTTCCTCACTTCTCTAACCAAGTAGAAGTTAGATTTATTAATGAACGTCAAGAATAATGCGTACATCTTGCAGGCTCTATGGTGAGACATAAAATTTGTACATTGGTCCGGTGGTCCGAAAAATATCTCCTCTTTCCCCTTCTAAGTTTTATATTTTTGGTCCGAATCGTAGGTGGGGAATAACAAAATTTTAAGAGGGATAAATTTATATCTTGTATATAAGATTATAACTGTTACTAAACATAATATTTATTATAAACTATACAGTTCCGTTAGTTCTTTGAATTACTTTCACAATACACAGCTGAATGAAATAATCCGTTCAAAACACCCACCTGAGATTGCAGCCATAATTACTGATGGAATTTCGACCATTGTAAACATAACTGTGTCACTTACAAACCACTAACTTCCTGAAGTAAACTTTGCATCAAAGTGACTTACTTGTACACTTGTACATTAACGCCCTCTTGTACAGTTACGTATTCTCGTACATTTACGCCCTGTTGTACAGTTACGTACTCTTGTACAGTTACGCACTCTTGTACAGTTTCGTCGTCTTGTACAGTTATGTCCTCTTGTACTCGTACAGTTATNACTCTTGTACAGTTACGCACTCTTGTACAGTTTCGTCGTCTTGTACAGTTATGTCCTCTTGTACTCGTACAGTTATGTCCTCTTGTACTCGTACAGTTACATTCTCTTGTACTTACTTGTACAGTTACGTACTGGTACTTGCACTGAAATACAAATTCAGCAGGAAAGTGACAACATAACGAAAGTGTTATCGGTTGCCAGAATTCCTGCAACCAAACTTCTGTTCTACTTCTCGTTGTCACGGGAACAATCCTAATATTTCCGAAGTTTTTCTTCTGGAGGAATTTATCTGTTTTTTAGTAGAAATAGTGTTTCCTGTTGTTAGGCCTATGAGTACAGCTGGCGCAAAAAGGTATGTTTTTATTACTACATAGGTTAAAAATATTTTCATTGCACTAATAACTACTACGGCTTGAGTTCCTATATGAACTTCTATTTACCAGTGAATCCTCAAACTATTGCACACTAGGCACCGCCATTCCCCTACGCATATGTACTTTTGTGTTCATACTCCCTTGCACGATTTTTACTACATCAATTTCGCAAAGGTTGATCACAACTAACCTTGGTATCCAAGTGCTGGATATTTGTGCACTGTCGCCGATTTCCCATTAAAACGTCAATATCATTGTGGGTAGAAAAAAACCGCTCAATCGTACGACTTCATCAACAACAAATATATTCAGCATTGTATGCTTTCCATGGATTCTCATATATCAACAAATATCATACAGATAAAATATTAAATTTTGTGCTCTCTCTTTCTCAGCAAATTCACATTTAAATTCTCTGATACAAAATATTCTGAATAAAAGTAGGCTGGAAAAGCTATTATCTTCTTTACAGACGATTCATTTTATGTTTAATAATTGGAACAAATATAGCGTATATGTAAATTGATCTTCTTCTACAAAGCGCTTTCCCTTTCCCATTAGAATCTTAAAGAGAATAAGAGGAGTTGGTGACATTGTGTGCGGAAAGAGGTGATGAGGTAACTATTTGAATTAATTTTCCGGCTCGTTTGCTAAAGCGCAAACATTCATCTTTGACAGCGGTCAGCCATCAGCTTACTTGTGTATTTTTACCTGGATCTTGAATTTTACTTAGTGATCTCGCATTAACCATTCCTTCCTTTATTTCAACAGTTCTTTAAAATAGAAAAAAAATCAAGAATATTAAAAAAATATATGTATTGCAATTTACTTTTATTACAAAATAACACTGATTTTATATAGTAGGCATATTAAAATTTGTTCTTCTGTTTGAAGTCAAAGAAGTTAACCTATTTATAAGAAATTACAGCGATTTCAAGAAGTAATAAGTGGTAGGTTTTTTGGCCTGACGTCGCCAATTGGAGTCACAGTAAGAGTTAGAACTCAGCATTTTTAAGATCATTATATCTACTGTAATTTATTAAATAAACATCGAGAAAAACATATTTAGCAAAAAAGTGAATTATAAATTACCGATACTCCCTCTAAAGTCCTTAGTTCGA
This sequence comes from Clitarchus hookeri, assembly GCA_002778355.1. Classification (NCBI taxonomy): domain Eukaryota; kingdom Metazoa; phylum Arthropoda; class Insecta; order Phasmatodea; family Phasmatidae; genus Clitarchus; species Clitarchus hookeri. Next base: position 234,807 of record NQII01002786.1, read on the forward strand.
TCCCCAGCGAGTGCTAAATAACATGAGGAGGGCATACAGTATTTACCAGATTGATAACTCTTGAGTTTCAGACTATCAAAATGGGGCCGCGGAGGTATAGTGGTTAGACTACTTGCCTCCCACCTAGGCAAACCAGGTTCGATTCCCGACGGTTTTCTTGGGGATCTTCCGCTTCCCCCACCCTTTCATTCCGGCGCTGTGAGTTTACATTATCTACACCTGTTTACAAGCAGTGGACGCCAGGGCATTATTCGGCGTTCTCCCAACAGTTACAACAGAGGCTCGGAGTTTCCTAGGCATTCTCCTAAAATATCCTTAGAAATCCGTCACCGTGTCACATGCTCACACCATGCCTCCAACTCCGCAATCACTTCAACCATGATTTCTCTCGCTGGAGACGAGATATTTGAAAAAAAATTCACAGCAGCGATGTTACGGGACACTAGGGTGACTTCGGAAATGTAGAGAAGACATATTATAAATATATTTTATATATACTTACGGGCACAGGAGTCGCAGTGGCTGAGCGGTCAGCCTGCTCGCCTCACACCAAGGCGAACCTGATTCAATCCCCAAACGGGTCACTCGCGAATTTTCGCAAGTGGGAATCTTGCCGGACGATGCCGCTGGTCGGCGGGTTTCTTCAGCTACAGGTGTTCGGTCGTCCTGTATAAGTTTATCAAAACAACAAATAGCTAGCTTCTTACAATTATCACAAGCCAGTTCATTTGTAAGTCTGGCATTTCAGCAGTATATATTTCGCTTGACTTACTGTACGGCACAATGTAAGTCACTGGATGGAATAGTCTTCCGTACTAGGAGAGTGACAAGGCACAAAGTGAAGTAAATTTATGTAACAGGATTAGTTTAGAAAGGAAATTTAATATTTTTGAAGAGGCATTTCTTCAAGAACGAGTTTTACCTGAAGAGGTGGGTTATGCTGAAAGTAATTATAATTTCTTAAAGAAATTGGGAACGCTGCAAGAGTGAAATTTTTGAGAAATTAATGTTTGCTTGAATAGGGAGGCATGTTTTGATACTGAAGCATGCTTAAATACAATAAAGCTTCAAGTAGAATAATACCGTAGCTGCAAAAAAATTAAAAAGTAATGGAGTTGGGAAACGAAATGCGAGTTATGGTTGTTAAAAGGTTGTCTGAGAACCGGCCATGCTGGGATATACCAAACTCGTGCGTCACTTGTCTATACGAGATTCTAAGATATAGTTTTATTTTGAATGATTTATTAAACCCATATGGAAAAAATCATCAACAAACGAACACACATATTTATAATAAAAAATCAATTTTTGTCGTTTACAATATCTTTCTGTTTGAGAATACCTACACATCAGACGCAGACGGATCGATACTTTCAAAATACTGCGCACATCTGTTACACAATTTCATAGCTCTACCCACCTTCTTAGATTGCTGTATCTGCAAAAAAACCTAATTAGATGCAAACAAAAATACACTCATTTGCAAAAAAATTGATTACCATGAACGAATAGCATCAGTACCACGAATGTTGTTACACAGTATCGTCATAGCCCGAATGTACCCCATATGTATTTGACGCGTTTTGCTTGTGCAGATGTGCCACTACGGGGTATACATGTCCCTCCATCATTGGTAGCTGCAAGACATCGAATAACGCATTAGGAACAGTATGAATCACAGAACCAAGTTCAGTGAACACGCTGCATGCCCCGGCGGTGCATTCGACAAGCCTTTGCCCAGCTGGAAGTGTGTGAGAGAGGACGTTTCGTCGGCCTCGGAGAGGCAGGTTGGACATTTCGGCGCATTGCTCGTTACTTGAACCACACTGCCTACACTGTGAGTTGGTGTTGAACGCAGTGGGAACAGGAGGGCACACACACGCACCGAGAAATCTCGGGACGACCTTGGCGGACCATTAGAAGGCAGGATTGTTTCAACGTGCAACAGACTCCACGGGCGTCACTGAGCATCATCCAAGGACATGTCACGGTAGCTGGGGATACGCCTGTCGTCGCGGCGTCCGTTACGATGTCTACCATTACGACCTGAGCATCGTCGAGCACAACCTTCTACCGGGAACGAGCAGCAACGGAATGGCGACGAATGGAGATGCCACATGGTTGTCGACTGATCCTCGACCACGAAAGAAAATAAATGAGATGTATCCCTGTGCCTCTGCTTCTAGGTCAAAATTTCAGTTAATTCATGCGATACCGGCAGCTTGGTACAAACTTAAGAAGTTGCAGTTTATCCCTCAGTCTACCTCTACATGAACAGTTTGCCCATCATTGGAGGATGGCCCTCAACCATATCTCCTTTCAATTTGTCTTCTTCCAGAGTGATGGAGAGAGGGAACCCATTCAACTAGAATCACCATTCGAGCTACCCATTTTGATTACGAGGCATTTACAGAGCCTTGCATTAGTGGCGATAGGATTTATCTTATTAAGTATTGTTTTTCGGAATCCTTTCTTGATAGGTAGAGCTAGTGATTTTTCGCGAAAAAATATCAGTACATGGTAGGCTTCAATACTATAAGCACCCAACAGCAGTTTGTCTATTGTCGTTGCTTGCTATATGCTTGAGAAGGCGTTTTATATTTAGCCTGGCCACTCAGAATACGGCAACATCGACATGGGTCCTACGTGATTCGTGTGCAGACAGTTAACACGTATCAAAAAGAAATTCAGCCAATCAAGTGAAGAGTGAAGAGATTTGGGCGGCATTTAACAGCGAGGTCTTGAGAGCCGAATTCAGCTAATCAAGATTCGTAAACTATCCTACAGTGTTTTGAAGTATAACTTTGTTTGAAATCTTTTCGAAAATTCAATACCCCTACTGATAGGTATAGGAACTTTTCCTAGGGCTCAAGTGGTAGATGACGTGACACAATTGAATCTCGAAATTAACCTTACCGTGATTATCCTGGGCATAGCGATTTCTGTTTTGCTTGTTGCTTTGTGGAAGTATTTTGCAGCAAGGAGGAAGGCCCGTGAGGCCACGATTTCGGAATGCCCTATCGTGGAAGAAGGGTCGTCGAGTGGAACCCAGCATCTCCATCAGAAGCTATCGGATGGCAACCGTATAAAAGCCAGGCTTACCAGTAGCCTGGGAGAAGAGATTTCAGTGTATTTCACCATTTGTGAGGAACACGATAATAATAAATCCTTTTGTGCAATAGTAAAAGCAATAAAATCATGCTTTTTAATTTTTTTACATCAATTAATTTCCGTTACGTACGTGCATATGCGTTTTGGGTACTTAAAAACACAATACAGCCTTGTAAAGAACTCGGGATGAACGAGTAACAAAACGTGCAAGTTTAGAAGTCTGTAATTTCATCCGTTCGTCCGTCAAAAGTTAAAGTTTGCCAAGGTTTTGACGGACGGACCGATATAATTAATGGCCAGCTCTGATTGGCTGTTGGTCACGTGATCTACGGACGGATGACGGACGGATGGACGCGACGGGTTGTTGTAAATCCTGCCTAAGTAGAAAACTTGGCTGGTTTCAACTGGTTAGCAGCCAGGAGGTAGCACTTTTTTTTTAAATGCTTAAGATTATTGTTTAATTATCTATTTGTAATTCCCATAGTTTTAATTGGCCGTGTACTTTATTGGATTTGGACATGATAGATATAGGATATGATAGATATACGTAGTTCATGGGTAGAATTGTTTCTGTCCGCCATGATAATGACACCATCCGTGGCAACAACAAACACTTGCTACCTGAGGAATTTTTCCAGGGTAGGAAAAATCTTTGAGACTAAACAGTGTTCTATAAAATTTAGAAATAAATAAAAAAATGCTTTTTTTATGTCCATTTATAGGGTTAAAGTTTAAACTAGTTAGCTAAATGTTATGTGTATTTTTTTAACACCAAGAAATACACTGTTATTGTAAAATCTATCCTAATTAGTAGGATATTTAATTAGTTGTTGAGTATTTCCATATTTTTTTATTTGATTGAGATAACAATAAATCGTTGTGTTATAAAAAGTGTTTCGGCTAAGTTTTTTTTCTTTTTTATCGACTAGTAGACCTACTCTATGCCCCTTAGAGATTATAGATGTTAATTATACCGTACTATAATGAATTAAAACCTTGTTATTGAAACATATTTTAGTGTTATTCGCGTGTGATTTAACTTACCTCCCTAAATACTTGTACGAAACTACAAAAATATTTTATCGGCTGTAACTACCGCAAGAAAAATTTATGATGTAACAGAACCTCTCTGCTCGATCTTTGTTTCAATTAATTTCTCCACTTGTGAAGTGTTTTGAGCTATTTGAGTATGAAGATACAGTACTTGTGCACTGAAACTAGATAAGCTTGGTCTTGAAAATTATGCATGTGTGCATTTATTAATATTGTTACATGCCTTTGCGTTCTTTCACTTGCCCCGTTCTCCTCGAGCGTACGAGGTGTAGGGCTTAAGGACATCACTGGTAACCGGAGAAACGCGCAATTACAAAGACGCTGTCGCGTAATACGAGCGCGTGCTGCGACGAGCCTATCGGGACTCTTGCCGCTTCCTGTCTTTGAATATAGGATATCTGAGCTTATCGTTGCAAGAATGTTTTGGTCATCGCCCTCGCCTCCCTCAGAGTGATTCATGGCGCAGGGAACCTCCTGAATCAGGCCGGCTGGGCCTTCTAGTTGACGGTCTGGTGTCTGGAGGCCTTGTTCCGCTTTAAGCGAAAAGGTATACGCATTCTGCGAAGCCATGAGCGAAGACTACAGTTACCAGCGAGAGCGAAGTCTGCGAGCATCGACGCAGTGGAGAGTGAGACTGACTGGCGTGACCGTGTGACTGGGGGCTTGAGTGAAAGACGTTCTGGGGCTTGAGTGAAATACGTTCTGAAAGATGGCAATACACAGTTGGATTGAATATGTGTAAAATGGTAAGTGTGAGTTAAATGACTGTAACCAAGATAAACATACTGTTAGGTGCCCACTTTCCTTGACCTGCTCCGCGTGAGCGAACGGGAGAGAAGGGCAGAGTAGTGATATGATAGAGGGCGGCGAGTATCTAAGGGAGGTTCGAAAGACAGGCGAGCGATTATCCTACCAGAGTTTTAAATTTAAAAGAGTTGCGCCGTGACAAGCCTTTTGCGGCTCGCACGCTCCTGACCTTCAGCAGATTTAATTTCTGCGTTTATCTGAAGAATGTTCTAGTTTCTATCATCCTTGCCTCTCTCAGCCTGACTCGGGGTGCGGGGATTATTCCAGATTGTAGCTGCTGAAATAAGAAAGTGCGTCGGGCCTCCGAGCCGGGAGTTGATAAGAGTCGGGAGTCTGGTCGATTGTGCGAGGTTAAGCGACGAGCTAGAAGAGCAACGAGAAATGCCGGTCAGTGACCAGCGCGAGGAAAATCTGCGATTGCGAGCATCAGAGCAGTGAAGAGTGCGACTGGCAGGCTGGACTATTGGACTGGATGCATGAGGCAACAGGCAGACTGGACGTGGGTTAATGATGAGTGCAAGTTAATCGACTATAACCAAACAGAGACATTGAGAGGGACGTTAACTAGAGTTAAAATATACATTAATTATTCCGCTCACTGAGAAATAAAAAGAATAATAGTGGAGATATATAGTTTAAACGCTTTAAATAATAACTGTATGCATAAATTAAAAACCAAATGTAATTATTTTATTTTTATTAACACATCCATCCCTCACAAACTCTGATACGCTCCTCAAACGTCCTGTAACAATAGCGATAAAGAATTTTAATTAGAATTTAGATTGTCACTAAATATTACGATAACTGAAGATAACAAGTGTTAATAGTAGAAAGGTAGTTTAATATACTAAAAAAAAAAATAGCTCGGTTTTTATAGCAATATAAATAAATGAAAGTATTACATTTCGTGCATTTATATTTATTAAATTCTACGGCCCTCATGAGCTCGGATACGACCCTGGCGATTAGTTAAAATGTTTACAAGTAAACATGGGTCCAGAACAGAAATAAGGGAAATAAATCTCATTAATAGTTTGTTGTGCCAAGGTAAAAACAAAGCCATGCGTGGTAAAAATAAAAATGGATTGAATGCTAGTGCAATTTTTGCCGAGTATTTATAGGTGATACTTGATCCTTGGCAAAATGTGATTTGTTAGCGTTTTACGTCCAAATAGTGCGTGTTTATTTAGCTACGGCATTTTTTATTACGTCCGTTCCGCTAACGTAACAAAACATAACGCCAAAGCAAAACAAGTGACCACAGATGGCCGTTTGGGTTTGTATGCTACACGATGGAGTAGAGATATTCTTAAGTGTCAACTTGAAATAACCAATAATGTCAGTGTTGAAAAAATTGAAACTGTTGCGGTGAGCTTACATTAAAAATAATACGTTCCCGTCAGTGGGTTCAGTGGCGTAGCTAGCTGTTGGACGACCTGGGGGCCTAAGCTCGAGATCGTGCGACTGCAGCTCGTATACGAGACGCTTCGCACAGTCCGCAGCGTATACGAGACGGTTGTTGTAAGCTCTAGCCACCCGCGGCTTGTATACGTCTTCTTGAACGAGGGCAGTGGTGTGTGTGTGTGTGTGTACAGGATATTTTTTTTGTTACTTTGCTTCATGTGAACCTTGCTGGGAAAATATTCTTGTGCACAACAGCCAATTACAGGTCGCGCTCGAATGGTCTGCTAATTGTTATTGTTTAGGTTTTCATTCTGGCTTTATTATATAACGCAGCGGTTGAAATGAATAAAATAACAAGTGAGCAGTAATTTATTCTTTTGGAATTCGTTGAAATTATGTATGACTTCATTCAATGAATATTTTTTCCTTAACGAAAATATGTCATACATTGCCTGTAGAAACCTTTCAAATAACATAACGTGAAACCATTAATAGCCTCTTGACATGTAAGAAATAATATCAATTTTAACCATCTAATTGTAATTAATTTTATGCAATACTAAATTGGGCAAGTATTTTTTTTAAGTGCGTCAATTATAAATAGGCTTACTACTAGCAGCTGGATCACGTAACATTAAATTAGGTATACTTCTGTATGGTAAGTGTTTAAGTTGTATTCTATTACCAAAACATTTCAAACTGTTATCATTTGGGCTGCAAATGTTAAGTTGCTGCCAAATAACATAACGTACATTACAGTTAGTGTTTAAATGTTCTAAGAAAAGTGAGTTATTTACACTATAATTGCATAGGCATGGCTTATATTTTCAGGCATCAGGAAACTTTCCCATGAAGGTAAAATTTTTTGTTCTTTGTTTATTATTACGGTAGACGTGATCAGAGAAATCAATATATTGAATGCAAGTACATGAATATTAGTCAGTCCATAGGTACAGCCAATTATTTTGTGATATTTTTGTTGGTATCTTATTATGTTTTACTTTTAAAAAAAATTGTNAGTCCATAGGTACAGCCAATTATTTTGTGATATTTTTGTTGGTATCTTATTATGTTTTACTTTTAAAAAAAATTGTAATGAAACGGCCAAAAGTGAAAGTATTGATTCCGTGGAGTTTAGAACCCGTGTCACGTGAATTATAAAGCTGCAGCGCTAATCAATCGGCTATTTGAACAGTGTAGTCTTAATAATACAAAAATTTGTATTTAATTTAATGCAATTGAAGTTTGAAATGCACACACGCAACTACAAATGATATTTGTAATACTTCGCACTATAATTTCGCTGTACTACTTGCATAATTACATACGCGACCTTTTTATAATTCCCCCGTGAAACTCGTTTCTTTTCACGGAAACTCCAGTTCAATATCCGCCACGTCGTTTGTTAATCACGCTTCTCGTATGCGAGTAGCCTTATCGCACGGTACATATCCGAGAAAGTGCCCACTCGCACGGTCTGGATGGAAACGAGTGTTCTCGTACGGTTCATGCTTACAGTTTTTCGAAATCATTCGTGTTGGTGTCACGTGATCGAGCCATATGTGTACGAGTGCAGCTCGAGTTCAGCCCCCCGGTTTACGGCGTGTTTGGGGAACAATGCGACTCACGTGCCGTGCAAGAGTGACTGACACGTGGCAGTGCGACCTAATATGGCATGAGAAATTTGCCGGCGCCTGAAAGTGAAAGGTGCGTCGAAAAAGTCCGGTGAATGGCATCAGAAAATAAAGAATATAGATTATGCAAACACCTGACCTTTATCGGCCCTCAAAGTAATCGGCATCTGCNAACACCTGACCTTTATCGGCCCTCAAAGTAATCGGCATCTGCTACAACACACGTTTGGCAACGTTCGTAAAGATTTTTGGGAAATGCCCGCGAAGGCCTCTTTAGTAATCGATCGCAGAATCCCTGTCACACATAGCTGGATAGGTTCTACGGTTGTAAAACGTGCGCTTTTCAAGACGCTCTTCAGACGGGGGAACAGAAAGAAGTGCGCAGGCGCCAGATAAGTACGGTGGCTGACTGAGAACAGGTCCGCGCTCAGCCAAGAATTGACGCACACTGATCGCGCAGTGCGCAGGCGCGTTACCGTGTAGCAACATCCACTTTCCTGTCCTGCGCAACTCTGGTCGAACATGGCGGATGCGTTGGAGCAACCGTTTCAAAGCTTGCTCGTAGAATGCGGCGTTAACTGTCTGACCCGCAGGAGCAAACCTCTATTAACGAATGATGCCATCGTTGTCGAAGAAGGCGATCAACATTGTCTTGACCTTGGACTTTTGCAGGCGGCTCTTTTTGGGTGGCAGGGACGTCGGCGAACGCCATTCCATCGATTTCCGCTTTAATTCTGGATTGAACTGATAGTATCAGGCACGGTGTTTCGCAGAAAGGATGGATACACTTGAATTCTTCGAAGGTTCCCATTCGGTGTGCTTTCTCGTCGTCTGTCCGCTTGTGCGGCACAAACACTGTTGCTGTTGAGATATCGGACCATTCATCAAAAGTTTTAGACGCACCGTGTACGTTCTCTGTAAAGACACAGGACACGTAAGAATGCAGAGGTGAAACAGGCGCTTATACAGCGAACCTAACTGCACACGACAACAAAATGGCGTCACTGGCCAGAAATTTCTTGGAACGCCTTCCGCCAGTCAGCGCCTGGTAAGCTACTCGCCAGCCGCCATTCCAGCCTATAGGGAAGCCGTCACAGCACACAGTAGCCGATCGTACACAAGGCCCACACCCAGAGAATCGCTCAGCCAATCAGATATTGGGTACGCTCACATCAAACATAAAATAACATAAAATACCTTATTTTGATTAAATAAATTTTTTATTTATAAACTATAATTTTTTATTTATAATCAATACGAATAAAACCAGTGAAAAATAGGCGTGTCGGTAATGCGTAGTTAGAAATAGTTATCATGCAAAATTATATCACATTTAGTGCGCATGAATGTGGTGCATTGTCCTTTTGGTGTAATTTTTTATATTTATTTAAGTTTGGCTTGCATTAGGTGGAAGAATGTACTGGAAGTAGAACTTTAACAGGGCTTCAGAAAAGTTGTAAGTAACCGTGCATTGACTATACACTTTATAGTTTGCGGTAAATATATAAATACATTGAATTTCATTTGGTTATAAACCTTAAAATATTTTGACACACAGTGTTTCCCAGCTTGGTTAAATCCTTTCTCCTAATTAAAAATTTTCATTTGGTAACTAAGTTGACAGCAACCAGTTTCGTGATACATTTATCGGAAGTACACGAACAGTCCAGCACGGTGAGGTGAATGTCGATAGAGTTATGGCAGCAGCGTTACGGAATCCAGATACCACATCTCTCTGCCAGGCATTATTACACTGAACTGAATATTTCGCATGCCAGTTTCAGCTACGTTCTGCGCGCTGAATTCCTGTTTCGTTATTTTGGTAAAAGAAATATATTTTTCAATACGCAAGGTCACTACAAAAAATTCCATTGTCATACAGTGTTGTTTCTGAACTTTGTTCGCTTTGATTCTACGCTGCGTTTCCACGATATACATGTCAACCTGGTAACATTCCTTTGGTACACCCTACAAAAAAAATTATTTCCTGAGCGGGAATGTTATTGCATACATGATCACTGAATACTTCGAAGAGTAGAAGTGCTTAATGCCTCGGTGTGACAGCGATCGCAGGCATGGAAAAGTAGAAAAAATTGCTTTGTGGTAGNAGAGTAGAAGTGCTTAATGCCTCGGTGTGACAGCGATCGCAGGCATGGAAAAGTAGAAAAAATTGCTTTGTGGTAGAGATATGACATGGAAATGGCAAATACAAACGAATTGCCTGGTAGGAAATACAATAATGAGGTCACCAATTATGGCAATCAAATCAGAGTTCATACGTGTCAGTGAAGTAAGCATAATAAAATATAATGATGTGTATAATAATGATGCAAAGTAATTGTCTGGCAGAAACGTCAACGAGTTTCGTAGAATTGGCTTCAATTACATTAAAAAATGCACAGTTCCCCACTTAAAAATTCGTTTCCCCAGAGGCCCCTTTTATATACTACTCATACATCCATCCATACATATGAACACACTTATGTACATGCAAACATAAAGACAAAGGAAATGTTTGCAGAATAGAGCTGATATGAATTCCCGCTAGGTTCCCCCCAGGGATGTGTTCAGGATTGGAATGAATGTTGCCTAGCTTTCCCACAAAGTAACAGAGTACTGTTTAGGTATGAGAGAACGAAAGGGTGGTAATTCACGCTCCACTTTCTCCGGCTGCTCGACAAAAGAAAACAAGCAGAAATGTGCAGCATCTCTGGTAGCTTTGTGGAGAGCACCGCACGGCAGCAAAATGAAAAGACTGTGTTGCAAAATGCTGCGCTTTTGAAAGAAAATATAGTATTCGTAGCTTCGGTTTGAAATAGTAAAAAACTACTACATAATTAACAAATACATACACTTTAGAGAAAATATGTGCGTATGTAGAAAGAATAAATGCACTAAGATAAAAAGAAAATATTGGAATGGAATGGCACTATGGCAGTATTTTGATTAACAGGTTAAGTAATCCAAAATACAAATGTTACAAAATTTGTACATATTTATTACAAGTATTATTTGTACATACTTCATATTTTTGTTAGCATTTTATAAATATTATTGAATTCGGATTAATTCAGACGTTGCTTTTATGAAGGTACGGTAATCCCAGCGGCGGATTAAGTGGCTTCTGGCCGCCAGGAGCCCCGTGCTGAGCTCAATAGACTTCTAGTAGTTAAAAACAACCACAACAGAAAAAGCTAAAAATTCAATATTTAATATTGTTCATCTATTCTCCATGTAAACACAAAAGCCAAAAGCAAAAGACTCGTAACTAAAACTGTTAATAGTTTCTATTTCGGTGAATTATTTGTGAAGTTAAAAATATCAACATAAATAATTTAATTATTTATTGATAGTTCTAATTTGCTAAGTCACCGTTGGCATCACTGCACTCTTGTAACACTCTCAGCGCTCACGTAATCCATCGTGATGTGTTCGAGTTTGAACAGTTTCAGCCTGTCTCCGAGTGTTTTTGTACCTTTGGTGGTAAGCAAATAGTATTACGTAAGTGTTGTAGTGCATGATAATGAAACGGTCCCGTTTCAGTTGGTTTCTTTATGGAGTGGCTGAATTGCACAGCATGGACGCGATATCAGCTGATAACTACTGTCAGTACTGTTGATTGGTTACTTACCCAACACTGGTTAAGTAAAGTCCATTCACGGTAAATTCACGCTGTTTGAATCACACCTTTGAAAAATCAATTAATTTTTGTTTGTGCGTCTAGCGCAAAAATATCGGTGCGCTGTTTTTCCGCCATCCCATCACGCATTTTTAACATTTTTTGTTTACATTACGTTACTTTGTTAAAGAAAATGCGGACGTTAGTCAGCCTGGAAACACGCGTATGCAGATTAAAGAAGTTATTTATCTGTCCCCTTTCACCTTTAAGTATTGATGCCAAGTTTATATAGTACTTTAATACTATCTCTGTTTCTAATGGTTTATGCATTCTCCTACTATACATTTTTCAAAAGCAAAATGAATCATAGTGGTTCTCGTGAAACATTCCAACATTCATATGCGAAAAACCTCAAGTAAATTTGCACTCAGTCAGATCAAGATTCAAATAGTGAACGAGTGAGTGAAGACATTTGGGCAGTTCTTAACATCGAGGTCTTGAGAGCGGTTGAGGATGAAGCGAGGTGAGCATGCAGCAGCGCCGGAATGCAGAGGCAGAGGAAACGGGATATCTCCGAGAAAACCCGCTGACCAACGGCATCGTATAGCACGAGTCCCACATGCAAAAATCCGGGGACGACCCCGCCGGGAATCGAGCCCGCTTCGCAATGGTGGGAGGCGAGTAGTCTAACCACTAAACCAACGCAGCTCCTTACGGGCCATCCTATTTCATAGCAAGAAACACAACAGGACTGGCATGCCTAGATATGTTACAGTTATGGCTTATCACATTTCATCTTCCAGTAGAACGGCAGTTTCACCAGCTTGCACCATGAAGTTCGTCACTACTTGAACACATACACACACACACACACACACTCACACACACTCACACACACACACACACACCCACCCACCCACCAGGTTGTTGGCTGGACGTACGGCGGAACACGAACATCATCTCGTGCCTTGGCCCCCACGATCACCACACTGATAGAAAAGCCAACAAAATATTTCTTCGTATATGACCAAAATACATTTAGTTGTCCCAACAAAATATTTTGTTCAGTACACAACATTTGAAGAACAATACATTAATTTAGTTCCTCTAACAATATACACGATCGAATTAACAATACCTCTGTGTTTGACAGAAATAAATTATGTCAACAAACTATTTGGTTGAATCACTTGTATATATTTGATTGCCTTCATTCGAAAGTACCGCTCGAGAGTTTGTCTGTATTTATTATGACAATTAGAATTGTAACAGTGTTTGTTACTGCATTTGTTGATGCGTAATAAGAGTATAAACATCCTAATAAAACCAGTTCAACAGGAAACTAAAAATTAAAGCTCTACAACTAGAAACATTTATTTAAGCACGTTGGCCAGTATTTAATATGTATGTAAATAAAAACATCGCTATTTCATCAGTAGTGACTTTAGCCGAAGTTGCTAAGGCGTGGCACTCAGTCGCGGATGTTGAAGGTTCGAATCCAGATCTCGCAAGTGTTTTTTTATATTAAACGAAACTATTTAATGTACGTCGAGCCAAACAAATCCTTAGTTGCACCAACCAAATCTTTATTTGTAGCAAACAAAACAAGAACAACAAAGTAATTTGGGTTGAACAACAAAACATATAATTGACCATATACAAACAATTAATATGGTTGCGCCAAATAAACTCTGTTTTATTCTGCGAAACCTTTTCCTCGGTGCAGACTTCACACTGTGTGACTAGACAGTATTCGTCGCGCCGCTGTAGCGTGATATCGACGAGTTAAGAGGTCTCATCACCACAGTTGTGACCACTATTAAGGACCCCGCCTGCTTGCATCGTTTTTCTTTTTTTTATTTTTTTTTTTGGGCCGAGAAGAGTGGGGACTATAATGGTTACGTGCGGTGTTTTAGTAGTGCTGCGTGTACCTGTGGGTCTTCCAGCAGTGACCATATAATTTTATTTACAAAAAATCTGTAGCAAAGATCGATACAGTCCCCTATCGTAGTTTGACTCGTTTCCGGCTAGTATGTTTTAAGATACAGCAGTCTGAAAAAAAGCAGTTTTTAACTATATTGGAGGGGTCCAAAATAATATTGACAGCATGTATGGTAACTTTAAGGTACCGTTCTTTCCTCGTATGGGGTATGATGTCTTTTCGTAGGTGAACATACTGGGGGCACGTTTAATAAATTCTTTGGAAAAAAAATTGGTTTTGAAACATACTGGAACGCAGTTCAAGCGCCCTTAACCTTTAACCTGCCCTTGTTGGAAAGAGTATGGCAAGAGCTGGAATATCGTGTCGACGTGTGCCGTGTCAAACGGGGCGCATATATGGAACATTTGACTTGCGTAAAAATAAACTGTTTGAGTTCTAGTTTCGTCGAGTTGTTAAGTCTGGGGTGGGGGGTTATTTCCGTGTAGTAAATTATAGGGTCCCCGTAGAATATTATGAAACACGGTGTAGTAATATGAACTGCTCATAACCTAGAACACTAGCACGGTGAATGAATCACTTCCCTACGTGTATTATTATCGCTGGGGACTAAGCCTCGCAGTGTGCAATATACCAAATACAACCTTCTTGTGAAATATGTACCCAATCGTGTACGATTGGCTTGAATTGCTTAACACACGCTAAATTGTGAACAACTGATTTTTCAGAGTTTCATTGTGAACGTGGTCAGCCATAAAGCAACTGCGTACCAATTGTACAGTCTGCTGCATTCTTGCAAGCTTCTCAAGAACACACGTAGGGTAATATATCACTTGTGGACGTGGATTTATTAGTGCAATAGATTACCTCTTACCATTTTTATAAATTTTATGTAGTTAAGATACACGTTGTGTATCAAAAATTTGTCACCTGTCCATACATGTTGAAGGTTCTTATATTTTTGCCATATAGCATTAAAAATGTGCATATTAATACAGTTTAAGCTTTAGTAAAAGTTTTGTATTACCTCATCAGTGTACTGAAATATCTCAAAGCGTGGTTTTCTGAAATTATTCGAAATTTGTAATTATTTTCGAGTCGGATGGGAGAAGGGCATCATCGTACCACTTAAAAAAAACTGAAGAAGACAGCTTAATATTAATGACAGTTACTTCAAAGGATGTAAAAGGCGTTGAATATATAGTAAGGAGTGGGCTCTCGTAACCCAACATGACTAAATAATATGCGAACAACCACCGTGGCTTGATAATAACTAATGGTCATGTTTATTTTGGAGATATCTGCCGCAGTTTCATGTAGTGATGGTAAGCAAGAGAAACTTCGTACTTGGGCCACTTTCCTTCGTACGCAGAGATTTGTACGTGGAGACATTTGGAGGTGCTTTGTGAGTCCATTATATAAACCACCCCTCGACGTAATCAAGACGTCACTGGAATCTTGTGCTAAGCCAACATAATAACTACGATAATTCCTACGTCCACGATATAACAGACCCTTTCAACACAAGATATAATACATTCTTCTCATAAATTTTGTTCCAGAGTTTTAATGGGCATCTCTCCTTTCAAGCCAAACACAAGTAAAGATTTTAAAACACGTTTTTAAAATAAAAGTTTCATTGTATTTCGGAAATAAATAAAGTAGCGGGTATCGATAAAACAATTTAACCTTTTTTATTAATCGCGTCAAAACTACATTCGTACAACTAAAATGTTATGTTTGCCCTGCCAACCAGTTTAAATACGCAATGCGCTCAGAGTTCCTTTCGTACGTGTGTTCTCAAGAAAATCAATAAAAAATACTTAACAACAGAATGTAAGAACGAAGTTACCACATAATTTGAAGAGACAGATTATAATTTGATATGCCCTGTCGTTTTATTCCCCTATATTATACTGACTTTTCCTTACTCTATGTGTACAGAAAATTACAGCAGTAAACAAAGGTGCTGAAAAAAGCCGAATTTATATATATATATATATATATATATATAATCAAATATTTTTATTATTTTATTAGCATTGTGATTTGGTTGAGGATTACATAAATACATATATGGAATACCTTATTATTGCTAATTCTTTATATCAAATGAATGAAATAATATACAGTAGAAGCTTGAAAGAATAGTTTATACAATATAATTAATTTTCTCAGATTTAGAGCACTTTTCGGAATCACGATTTAAGGACACATCTAGGCACTAACGTAACAAGCTGACTTCCTCAACGACCTAATGAGGTGAACAGATTGTTGTGGCAATGACATGTGTTAGGCTACTTTATATATTGCGTATACAATTTTTAATGTTTTTGGAACCTGTTACAACGTAGGTGGAGGAACTTTTAAAATAACTTTTTTTTCTAGTACCAAACAAGAAAATCTTACGCCTTTTCCAACTTGCTATAAGAGTATTAAAGTGAGTTATACTATAATTTGAATAAAAATACCAGAATGTGATACTCATTTTTCACATAAATTTACATAGCTGCAAATAAGTTAAAGCCACTACTTGAAAATTTCACTACGGATTTGAATTTTCTGAACAAATTTACCAATACTGACATTGATGAACAGGGAAAAAAAAAACGTTACAATTCGCGCTTTTCTAGTACGCGTATAAATTGGTGTGGTAAGTTTGCAAAAAAAAAAAAAAATAGAATGTAGAAGAATAGGTGAGTGTCCAGTTATGACCTAGGGCCGTGATAAGTGTTAATAAATGGGATATATTAATATTAATTATATGTTTAAAGTGAAGTTTCCGACTGACTGACTCACACACTCGCCAACGCATAGCCAAAAGAGCTGGATGCAAAATCATGAAATTTTGGGATGGCTTCCGCTTATTACGTAGACTCCTACTAAGAAATAATTTTTCCAAATTCGACCCCTACGGGGTCAATTGTGGTTTAGATTACTTAACTTACAGAGATGAGTAATCGACTTTTCTCGTACAGTGTTAGTAACTTTAAGTGAGAAGAGCTTTACCGTTCCGTAGATCTCTCCACAGAAGTAATGAGGAATGTTGCAAAGTGAGAGGGAATGTGTGATGATTGGTTGATGGGGCCTACGTTATAGGAGAGTATATAAAAATGTTAAAAATTTACGTCCAACTCTTATTTTGTGATTTTAGGGCAAAATGCACAGACAATTTGAATTTTGCTTGATTTTCAAGTTTACATTATCATTTCTGAAAAATTCTGTATATTATCACGGAAACAAAAAATTAATATACACATTTATATATTAACATACTTAACACATTTAGTATAGCAAAATACAAAACGATAAGATATAAAAAACCTAAGATTATGTCAAACATTGTCACCGAAACCCAAGCCCTTGCGCAGGATTTGAAAATAGGGCATGTTATTCTGGAAGGGAGAAACAAAGCCATATTAACTTACCTTCAGTTTCATAATGAATATAATTCTCTGATAGAACCCTGTTATAAAAATGTTCAAGAGATAACAGAATACCATCACTTATTAGTGGATTCTTAAAACGGAGAAAGGTATACGTGGTTAATAATTTAAAAAATTCTGTTAATTTTGTTATATTTTTGCAAATACATGGGAGGGGTTTTATCCTGAAACCCCCTCCCCCTCCTCCCGTGCGCAGGTACCTCCTGTACCTGTAGATATAAATTTTTAGTTTTTTCCAGTTTCTCGCAATCTCAGCTTCTTTGCATCTTCCCTACCAAAACTTTTAATTATTTTATACGTTACCAAAACCAGGTATTTCCAGTACGGACAACATTGAACACAGTTTTGTAACGTACACTCGTAAAGACAGTACAATTTCTATTCATAATGTCTTGCCATGTTTAAATTCGCAGACTCCATTGGTTGACTGGCTGCCTTGCGGAATTAAGCCAGCCTTGTATTTAACATTTGCTGCTTATAAAAGGGTAGCGATTTATCGTTGTAAGACACCAACATACTTTGCATTGCATTAAAAACAATATTCTTAAATGTTGTTAAGCTTCTTTGTAAAAACATAAACAAGCGCAGCATTACTAATATATAATCTCATTTCACCTTCCCTATTCTTAGCTCTTTAACGCATACATACAGTCGGTCTTAGTGTAGCCGCTTGCTCTGTTACTCTCACTAGCTGCAAGGTAGGAGACAACTTCAGGGTACGTAACTCGTGTAAAGAAAACTAATTTATACCGATTAAACCCAAAGCTACGATTTTAATGTTTTCAATATTTTGCTGTTAAAAATATGTTGCATATAAAAAAATGAACCTGCACATAATGTAAATATAAAAAACACGATGAAGTATTATTTATGCCAATATTTCAGTCGCCCTCTCAACGCAGACATGACCAGCGCTCACTTAAGTTGAGCAGAACCGGAGCCCCGTTCTGATTCATAAGCTCACCCGAGCATGCCCTACCACAATGCCTGAGATCCTCGTACTCAGATTACCAAGCGTGTGGTCTAGCCGGAGTACTATCCGAACCCCTAACATCATCGCAGGACGCCACCGGAGCAGATGCCTGCTCATCGCCCGGCTCTTCAACAAGAGGGGGAATCTCTCCGAGCCTCCTCCAAGAATCCGGAGCTAACCACTGCCAGCACGAGTCCAACCTCTATTGATCGGTACATCATGTTTTCCAGAACATGTCCGGATCTCCGCACCTCCTCCCCTCCTGTGACAGATCCACCAAAGTATCACAGGAGACAACTTACAGAGCCTAATTTCTTTGGACAGTCCGGTATTACTACCTTGAGTCATCTAGGAAGACATGCCCCTCCACTTGACTGCCCAACAGTCAAGCTTCATAGGTCTGAACGACTTCCACCTAGCATGGAAGACGGTTGACCTTACAGTGATATCAGTCTCGTTTGTTACCATGTCCCGTCAGTCTCAAGTGATTCGCCGAACAGAGCCTTGGAGGAGTTACATGTATGTGCTCACTACGTGGCCACACACATAACCCGGCTGTCTCCCTAGGATTGCTCCTAAGTGGCAGCTTACAGAGTTTACTCTGGGGCACTTTCATCCTTAGGTGTCGAACGACTTACTCACAAGAGACCACTTAATAGTCCATGATTTCGTGCGTTAAACCACCGTAAATCAACACTCAGAAAGTCAAATCAAATCAATATCATTTTACCCCAACAAGGGTTGTAGACTCATATGGACCAGCCTGTGGCTGGTCCGCACAGCCCGTCCTCGAGCTGCTTAAGCAGCTTGCAAGGGGACATTGGGCAACCGCTCGGTTGGAACGCGGTTTCTCGTGTTCAGCCTGCGCATAACTCTGCTGGCGAATGCGGAAGGGCTCTGAAGGGTTGTCTTCGTCATTTTCCTAAGAATCTGAAGTCCCATCAGAACGCCCTTTTGTCATCATCGCCTGCCGTTACCACCAAAACCACCCACAGAGTAGTCGACAGGCTGTCATCGGACACGACTTTTATCATACATTAGAATTTCTTCATTCAGGAAATTCCTGTCTTGGGCCCCAACGGCCTGAATGCCAAGTGGTCCAACACCCCACCAAGTGGTTGGGCCTAGGTACCAACTGTCGGCCCAAGCCATCATGGCAGATACCCCTATCCAGCCACGAGGAAGCTGGTACCCCATATGGATACCAGCTTGAATAGGCATAGCACTGTTACCACACCCTGCCATCTTATTAATACATATCCAGAGCAGGCAGCTGACCACGAAACTTTCAACCCGGGGATTCACCCCCGGGGATGAACCGAGGCTCGAATGACATAGGGAATGTCCCGAGGCGAATGGCTCGGGGGAGAACCTTCAGCCAGGCATGAGAAATGGCACATAAGGCGGCTCACGATGAAGGAAGCAGGGGGTTCCCCCGACCAGAATTGTGCAGACCACAGCTCAGAAATTAGTACCATAGGAATCCCCGCGACACCACCCTCACCCTTCCTCCACCCTGGTTGAAGCACACAATCCAATAACAAGACACAAAATTGGGCACAAAAACGCCCGAGTTACACAGGGGAACTCCCCAAATCTCTCCCGAGAAATTGCTGACAAAGGTAGCGTCAATATTGCGACGAACGAGTTAAATCACGAACGCAGCCGAGACGGAAGTTAGTTTTTTGGCGGCGTCGACGTGAGGCGGAAGAGTCGGAAGCGCGAGCTTGATCGTGGCGGATGTCGACGCAAGAGAGGAGATGCGCTAAGGTCTTCGACAGGAACTGCCAGCCGAGATCGCAAAGACACCACAAGTCCTGGGAAACCAACCCCGGACTTTCGAGAAGGGATGCCGAGCTGACCCAGCTACACCAACCAACGAAGACAACTCACCAAAAGCCGCAGTCAGAGTTAAGTAAAAACGTCTCCAATCAATAAACCTTCCCTCCTCCCCGATGCATAGCATTATGCCAACCCGCCCTTCAGGCCTACGATGGGGGGAGGGGGGGTCAGTATCATGTGTGTGTGTGTGTGTAAATACCAATGTTATTTTCAGTCAAATAAAATACTTGTGTGTTAACTAACTGACAATAAGAGTATTTGTTCACCCCTTACGCAACAACTAAAGGNAGTATTTGTTCACCCCTTACGCAACAACTAAAGGTGCCCTTAGTCTGCATCAAAGTACAGTAACTCAGTACCCTACTAACCACCACCCTGTATAACTCAGGTGGCAGTAGAATCAACCTATGGAGTGCCCAGACTACGTTTCATTATTCTGTGGTGGCTAGTCGTTCTCCTCCACAGTTTGGAGGAGACACTGGCCCACTAACTATTTGAAATCACCAAAATTCAAAGCCAGAAGTTGAACCTGGATTCTCCACGTTAAAGGCATCATTGCTGCCCATTATACCCCAGAGGCACATAGGTGAGATGACAAGGAAAAAAGTATCCTCAAGTAAGTGCCACATAAAACTGAATCCAATAATTATGTATCTACTTTTGAATTACTGCAACAAACCATGTTGTTATATGATTTTATGTTTCATCAACATACCTTAACGGGGCTGTAGGGGCAATGCAAGTTATTGATAAAAGTTATGTTATGAACAATATACAAAAGGGGTTTATTAGACATTATGGTCGTACAATATTATTAAAATATAAACATTATGAAGTATGCGCAGGGGGAACTATACAAATATACAGAAGTATTAATTTATATTAAATTATAAAGATTTAACCAGCCACATTCTGAGTAAAGTCTAATTGGAGAGTCCCCACCTTTTTCATGATTCTGGAGACTGATTAACATGGTGAAAGTCGACGCCTGGACACACCCATCTTCAGTGGTATTCGTTCCGATGGCCCGACGACAAAAGACACCACCCACGGGCTACACTGCTCTATATCGGTTGCGTTGTCCCCGTTTACCGGCCGGTGGAGGGAGATTCTGTGCTCTGCGATTTCACAACTAATTTCAGCAATCACGGCCCGTGCCCTGAATAAATAAGTGAAGGTGTGGTCAGGTAGGCCGCTCAGCTAAGGCCTGATCACTACTTGTAACAATGTGGACATGAACACAACAAGATACACTATCGTGATCTCAGTATAAAATGTGTGAACAAATAAGCTTTATGTTGCTATGTCATGCGTGAAGGTAGTAAATAATTATTTCCTAAAACATATAAAAATGATTATTGTTAAAGTTACAGAATAACGCAGATAAACATGTCAAGCAATTAGTAAACACGAAGTAAAAAAAACAGAAATAAAGAAGAAAATGCAGTTTTTAGACTTATGCCACAAGGGAAAGACAACCCACAAAGGAACAAGAAAATTATTAACCTGGGGACAGTAACCGAGAAGTTGGAATAGTTTAAGGACACACAAATTAAATCATTTGAAAGGAGCAATGTGCATAACAGAATATGTAGCATTTTGATGCGTTCGACCCACCCAGGCCGATAATGGACTCAACAAATCATGATTGGCGAGAAAGATCGGCGCATTCTCCAGAAGACTTACTACCAACCACCTGCCGGAACGTCCAATCAGTCTAGTTCTACCGAACTCAACCGATGCAGGCAAGTCTCCCAAAATCATTTGGAGTTTAAAAAACATACATAGTGCGCCAGAACACTCCAATATACTCTACTTATGGTCTCTATGTTACCTCTAATTTGGCGAATAGTGAAAGGTGAACAAATGAGCAAGTGTAACTCTTATCTCCTCCTGCCCGTACCCAGCTCTCGCCACTTCGCACCACTGAGAATGACGGACAGTTGCACGGAGCCGATACACCGTGTCGCTGGCAATTGTGCGACACAAACAAACTCGCCTCTCGGCCGCGTGCGCGCGCTCTCGCGTCGGAACCGGTAATCACTCCGTGAACGGCTATCACCCTAATTAAGTTCCGGGAGAGACGAGGCCGGCGTTAATTAACGACGTACAATACTCGTGCGTGCGCGGAATGAGCGGCGAACAGTGTTTCTATTATCCGCCGCCGGGTGAGGCTGCTGGTGATATCCCATGAGTGAGGGGGGGGAGGGGAGCATCGCCCGCTTTGTCCGCACTCGTTAGCGGGCTGTCCTGCGGCTTTGGCGGAGGCTCGTCCAGTCCATCGGGGATGTCGTCACCACCCATCGCCAAGTTCTGATTACTCCGGACCTCGCCGCTAATGCATTTCGAAATGTTCTACCTTGTTAACTCTCCGGAGACAAGGCCCGACTGTAGCCTGAGCTTGCTTTTCTAACCATCTCATCGTTCTTGAGGGCTACGCATCCCGTTTCTATTCTTCATGCATTGGTTTAGGGAGTTTCATTTGTATACCCCATTCATGGTTACTACCAAATTTTTTGAAGCCGTGCTGCAGTTCAACTCCAAGGATTTTCCTCCACCTAATACAAACGAATCTTAGAAAATTACACCAGAGGGCCAATGCACCGCATTCGTGTGAGCACTCAAAGTAATATTATTTTGCATAAGAACTACTTATTACTGCGCATTACCAACACACCTATTTGCTCTCCGTTTTTGTTCATTTTAGTTAGAAATGAAATATTATAACTAGGAGATAGAATATAAGTAAAAGTGAAATGTAACCAGAAATAAGGTGCTGTTATGATAACAGAAGTTTGAAACGCTTCTGTTATACGACATATTTAGGAAACAACCGAACGAGTCATTAATGGAGTGTTTTTTCAAAGGTTTGATTAAAAAAGCGCGAAGATACTACGAATTGAAAATATAGGCTTTTAACGGCTAACTGAGCAATTTTAAAAGCCATGTATCCTTCCGCCGTGTGTAAAATGTACATTGCCATAGCCCTAATGACTTTATTCATGCACCAGTGAAGTGAAAACCTTAACGTGTGAAGAAAAAATGTGCCACTAATACGCGACTTGGTACTCTATTGTATATACGAAAAAAAACTGAAATTTACCGTAAATTTACCGTAAATTTAAATTTTACACTCTAAATACAACTCAATATTTAACAATATTTTACTGATTTCGCTGCCAATTTAAGTGGGAGCGTGAATGCCATAGTGTACGGCAGTATGTATGCCGTTTAATAAAAGTGATTTTTTTTTTCAAAGATTTATTTCAAAAGTGCTTACTTAAACGTGAATAGTATGTGTCGAGCTTCATTGTTCTATGGAGACTCTTCAACTCATTCTCGATCATCTAATTCTTTGGGGTTAGCCAGATTTTGCGATGAATGATGATCTTTATTTAAGTAAATCGATCGATTTCATTAAATTTCATAATTCTCCTGCAACACAAGATAAACCCCTATAGTTCCGACTTGGAAAATATAAATATCTGTCACTTAATATGTAGAAGTACTGTATGTGATTAAAACAAAAATTTTTTTTTACTAAAAACAAGAACATTTGTTGTCTTTAGCAGATCACTCAATAAAATAATTAAATTATCCCCAGTAGACCCTATAATAAATGACAGAGTAAATGTACTACAACATATGAAAGAAAATCGAAAGTTATCAGTCCCCCGGTAAACTTTTCCCTGTCCCTCGCCGCTGAGAGGGAGAATCACAGTCTGCACGCACACACGTAACGTCGTCGTTCTCAAGAGGCGCCCTTGTAGCAAAGTCGCTGGTCCCCAGTCCCGCTGCACTCGAGTCTTGAATTGCTCAGTCACTAGTTAAACCAGCCGCGACTCACTGCACACCACAAAACAAGGGCGAATAATCGTTCCTTATGTTCCTCCAGTATCTGTCACCATCTTGGAAGAGCACTATCACCCACCAACAATNAAGGGCGAATAATCGTTCCTTATGTTCCTCCAGTATCTGTCACCATCTTGGAAGAGCACTATCACCCACCAACAATACATTTCGAAAATAAAAACGGTGAAATATTACAAATAACATAATGACCTGTAAATCTCTTTATATATGTAATGGCCAATACAACTGCAAAGTGCGGGCGTTTATTCTTCTTCAAGATGGCTTGCCTGATAAGGAATGTTCTCCAGTAAAATAAAAGGCGTTTTTATTGGAAACAGTGCTACTGGTCAACATGTGCCATCTTCCTCAGCAGCGCTACCTTTTTTCTCTTTCATCTCCTCCATGATCTGATGTTTTTTCAACCAAAGTTTAACTGTCGTAACTAGGCACTAGATACATAGGGATAAATTTCGCAATAAAGGAATGGGAAACTAATATCGACCAGAAACAGCTTTGCGGGGAAAGCAGCGTCAGCCAAAGCATTGTACCGCATACGTGATATTTCCAAAGCTTGGGCCGCTTCTTCCTGACATGTTTTCTCAACCTGGCCGAACCTCAAGATAGCAGAAATGGTTAAATCTGCCATCTGGTGTTATCCGTTCAGCATGGCCACTGCAATGCTTGCTGGGGAACAATCAGCATTTCCTCCACATTCGACTTGCTCACAATTTTCCTTTTTCATTTCCATATACGTTTAAGTTTTCGAGTATATCAACTGTATATTTATCGGTTGTATTGATGAAGATGGCTGCGTTATAATTTTTATAAATAAATGTTTCTTTCCATTTTATTTATTATATAGTTGTGGTAATGTAAAAATACGACATGTATTGTTGTCAATTTATAACAATAAAGCGTGTAATAATATTGGGAAATAAAATGTTTATGAAATTATTTTACATAATCTAAAATGTTTTTACTTGTATCATTCTCAAATCACATTTTTCAGTAAATTTTATGACAATTTTTTTTTTTCCAAACACTTTTGACGTTTGTTTGTGTCAGACTAGACAGTTCATCACACACAGGATTCTGAAATTCGCACCTAAATTTTCAATGAATCCCCGCACGGGTGACCCAGCTCTGGTGATAACGACCACTTCATCTGAATCACGGACGCTTGTAATTACTGTTGGTCTTGCGGGGCTTCGAAATGTAAACCTGACAATGAAAAATAATCTGTGCGCACAACTACGCCCCAGGGGATGTGTCGGTGTTGTTTGGATGCACGTCCATTAACAGACAAGCGCATTCTCTACACACGCCCCCTCGTCGGGAATCCACACACGTTTGCCCGATCCGACGTATGTGTCTGATGGAAGTGAGTTGTTCCATACACACACTTAGTTGACATTCTAGGTACTATTGGGTGACAGGTTTTACTGCACGAAGGCCGGCATATCCTCCATCCTCCCGCACCGAAGCTGTACTCGGAAGAGTAAGACAGTGTGCGGCACTTTCTCCTCTTCTGGTCTTCATGTGCCTTCTGTTCATCTTGATTTCTCACACGCCTTTCTGCCGGTTTTCTTGGTAAAATCTGTTCTCGTCGCCAATTTGTAGTACTCTGAATCCATTAATGAATCCTTTACGTGAGTACCACCTCATGGGTCATCAGAATTTTCTCGTTTATATTGGTCATATCCTTCCAGTCTGTTGCTTACTTTCGTGGTAAAATTATTCAAGATCTTATATATCTCATCGGCCATTACTTCTAA
>NQII01002786.1:265265-302468 GCA_002778355.1 Clitarchus hookeri
TCCTTCCCTGCCAGCCGGCAGTTGTAGTTAAATTGTGTGTGTCCCCCCTTGTGCGCGGGTGTTATTTATACACAGGCCGCGGCATCCTGTTAATTGCGGGGGAGGGGCCGCTTCCTGCGCTCGGCCGCGACCTTGACTGACGGGTGCGGGATGTAGCCGGGCAGTTGCGCGGGAGACGCCGTCGGCCAAGGGCGCGACCCCAGAATGACGCGCGTCGCCGCTCTGGCCGCCGCCATGTGCCTGCTGGCGCTCACGGGTGAGTCGCCACCTCTATGCTGGCGCTCGCGAGTGTCAGAGCCTCCGTGTGTGCATGTGTGTGTGTGTTACGAGGCATGCTGGAGGGGTGTTCAGGGACATCTCAAACCCTCTCACTTGTCATACTGGGCCGAATTTTTCGGGTCTGATCTATGAAAGTGTTAACTTTGTGACGTGTCGGACGTATTTTCAAGGCCTTTATTTAGAAATAAATTGCTGAAAATTACAAAATATTACCACTAAAATCTTCTGGTCAGTTCATAGGCGAAATGTACAGAAACCAATGATTTGAATAATGTTGATAAGGGGAATTTAGAGAGGAGGAGGGGAGAAGGATACCTCAAATATAATATTCCCCACGTTTTTTTTACTTTTTCAAAAATTGGTTTTTACACAGACACAAAATTAAACAATTATCATTTCCTCACGTATTTTCAATGATCTTTTCTATTAATATTACATGCACATAGAATAAACAAATTTAAAAAATGCGTTGAAACACTTTAACTACACATACAATTTTGGCAAATTGTAACACCATTAAGATGTTTTACATAATTTGTCTTCGTTATTATTACGAGCTCATACGGATTATTTTTCCTTCTTTATCCATTTCAGATACCTTATTACGAATAGTTACGTTAATACATTATCTGCTGAGTGACTGCGTGGTGTTAAAACATATATAGTATTCCGTTTGCAGTTAATTAGATTTTAATGTTTCCCATATTTAATGTCCGGGTTAGTGGTTTTCTCCGATCTACAAGTGTTTCATGCATAAACAATTCCTAATTAGAGTTTCATGATTACAAAAAAATCTTCCTATCATTGTTTCTCTAATTACAAGGCAGAAACATCACGTGAGCAAAACTGCGCCTGTCAAGGACACGGAATCGATATCCATAAATGTGAAAGTGACATAACTTCTTAAGTGCTGCCTGTCGGAAGTCAATATTTATGAAAATTTTTCAACAGCAACCGTGTGGATTTACGAGTTTTCCTGACAGTTTTACATTTTTATTTATAATAGGCATTATTAAATCACGCTTATTTTTATGAATGTTGACATTATTATGATATTAAAAATTTACTCAAATATATTCTGTTACTTGCAAAATTGGTCAATTTCCTTCCTATGAAAACTGTATTTAGAAGTGGGAACAGCTTTAAGAAAAATAACTTGATATTAAAATTTTTGTTAATTTCTTTATAAACAAGCAGATGACCCGCATAAAAACGTTGGGATAGCGAAAATTCAATTAAATTCACATTTACTTTAAGAATTCAAATTAACTGAGAAGTCATTCTTTTGCACTTCCTGTTCTATCTGGATTTTTTTTAACCATTACTCATCTACTGTCACATAAAAAAAATTGTATTAATTTTCTTCTTAATTATTTTTGCTACATGCAGAAGTGAAATATGAATTTAAGGGTCGTTACAAAGAGAAGTAACCAATATTGTGTGTGAATGAATTATTATAACCTTTCAAGGTGAAAAAAGATGATTATGTTGCACTATAAATGCTTCATTTCAGCAGTCTGTTTTAACAGTCCTTAAGGAACGTGTATTCATATATTAAGGAGTGCTTTCTTTTTAAATTTGTTCATAGTGTCCGTCTCATCTAAACTCAAGGAATCCTGGCAACATCACAAGTTACATATTTGAAAATTTGTCATTTGCAGCGTGTTACACGTAATATTTCTATATATTTTTCTGACACTGGTAATGTGTTTTTCTTGTATCACAATATAGTGTTAATGCAAAATGTGGTCTTTATTAACACCTGTTACTAGAGTGAGTGGCTGGTTCTAATGATGAGTGAAACATTTCGTAAATGGCAATTGAATAATATTTTATCCGCGGGGAAGGGAGAAGAAGAATGATATATACTGTGCTCTGTCAGACAATTAAGTGAACTCACGTAACCATCTACAAAATTAATGTTAAAATGTTATTAAACGATAACAAAATTTAACTCCTTTCACAATTATTAAACTCATTTACAAATTAAGTGCGTGAATGTATTAAATCATTACACGCACAGTGTTTGCACCATTCAACTCTTCTGAAATGCGAATAACATAACAGAATATATTAAAAAATACTTTCCGTTTCTCGATTCATTAGATATGGTGTGCATAAATAACGTTATACTTGATATCAGCAAGGAAATGTTTGCTTGTTTTAATCGCATAAATCTTTAAACATTCGTTGCAGTGATTTTTAAGATATTCTAATGTTGAGAGTTTATTCTTACTGCGTGACATTTAGTTTCGGAACTTATTTAACTTTGAGATTAGTGAGTGATTTAAGTAAGTGGCAGGGCGATTTTAAACTGTTTGCAGTATATCCAAACACAAGTTACTTGAATGAAATTGTGGTGCTTGTCTTCCACTCGCCAACCGCGCGATTGGATGATGGTTGGTTAGAACGTTATTCTAAGCGTACCATGAAGTAATAGACGTCAAAAACGCTAAGCATTATTTTATTCGAAGGCTTTACGTTCTTAGAACAGGTCTGTACACAACCGTTAAGAGATGAAATAAACTACATATCATCTTAATTTAGTCCAACAAATAACTTCAGCGTCACAAGTAAGTGAAGCAACGTTTAATATGACGCATGTTAGATTTTCGCAAAGAGTCATAATTCATATTTACAAACTTTTAAAATTCTACGGCCCCGTCCACAAGATTCAAACTTTGTTTTAGAGGGTACACAAGAGTGTCCAGACCTGTCTAAATTTTGTGCTGATACGGTACACAATATACGAGTACATTTAACAGCATGTTTTGAAATGAGTGAAGATATCTTGGGGAATGCAAGGGGGTGTCAAGACTAGTGTTTTGATGTAATGAACATGGTTTCGGAAATGCATCCTTATGCTACAAACAAAATAAAACGCAAGGCGCACTGTTGCCGTAACGATACCCTCGCGGGTAAACAGTGCCTCGTCTAGTGGTTCTTATACTGTACTTGCGGTGTCGATGTCAACTCGCTTTGAGTGATTGCTCTTTACATAATGATGATTGCTTACAGCATATGCCTTGCGTTTTATTTATTTGTAGCGTAAGCATGCATTTCTGACATATGTTCATTACATCAAAACACTCGTATTGACACCCCCTTGCATCGCCAAAATAGCCGCACTAATTTTAAAAACATCCTGTGTATAGGACAGCAAAATTTGCTAGTTCAATTGCCTTTAAGCCACAGAGAGAGGCTGGGACTGCATTGATGCACAAGGTTTTGAAGTCTAACTTTTCCCAAAATGAATTGCGAATTTTTCAGGTCTGTAGCAATACATGTTTAACTCAAAATATCAATTGGTCGTTTGGATTCTGGATTATAAATGTTATCACTGAAAAACTAATAAGTTAATTCACCACTAAAAAACTGTTCCACAATTGGTTATCACTGACAAGAACGCGATAATGAATATCTGCCCAAGGAGCACTCCTAGTGTCGGATGGCCGTCAGTATCCGGTTATCTAGATTCGATCCAGGCAGAGGACTTTTCCGATAGCCTGTGGGTTTTCTCGGGGTACTTCCGTTGATCCCACTAACTCATTTTGCCAGTGCTCCATCAATGGGTCACACGTAAAGGGCACCAGGGCACCCATTGTCGTTGGATGAGCATTAACATTTTCTATAAAAAATACTTACTTTGGAAAGGGATGAAGCCATGAAAGTTTTTCTCAGCGTTTTTAAGATAGTTTCCTTTTCCTACATAAGGTAGCGCTGTAATCGCTTCAGTTTGTCCCTGGTGCCATCGTGCGCCCAACAAAGCAACTTAACGCTAGTCACCTCTCCTCATATTTCTAAGACACTGAAACACGTGCGCCAGCAACGCGTGTAACAGAGGCGGGTGAAGAGGTTAGCTTACCGCACGATGTCGCCACGGACAAACAAGCGAATACTTTCTGCCGGAACTAACTCTCGCTCCAGAAACGGGAAGAAAACCTGTCGCGGCTTGTAGTATTATTTATATTAAGTCATGTTATAGCGTCTCTGATATTAATTACGCTGTTTTGAAATCCCTGCTTAAGCTATACTTTCCGTCTTGTATCCTTCCAGAATCTTTGAAATTTACGTTGTCATGAACCCGATCACTTTATTCATTCGTCCTTGAAGTACTATTGCGGAANTTCCAGAATCTTTGAAATTTACGTTGTCATGAACCCGATCACTTTATTCATTCGTCCTTGAAGTACTATTGCGGAATTTTCAGAAACGTATTATGATCAGTGGCGGTCGGCAGTTGAAACAAGCCCCGTGCTGTTGATGTAGCCAGCTTCATCCGTCCTTCCCATATTGTTTTTCCAGCGTGTGGATAAGTAGAGATCCACCCTCCACCTCCCTCCCCGCCCGAAAATATAAGATTCCGTGGGCTACAATGTAGTCATCGACGTATATTTTGTGAAAATTGTTTGCACATCTAGCTGTCTTTTTTTTTATTAGTAAAACTACACCTATTAACCCCAAATTAATCTCATTAACTTTACGGCACGTCCGATAGTTTTACCTTTACACAAAAAATATTTTTTATTGAATTCCTGATCATATAACTGGTTTCATTTTGCAAATTTACTACTATTCCATGTTATCATTCTAAAAAACTACCTTGCGACACATTTCCGCCCATAGCATGTTACAATATTCATCCTTTATTTCGTTGGGTTCAGACAAACTGGCAGTGTAGCCCTAGAGTTAAAGCTGGGTGTCATTAAGAAAACTGACTGGTTTTTGTCATCAGTATGTACATGTCAGACGTCAGAACTGATAAGAGCAATTTTCATACTCTGCCACCAAATTCAACACTCGTTTACACATCGAAAATGCATGTAGAAATGAAAATTATCAGAACTCACGCCACACAGTTTCTCTTTCAAAGATATAAGAGTATGCATGATAATAGAAGTTCATTAATTGATACGCAATGAAAATAAGTGAAGTTTTAATGCTGATCAGAATTCGAGCAATATTTTTGATTTACATTAACAAGAGGTATAGAAAAATGTTTTTTGTAACCTTGGCAATAGTCTTTGGCCTGGAAGTTCTGTAATTCTATGGATTTGTTAATTATAAATCTATTTTTTAGGGTTATTAACTTTACNAGTCTTTGGCCTGGAAGTTCTGTAATTCTATGGATTTGTTAATTATAAATCTATTTTTTAGGGTTATTAACTTTACACTACTATTATTCCACAAGTAAACCTGTTGGTTTAAAATTTTATAAACGCTTCTTTCCTATGAATGTTTTTTTACAATAAACAGTAGCCATCTTACTTAAAAGTAAATAACATAAAACTGCAAGTACTGTGTCGATTATTAAATACTGAACAAGAGCTTTACTAATTAAAGACATTCGTTTCATTCTATAACATAAACCACAGTTTAGGTTTGATATTTCTGAATCTTAGTATGGTAGCGATTTTAAGACATGCTGGATTTGTTGGAGTTGTACAATTGAGAAGAGTTTTTCAGTTTATGTAACTTAAATGGAAGCTTTTAAGACCCACATAAATCCACGGTTCCAGGTATTATAAACGAAGAATATCTAATGAATGCTGTAGTCTACAAGGCAGTTGTTTAGTTACCACAACCAATGAACTGTAGGCTTCGTGTTCGGTTATAGCAACATGAAACATTACGCCCTAGACGCGTGGTTTACGAGTCCTTTACCTACAAGGACATTCCTTAGATACTGAGCCTCGTCAGTGTACAGCGCCGGCCAAAAGTAACTTTCCTGTTCCTTATATAAACAATTGTGAACGTCAGGTCTGAACAGATTAAAGTCATGGACAAATGCAAAAATATAGTAAACGTATTTATTTCATAACTCATCAAACGCAAACGGATCAATTGTTGTTATCAGTAATAGATTAGAATATATTAAATCTAAAAAAAATAATTTCCGTCAANGATGCAAAAATATAGTAAACGCATTTATTTCATAACTCATCAAACGCAAACGGATCAATTGTTGTTATCAGTAATATATTAGAATATATTAAATCTAAAAAAAATAATTTCCGTC
Source organism: Clitarchus hookeri (assembly GCA_002778355.1). Lineage (NCBI taxonomy): Eukaryota > Metazoa > Arthropoda > Insecta > Phasmatodea > Phasmatidae > Clitarchus > Clitarchus hookeri. Next base: position 271,564 of record NQII01002786.1, read on the forward strand.
AACTATATTTTATGTGCAAGAATTAATGAGGAATAAGTGCATGCATAATATGACTGTTAGTAAAATGACAACAAATATCACAAACTATGACATACCGAAACTTTGTAAACTGTGAATAGTGAATATGATTGGGTGAGGCAAGTGTAATTTTGGAATCGAAAGTAGCTTGTGTATTGCTGTAACGAAATATACTTAGGTACTGTGTCTTATTTGTGATTCTTGCTTTTAATAATAACATTTGCTACAAAGTAAATATCTGTTAAATAATAATTAGGAATATGATTTTAACTCTATGCATATACAGTATTAGAGAACTGCAATGAAGATAATAGACAGCAGAAAGTGTGCAACTGCCGCTCTCGTATATGGTTGAAATATTTTCAAAGTTCTACATATCGTAACAAGGAAATCACGGGAGGTAATGGTTTAAGAAGGACATAGAAATAAACTTTAGTGTTTATTTTTCATTTTATACCTATATCACCCATCTATTACTTTAAACAAAAAAGTCTCTCGCTTGCTACTTTTTTTCCTGTGCACGTCCCGAAAAATAATTAAACAGACCATTGTTTTACCAATTTTACGTAGAAAACATATTCAGTAAATAAAAGAATATGATTACGTCATAGTAAGAAAATATCAGTGATTTGCTCGTAAAATATTGAAATTATTTGAAGAGGTTATTTTAGAGTGACAACGAGTTTAGTTAGAAAATGTTTCGACCGCGCGAAGCGAGCCCGCAGCATTGTTGAGCTTCCTGCCCCGTACAGAAGAGGGAGTACGGAGGAGGTGCAGATAAGGGCGAGATTCCCGTGTTTCTCTGCGACCCCGGCCAGCGCGAGGGACTGGCTGGAATAGCGGCAGTTGTGTTCAGCCGCAGTAGAGCACTGAGGCGGCGCGAGTGACGCTGAAAACCTGCAAATGATTATCTCTGGCTACAAAATTGAGCTCTAACCAAGTAATATTGTATGAAAAATGTATGAAATTTTGGTCCGTGCTAGAGCCCAAGAACACGGTCTCACGCGCCGCCGCTGCATATAGTGGTAATATAATATTTATTATAATTAATGTTCATAAAATATACTGAAAAGTTCATAAAATCAATTTAATATCCACAAATTTAGACTTAAAACATTTAATACGACGTTGAGGCATGGAACTACTTTTCGTACGTCTTGCCAACTTTACTGGGAGCATGCCGCTCAGTGTGTCCTGTAACACGCATGCAGTTAAAAGCAGGTTTTTTTTTTTCCAGTGGTTGGTTTCAAAAAGTGTTCATTTAAAACCGCAAACAGCATACGCCCCCGTGCACTTCATATTTTCACTTAACTTAGGGGACTATAAATCATTCGTTGTCAACTGAGAACACATCAATTCTGCCTTTTAAAAAAATATTACTCCGGCAACTGCATATATTCGACCATAAATGATGACTGACGTGTTCATAAAAAAATGTTGACAGCTTTGGTGATTCTTTAATATGTTAACAGTTGTTTAAGGTGGTATAGTGGTTAGGCCACTCGCCTCCCACCACGACGAACGGTAAGGCCAAACTCGGATTTTCGCACGTGGGAAGAAACGTGGCGGACGTTGCCATTGGTCGGTGTTTTTCTCCTGGTACTCCAGTTTCCTCCGCCATTGCATTCCGTCACCGCTCAATCCTCGCCTAGCCTCATTTCCACCGTTGCTTAAAACTGCAGCTGTTAGGCGCGGCCCACTAACGCTCACGTTTATGATTAGTTTATCAGTCCAATATGTTTGATATACATTGAAGGAATTACCCTAATTAGCGAAAAGTGACCTTCTACAGTGTTATCTGATCTTTAACTTACTATTCATTTCTAAGAATTCCCTGGCTAGTAGCAAGTACTACAAGCCCCACTTCTGACTCACTTTTGCTGCGGTAATTATGCTAAGGTCTACTGCAAGAGCTGCAGTGCTGTTTTCTTAAATTGATATCATCTTAATGGCTGCTTGCGTGTATACGGACGTGCGTTATTGAGGGCAAATTCATTGCGATAGGAAAAGTTTGGTGCCGGAAAATTTTCCTTCACATGTTACGGTTCATTATTACAGTGTACGACTTTACAGATCAGCTAACAAAATCTTTTGCTCTGAAAGTCAATAATAGCTTATTTCTGTTTTGCAGTAAAACAATTTCGCTGCAGTTACGTATCGTCAGTATATTTTGTAGTTAATTTACATAGCCAATTAGATTAATCTACATTTTCACCATACATTTGTGTATTTCAATGGTATCGCAAAACTTGCTTGTATTGCACGCCGTAACATTCCTTTTGAGACACAGCAAGACAATTGACGCTGCAAGGCTGTAGTGCACGTAGCTGAGTGGAGAGATTTAAGCGGCTCTTTAACATCGAGGTCTCGAGAGCCGAAGAAGGTGAAGCGAGGGCAGTATGGAGCAGCGCCGGAATGCAAGGGCGGGGGAAACAGCAGATCCCCAAAGAAAACCTGGCGATCAGCGGCATCGTTCGGCACGATCCCCACATGCGAAAATTCGGGGGCGGCCCCGCCGGGAACAGAACCAGGTTCGCCTAGGTGGGAGGCGGGTAGTCTGACCACTACACCACCGCGGCGTCCCTGTAACTAAGCTTCGTACAGGGCTATGAGAGAGTCTCAGTATGAGGTTTAATAAGAATCACTGTAACGGGCGTGGTGTGACATAGCATGTTAGTTAATCAGGACCTCTATCATTGCTTGGCGTCTGGTAACCACTGTAATGAAAATGTGTCGCGTTTTAAAGAAGTTTTTGATAGCTATAAATTTTTAAGATTTTTTTTTATTGGGATACACTGTCATAAATACCGCCATTTACAGTAATATTTATCCAGCTTAACTACTGCAGCAAGGCATTGTAAACAAGGAAAGATAAAGCGCTGAGCTAGAAAGGGACGGAGATATTTCTTTCAGCCTCATATTATGCGCTGACTAGAGTTTGAAGTTTTCGTGCCCCCGCATCAAGACACCGCGTTGTAGGAACGTTACTTCCTTTTTATCTCAACCCACGTGGAAAGCGTCGACTTCCCAAGCTTGAAGAACGACCTGCAGACGTCCCAGAGTGATTGTTCGGGAATTCCCGTCGTCTACAGTTCTTCAGCATACAAATCTCCAGCTAGATGTTTTCTGTGACATACTTGAACCGAATGTTGAGTAAAGATACTACACACGCTCACACCGAGAGGTAGTTTGTTGAAAACTCTCATAAACATCAAATATAACAAATTTTTATTTTTAATATTATTAAAGCCAATTATTTCACGTTTTATGTTTTGACAGGCTTACTTTGTACTGCTGTTTTGATAGCAAATTAGCTCCTCGACGTTGATAGGGGTGAAGTGAGCTCGAGACATGGAATTAAATGATGGAGAAAACGCAAATATTCCGAGAAAACTCATCGCCCAGTGACAACGTTGGCTACATTTCTCACCGATGAAAACAGGAAGTGACCTAGTCGAGAATCTATCCCGATTCTCTATGGTGGGAGGCGACTGATTTGATGATATTATATCCCTCAGCAGCTTACGTGAGCAGATAAGTTTAATATAAAGGTAACGTCCCGTAAACAAAGTAAAATACACAAAATCATGTAGTAAAATAATTACGAATTTTAATTTTAATTTTTTAAAATTTTACGGTGACATACAGCCGTCTTTAAATGCCGATTGTCTTACTTGATTTGCATTTATTGTAACGAGTGATTTGTTAAACCTATCAATTATTATCAATTTCACATTAATTCATGAGTGTTTTCTATTATCATTCACCGAAAAATAAGTACGTTTGCCCTTGCAGGCTAATGAAGGCTCATGGGTATGTACGTAGGATAATCTCATTACTGTGTCCATTTTATTAAAGCTCGGTGTCATTTTGGTGATTTAATACTTCCTCGAATTTGTATCGTTGGCATTACACTACACACGCCCTTACACGTTCTCATAATATCAAGGTTGTCATTCGCAAAAAGTAATGGTACTGGCAATGTAGTAGGCGTAATCTGAAATAACCAGAGGTTTTTCACTTTCACCTCCGCAAATATCTTGGAATTCACATCCACTGCTGCTCTCAAATCAGGGACGCATTTAGATGTAGGCAGACGAGGCAGCTAAGTAAAGAGGCAGAATTTTAGATATGAAAAATTCCTGAAAACTCGAAACCATGATAGTGCTATAATTATATTTAAAGACATTTCTGAATAACCTTGGGATTCAATAAACCTTTTTATAAAATATTGAAATATTTTTACTTGCATCCTATAACCACGGAAATTCCCTCGAATAAGCTGAGAGCAAGGTATTTATATTAATAACAAGACGATCACCAATTGCAAATTACACTCATTTTCATAAAAAAGTTTGCATAATGTATAAAAGTGGTTTTGATAGAGGGTGAATAAGCACCTCAATGGTTAATACGCAGACTTATAAATATGCAAGCGATTGCGCATACGCATGTGTTATAGGAGAGCACTGACGTCGGTTTTCTTCTGACATATATAAAGTCCTTACAACAGTGCATGTGATATGACAAGTTCGATACTTTTCAAGCATGATTAATAAACAATACGCTTCCCGAGTAGACGTGCGAGACAGCTGTACGAATAACTGACGGACTTGCAGATAAACAGAATAATAAGACTATGGGAGGCAGAGTGTAAGGTTGCCGAACTGTTAAGCATTTGGGTCGTTCGAACTTCACAGATGGTTTTTGGCTCAATGGAAATGTGATGTACCACATACACTGACGCGGCAAAAGTCATACTGACTTCTCGATTATGTCCCACAAATGTTCGATGGGGTTCATGTCGGGCGATCTTGGTGGCCAAATCATTCGCTGAAATTGTCCACAATGTTCTTCAAACCAATCGCAAACAGTTGTGGCCCGGTGACATGGCGCACTATCATCCATAAAAATTCCATCGTTGTTTGGGTACATTAAGTCAATGAATGGCTGCAAGGGGGCTCTAAGTAGTTGAACATAACCCTTTCCAGTCAATAGTGATCGGTTCAGTTAGACCAGAGGACCCAGTCAATTCCATGTAAAAACAGGCCCACACCGTAATGGAGCCACCACCAGCTTGCACAGTTCCTTGTTGACAACTTGGGTCCATAGATTCGTGGGGTCTGCGCCACACTCGAACCATAACATTAGCTCTTACCAACTGAAATCGGGACTCATCTGACCAAGCCTCGGTTTTCCAGTCGTCTAGGGTCCAACCGATATGGTCACGAGCCCAGGAGAGGCGCTGCAGGCGATGTCGTGCTGTTAGTAAAGGCACTCGAGTAGGTCTTCTGCTGGCATAGTCCCGGACAGCCATAGTTCGCCGCACTGTCCTAACGGACACGTCCGTCGTACGTCCCACATTAATTCGTGCGGTTATTTCACGCATTGTTGCTTGTCTGTTAACACTGACCATTCTGCGCACACGTCGTTGGTCTCGGTCATTAAGTGCAGGCGGTCTGCCATTGCGTTGTCCATGGTGGTAGGTTATGCCTGAAATTAGATATTCTCGGCACACTCTTGACACTGTGGATCTCGGAATGTTGAATTCCCTAACCATTTACGAAATTGAATGTCCCATGCGTCCAGCTCCAACTACCATTCCGCGTTAAAAGTCTGTTAATTCCCGCCGTGTGGCCATATTCACGTCAGAAACCTTTTCACATGAATCACTTGACTACAAATGAAAGCCCAACCAATGCACTGCTCATTTATACATGTTGTACGCGATACTACTGGCATCTGTATATTTGCATATTGCTATCCCATGACTTTTGTCCCCTCTGTGTATGTTGAACCTGTTCTGGACGATCCCGACAGGCTATTAGGGTGGGGTATCGTTAGATTATCAGAGACACGAACACAGCCAGCGGCTTCCTTGTCCATCATCAAGCGACGCGTGGCAGTTTTACTAGAGCCATATCTGTGTCAAAACCATTTGCAGTTTTACTCACAGGCAGATCTTAGACCCGGATGTCCTTTACATGTTCTGCCATTAACTCTCCAACATCGTCACCTTAGTTTGCAGGGGTGGGAGCGGAAATCAACGTCAAATGCTACGGGCTGCTAAAGTATTTCCGTTAGCGACAAATCACTCTTTTCTGTGGGAACGGATAACCACAATGTCACAGCACAGACTAAAGATGAGGTAGACCAATTTTCGCACTCTGCGCATGTTTTCAACATTGACACATCCATCGCCAATACGACTGTCAAAGTCACGTGTCCAACTGTTGGAAACGTGTTTTCTTTTTCAACATTAAAATATTTAATAAACTCATTCTTTTTATATTAATGAAATACTTTCACTAGCTTAAATTAATCTTAGTTGCATTAAAATTCGGCTAGAGGAAGTGTAGAAACATTGCAAAGTATTTACGTATGAATAAAAAGTATTTTAACCTCAAATCCCACCCGCGTTGTTTTTGATAGTGCTATTTTCAGAAAAGCATTTGAATGTTGGAAGACAGAGAGGCTAGGAGGCTACTGTGCAACTTGCATGGGCACTCTTCCACACATTTCCTTTACGTGCCAGAGTGTGGAGGAATGAAGTGAAGTGCTATAATCACTGGCTGAATTTACAGCGGCGCACGTCCTCTGCTAGTGGCGTTATGGTCTGGGGAGCCACTTGCAGTAATACGAGAATAACTGAACTCTCAGTGGTACGTTGAAGACATCCAGCAACCCAAATGTGTTTATTCCTTTTCTGGCTGAATGTTCAGGAGCTATTTTCTTACAGGATAAATCTTGCCTTCAGAATAAAGTCCCGGTATCCCAGGAGTGTTGTTAACTTCTAGTTTATTGCTTCTCTGGCTTCTTCGTTCACACGATTTCTCGTGAATATTACATTTATGATCACTTGTACGACGCCAGATTCTTATAAATTGAAGTGATTGTGACTAGGAGAACAACTGTTATAAGGGTGTGTTTATGCAGGCATGAGGCGGTGTGACGTGGTACTAATGGTAACTACGGAAGGTGAACATGTCATATTGGAAATCTATTTTACTCGCTGCTTTATCTTGTCTGTACCTCGAAACTTAGGCTGTTCGCGGTTAAATGAATACGTTTGAAATTAACTTGACATCACTGCATACATAGTTAACGATAAGTACCGACTAGAATAAGTACATTATATTTAACAGTGAATTACGAAAGTAGAGCAATGTCCTAGTATATTGCTACTATCGTAATGTTAAATTAAATGCCATTTGAAAGTTTTTTAATTTTGTTTTGTGAAAAAAAAAATTAGCATAATGGTAACGCATTTATGTTTCGAACAGTTCCACAACGTTCCTTGATTTAAACAACGTTTTAGTTATTAGTTTTGTTTAAATCACCGCTCGTTTCTGCTACCGTGTTTCTGAAGAGTTCCCTGTCCTTGGCAAGCGTGATTTTATGTAATGAATAGAATTGCCGATGTATCTGTTCCCAGTTAAGTGGTTACTTTTGTAAAAGGTTTTTCTGGTATTCCGAAGTAATATCACCCACGGAAATGCTAATATTCTACGTAATATGCCTACTTGATAATTGTGCCTACGTGGTACTGAAGTTATTTATTTTAATTTAAAACATGAAAGAAACATTAAGGAATTCTGGTACAGTTAATTTGGTTACAATTGTTAATATTGTGTTACAGTTCTGTAAGCTTAATATGTGCACATATTATTTATATGACTATCCAGTGTATAACTTAACTAAAGTTAACACCTCTGTAAGAATATCATTCGTTGTGACAAATAACATCTCTAATATTTTCCATTCTTCTGGTTAACATTTCTACCACTGTAATAGCTTACAGAAATTTAGCCATCTTAATACATCCAAAAAATCACATTTTTTATTAAATATGAAAACGCGATTTCATTTATTACATTCTGGTCAGCTATTTACTGCATTTTCAATCTTATGGTAATTTTTTTTCCTATATTGGTGTTGGCATTAAAATTTTACTAGCGAAATGTAACTATTTCTCTTAAGAAAAATATAGGCCAGAATACGGTATTGTTCGATCATATAAAACAATGATATGCATGGACAAATTTTCACGAAACTTTCATCGAATAAGGAAAACTGCCTTGGAAATATGCAAATTTGGAGCAACTTCGTTACATTTTATATTTTATGACAGGTCTATCCTTCATTCGCATATAGCAGATGCCAGCGTTTTACTTGTAGGGTGGGAAGTATATGCACTATGGCATTGACATAAATAGTACTTTTACACTAAGGCATGCAACATTTCAGTGGAAGTTTTGATACTGTTGAAAAATTTGTTAATATTATAATGAGTACCACGGGGAAATATGTCGTAATATTCTACGGAAATAAAATAAGTATGGCCAGCATTTAGAAGCACTTAAATATACAACAAGAATTACTTGCCACTCGCAATTATCATTGAAAGTATTTCCGTTATCGAATGATGATTCAAGACACTGGCTGTTGTAAGGAAGTGTTAATATTTCGAATTATTTGCCAGCGTATGGCACCTAAATCTCGTAGAAATCGTAGCTATGAACATTTACAAAGATGGATGATAGAAACGGAGACTCTTTGCGTAGACATATATAGGGTGAAAATAAGCAGAAGATTGAACCTTATGTGAATATTTCAATTGACAACATAGGTACATTAATTTTTTTCTTGTGACCACGAAAGTGTAAAAACCAGAGTAACACCACTGGATGTATTGTTACATATTGCTTCTCTGCATAGTTTCCCCCACCCCGTGCCGCTCGAACGTGCGAAGCAGTGTGTTAAGGGCATTACTGATAACCCAAAAAGTCCGCGGAGATGTACAAAGGCGTGCCGCCGTCTAATATGCCTATCGGGACTCGTGCCGCTTTCTGCCCTTGACGGGATTGAAGGTCTGGGGTTATCGTTGCAAGAATGTTCTGTTCATCACTCTAGTGCCTCTCTCAGCGTGACTCGAGCTGGGGTGAATCTTCTGGATAGGGTCGGCAAGTCTATTTAAGTCGCGACGGGCCTCCGAGCCGACAGTCTAGAGTTTGGAAGACTACACGACGTTAAGCGCCAAGTGTGCGAAGACAGCGAAACGAAGAGTGGCAGTTAAGAGTGACCAGCGAGGGTGAAGTCTGCGGACTGCGAGCATCGGTGAAGTGGAGAGTGAGACTTGCGGGCGGGACTATTGAACTGGATGCGCGAGTGACAGACATTTAAAATGATGACAATAGCTGGACTGAATATGTGTAAATAATATGTGTGAATTGACTGTAACCGATTTAGAGATAGTGATAAGGAATTTAATAAGAATTGCGATTAGCATTGCGCTCACTGAGGATAACAAGTCTTAATAGTAGAAATAGGTAGGTTAATGTAAATAATAGACTGTGTTTTATAGCATTATAAATAATATAATTACAAAATGAAGGGTTTTTTTTTTTAAATTTTATTAATACCTCCATTTCTCACCAACTCGGAGAAACTCCTCTAGCGCTTTTTAACACTTTACATATAAAACATAACCAAAATCTACCCATATTCATAACCCTCTGTATTTTTTAATGTATCTAAATTGTATTCATTTGTATTGCTCAGCGCAGAATTTACTACATGCTGCTTCATATTTGCTGAGTAAATTCAGTGAAGAGTTAAATACCTTACGTATATATTAGGTGGCACTGTTTATATTGACACGTAGTGGATGGATACGCACCGAGCTATAGTACATTCTACGCAGGGGTTTCAGGAGCGCTCAGTTAAATACGAGAATGTTTTAATAACATTTCTTGGAGCGAACATTTTTCAAAAGGAACAAGTGTACCTTTCAACTGCCGTGGTTACAAATCCTAATTTACCGCAGCTACAGTCGCCACAGGAATTCGATCCTCAACTGCGCTAAAAGGTAGCGGAATGTCTTTGAAGCAAAACTCCTACATAGAAGTAATATAATTTCTTCCGTGCATATTCATCCAAGGAAGGGAGAAAGAAACAATTTCCACCTTCCGAGAAGCGCCACATAGCTAAATATTTCCTGTTAAGAAAAAAATATCTCTTAGTCCGCTAAGTCACAGAACAATCCAGCATAGAGAATTGGCACGATGCGGCGGTGATATAAACGTACTCTCTGTCGTTGATTGGCTGCGTGTAGATACGCACGGTTCCTTCTGCTGGCGTACCCGAGATTCTTTTTTTGAAGCTGATTGGCGGAAGACTCAACGCCATGTTACCAGAGCTAGCGCTGCTTTGTAGGGGCACGTGGTTCGGGACAGAGGTGGCAGATATGTTTCTGTATAGTCAATGTATTCTGTGACTACTCCTACACAGAGGCAGTGAATGTAAAGAATACTACAGAAGAAGCGAAGCCGTAAGAGATTTTCTTTTCGGTTTTTGGCTCGGCACAAAGTAGATAACATGTTAAGGGGCTTCCATTTGCCGTAGAGGACCGTGGTGGTACAGTGGTCATACTACTCGTCCTATACCACAGTGAAGTGGGTCCGATTCCCCGGTGGGGTCACTAGCGATTTCTGCATGAGTAGTAGGTGGCAGAAGTTGCTGTTGGCCAGTGGGTTTACTGCGGGTTATCCCACTTGGCCTGAAAACGACCTGAGCAGTCCAGCATCCCACCAGGGGACTGTTCTGGCAAACTACCGTATACTGTAATGGGAGTTTTTAACCTGTAAATTGTATGGGACTAGTGCCTTATAGCAGGCTGCAATTATAGGAACGTGTTGCATTGCTACTATAGAAATTCGGAAACTTCCCTACGCATTGGTTTCTTTCTTGAGCAAATGCGGGTACGCTACAATGGAAATATGGGAAAAACCTTACCATTCGCTCTTTCTCACTATACATATATAATCTATTCGCGGCTTCTTCACACTTTTTGGATCAAACCTTTGAAAAATCACTCAGTTTATGAATTGCTTCATTGTTTCCTATATAGCATATATCACAACCGTTTTATACTTATTTTTAATTAAAAGTACCTAATTTTTATTTAAATTGAACACTTACTTATATGTTATCTATAAATTACAATATTTCGTTTTTAATATGAATAAAAGCAGGGAGAAAATGTGTGTTTNACTTACTTATATGTTATCTATAAATTACAATATTTCGTTTTTAATATGAATAAAAGCAGGGAGAAAATGTGTGTTTTGTAATGCATGGTAAGAAATAGTTCTTACGCAAAATATTGTTACATTAATCCCTGGGAAGCGTATCTGAGTTCGTGAGGGATGGAGGTGTTAATATAACACAGCTTTCATTTACATCATTAAATTGCCTGTCTCCACTATTACTATTTTTATTTCACAGTGAGCGCAATATTTAGTGTCTACTTCAACTCTAATTAACGTCCATCTTTATGTCTCTGGTTATTATCAATTAACTCATACTCATCATTAACTCATACTCATCATTAACTNGTCACTAGCGATTTCTGCATGAGTAGTAGGTGGCAGAAGTTGCTGTTGGCCAGTGGGTTTACTGCGGGTTATCCCTCTTGGCCTGAAAACGACCTGAGCAGTCCAGTATCCCACCAGGGGACTGTTCTGGCAAACTACCGTATACTGTAATGGGAGTTTTTAACCTGTACATTGTATGGGACTAGTGCCTTATAGCAGGCTGCAATTATAGGAACGTGTTGCATTGCTACTATAGAAATTCGGAAACTTCCCTACGCATTGGTTTCTTTCTTGAGCAAATGCGGGTACGCTACAATGGAAATATGGGAAAAACCTTACCATTCTCTCTTTCTCACTATACGAATATAATATATTCGCGGCTTCTTCACACTTTTTGGATCAAACCTTTGAAAAATCACTCATGAATTGCTTCATTGTTTCCTATATAGCATATATCACAACCGTTTTATACTTATTTTAAATTAAAAGTACCTAATTTTTGGTTAAATTGAAGACTTACTTATATGTTATCTATAAATTACAATATTTCGTTTTTAATATGAATAAAAGCAGGGAGAAAATGTGTGTTTTGTAATGCATGGTAAGAAATAGTTCTTACGCAAAATATTGTTACATTAATCCCTGGGAAGCGTATCTGAGTTCGTGAGGGATGGAGGTGTTAATATAACACAGCTTTCATTTACATCATTAAATTGCCTGTCTCCACTATTACTATTTTTATTTCACAGTGAGCGCAATATTTAGTGTCTACTTCAACTCTAATTAACGTCCATCTTTATGTCTCTGGTTATTATCAATTAACTCATACTCATCATTAACTCATACTCATCATTAACTCATACTCATCATTAACACACGTTCAGTCTACATGTTGCCATAATTTGTAATGTCTTTCACTCACGCATATATTTTGAAAGTAGAACTTTAGCAGAGCTTCAGAAAAGTTGGAAGTGACCGTGAATGAACTGTTACTGATATGGTGAATTTGCGAATAGTTTCTTACGGTGGACCAAAAACGACATACACCTTTTTCACTGTCACGGGGAAAACAGGTCGCATTAGTAACACACTGCTGGAGACACCGCATCTTGTCTTACGTCTTAACTGCGGCACGTAGAACCAGTGGGTTGCCTGGACAGGGTCCAGCTTTCTGGCTCCTCGTCCCTTGCCGTCTTCCGGGAACCGTGGCGGGTTAGCACCCTCGGATAACTGGCACGGCACTGTCGCGGACACGTCGGGAGAAGTTCTGCAATCGGGTTTCAGGGTAGCAGCAACCAAACTTTGGTTCATGCCTCAGAATGTTCCGTTATAGTTTAACCCAGTTACGTTTGTTGCGAGAACAATCTGAGTATTACTGAAGTTGTTCAGCTGAACGAACACACTGATCCGTACCAATAAAAGATTGCTCTCTTCCAGGAAATGCACGTAAAGTTGCAGCACAGACACGGCTACAACAGACAGTTCTGTTCTTATCACAATCTCCGTTAATAATTTTTCGAGTGTACCAACTACCACCAGTCTAGGATAGGTTGTGGCTACAAAAATTGCTTCCTACGACCATTTTTTTCTTCTCGCTGTGAGGTGAGTTCATGGTCACACTACCCAGTCAGTAAAAAAAGGGAAACAAAATTTGCGACTTTAACACGTGCAAAATAACGTGACCGTATTTAACGAGAAAAAAAATTGTATTACACCATGGCAGTAGCCAATGAATAACGTTTATGGTCGGAGTAAATAAAGGATTGACAAATCTTTACTATTAATGCATTCACGAAAATCATATAAATAAGGACTGGCTTTGCTAATTTCTCCAACATTGATTTNTTTCTTCTCGCTGTGAGGTGAGTTCATGGTCACACTACCCAGTCAGTAAAAAAAGGGAAACAAAATTTGCGACTTCAACACGTGCAAATAACGTGATAGTATTTAATGAGAAAAATATTGTATTACACCATGGCAGTAGCCAATGAATAACGTTTATGGTCGGAGTAAATAAAGGATAAATCTTTACTATTAATGCATTCACGAAAATCATATAAATAAGGACTGGCTTTGCTAATTTCTCCAACATTGATTTTTACCATTCTCTATGACGAAAAAAGCTTGGTTAACGTATCACGTATACGTATCACACGCTCGTAAGGCTCGACGTCACCTCTTCTGCAGAAATTATTCATTTTCATGTCATAATTTGTTTCAGGTTAACTATTGAGAAATTCTCTCTGTAGAAAATTTACATTTTAAGATTTGTTTAATATTTTTGTACGTAATTTAACTACGCGTTGTTTGGTAGTTGTAAAAAGGCTAGAATCTATTGATAGTTTAATGTTTATATTATATAAGTGTAGCAAAATTTTACGTTGATAGTTCGTATTTCACATGTGTACTGCAGAGTAACGAAAAAAGCAAAACTTCTATCGTAGTATTTTTTTTAAATACATCTCAACAGTTTAAATTATAACGAAATATAAGAATACGATATAGTGGATGATTCCGAGCTCTAATATAGTCCATTTAAGGTTACTTGCAACTTTTCTGAAGCCCTGGTAAAGTTCTACTTCCTGGATATTCCTTCGCCTCATGCAAACAAATCTAAACCGATCCTAGAAAATTACACCAATGGGACAACACACGGTATTCGTACAAACACTTATAAATTATATTTTGCGTANATAAGAATACGATATAGTGGATGATTCCGAGCTCTAATATAGTCCATTTAAGGTTACTTGCAACTTTTCTGAAGCGCTGGTAAAGTTCTACTTCCTGGATATTCCTTCGCCTCATGCAAACAAATCTTAACCGATCCTAGAAAATTACACCAATGGGACAACACACGGTATTCGTACAAACACTTATAAATTATATTTTGGGTAAGAACTACTTCTTACTATAGTCAGTTCACGACTGGAAGAGACTTTCTTGAAGCCGTGCTAAAGATCTACTTTCAAGCCAATTTCGTATCCTTTCGCCAAAGATAAACAAACATTGCCATGTGACTGCCATGTGGCAGTCACATGGCAATGTTTACATTCCACTGTGTGTGTGTGTAGATGTGTTCGTACATGCACGTACCCATTATAAAAGTCATGTATATATTATTAATGGATATTCCACAAGCGTAAAGTTTTTAATCTTGAGAATTTCACACAAAAGAATATGCGATGCCAGCGAAAAAATTTCATTCTATAAACCCAAAATGCGAGTATTTTGATGAATCGATAGTTGTTGTCTATTTACAATCGATTATTAGTGACTTTCGATAAATTCCCGTACATCGAAGGCAAGATCATCAGTATTGATCGAAATTGCTACAGACGTTAAACTGGCGTGGTGGTACACTGAGTCGGATGTTTCGCGCAATTTTAAAACGTTTGGCAAAGGAAAGACACGTGCACGAAACACATAAAAACAAAACGAGAAAGTGAGCACAAATTAAAATCATACGTTATTAAAAACCAAATAATAAAGAGCGGATATTAGTAAAACAAGACAAATAAATGAATTGTTATATGTTAAACAAGATAATCGCACAAATTCTCTGGCACTTGTGTCAACAACACAAGGAACGAAGGTTAGTAAACAAATGGCCACGTTACTTTCACCTTGATTGTGATCATGTGACTGTGCAAGAAACGTTGAAATCTAAATACGTTAGCATCACGTCATTAATAATTGGCATAAGAAGATACAAGTCTTTTCGACACCCATTTGTAAGCGATAAATTAACAGTTACGTTAAACCTTCGGAACTATTTACTCTCTTTGTGCTGGAAACCTAACGGCATAACTGTAACCGCGCTCGCCACTGTTTGTAATGTTATATGCATGTAGCTAACGGCTAGGGTCTTTTTTCAAAGGTTGATTTTCAAAAGTTTCTTCCAGTCGTGAACCGACTGTACGCATTACCAAAACACTTATTTTCTCTCTGTTTTTATTATTATTTGTTATAAATGATATATTATAATTTAAAAATCAAATATATGTAAAATATCAATTTAACAAAAAAATATTATCGTTTGATGTAAACAGAAATGTAAAACGCCTGAGATTCACGGCATATTTAGGAAACAACCAAACAATTCATGCATGCGGTAAATTCTCAAAGGTCGACAAAAGAAGTACGAAGAAACCGCGAACAGACTATACACAGGCATGTCTCTCTGGCAGCCACTCTAATGTATCAAGTGCTAGTCACGGTCGAGTCAAGCAGACAACAACTTCCACTTAGTTATCCCGGAGCACAAGGCTCTCCCGAGACCGGATCTGTTACGGTCCCTGGTTCCTCGTGTCAGTGTGAGCGGGGATCTAGGTAACCCGCCCACTTGGGACCGCTATCTAGCTTGCGCTGGTCCACGCGCACCCGGAGCCCTGCCGAGTTGCAAGTGGCACTACACGTAATAAAGTAACAGTACTTAAAACAATAATAAAAAAAAATTGTAATATAGAGGGCGGGTGACACGGGCTCTTAAGAAGCAGGAGAAAAGTAAAACGGCACTGTCGTAGTTTAATCTAGGAACTTCCATCGTGTGTAATAAAATTCCACTGTTACAGTTTCGAAAGGGTTTTTACGGTGACTATGCCGGATTTTCCCTTTCTCTTCTAAATATAGTTTAGCTATAAGTACGCTTAGGAANCAAAAGCAGGCCATGGCAGCCCAATCCCTCTTTGCCGTGATGCATGTCTCCTTGCATGAAATCCCTTCCTTGTAGGCGTATGGGGCTTAACCCTGAGACGCACTTAACTCCCGTCCCTACCGCGGGCTCATATAACACTTAGTTTTAGAGTAGTTAGTAAAAAAAAAAGTATGATTTGCACAGGAAAGCGTGGCGGCGTCATGAGAGCTCAATATCTCGTCGACAGCGTGGTAATTAGAGACGGAGCACGTTGCTCAGAAAAGGAGGAACGGGGAAGGAATCGGCAGTGGCCTGCAGTAAGAGACCGTCCTAGCACTAGCCTGTAGAGTGTTTTCAGCAATCCACGAGAAACGGAAATCAGGATGACTGGACAGGGATTCGAACCCAAGTCCTGTCGAACGCGAGTCGTGAAGTTCACCACTTTACAACGTCGGTCAGTCTTGCAACTATAACTGCCGAAGGCTGGTAACTTGCCGGGGCCAACATCTTCCTGTTTTGCAGCTGCAGAGTTTCAGCACTGCGACAGGCAGCCACGTACTCTGGTTTCGAGGTCTCTCCGATGCTGGTCATATCCGTACTTAATGGCAGCAAAACTGTTGACGTCATCTGGTAAGCGAGTCGCTGGTGAGGTGTAATCGCCAGTCGCGGATAGTTGGTGCTCGGGCAGGAGCTTCGTCACCTTCGAGGTGGTTTCAATTTTTCTCGAGAGAACATGATTTAAGTGTGCACTGTAAAACAATTTCTGGTTAACTTCCTATATCATAATGAAATATTTTAGCTATACACAGTACGGAAATAATACCACGCATCAGGATGCAAATATAGGAATACTGAGCACCGCTACTGAACAAAGTTAGGAACTTTGGTGTTCCTCTGATTCTTTCCCGAGCAGATGTAGGAAAGCTGACATAGATGTATGGAAAATATTTCTACCATTCGTTCTTTTTCCCAATCCCTATACATTGGTGTGGTAATTTTGCGAACAATTTCTTAGAATGTAGTTTTAACGGCAGTAGTGACTCAGGCGTGCCGTCCTAAATTCAACTGTATACGAGTCTTTTAGCTTTCCGACCGATGCGTTCGATAGTGTGAGAGCTAATCCTGGGATGTGTTGGATATGGCGGATGCTAGAAATGAAGTAATACTATAAGCATTTGTCTTGTATTTTTGTTACTTTAATTGGAGATAAATTTACCGGTTTCGTCACGGTGTCCACAATCGTTAACACGTTTGACACTTACACTCTTAATTAAAACATTTGACGTTGCTCCAAATCATCGAATATTGATTATAGATCTGTTGAAACTGCTCCGCTTGAATCAGTAAAGTACTCAATATCATCTAAGTTGCCGGTATTCACTGATTAAGTAATGATTTATACTGATTACTAGTGAATTGCACTGGTCTGTAAGTAAAACCTAAACGCATTCCACTGGTTCGTCAGTAGACAACAACTGATTAACTTAAGATTCAGTAAAATAATTCTACTGATTGAAATCACGGAATCAGATTTAGAGTGCACAGCAAGACATCAGTGTTCATTGTTTTATGTGGCTAATCTGATTTGTGGAATTTTTTTGCATCTTATTTACATGAATGTTTAATGCCAATATCATTGAGCGCACAACACGTCATTTTGCAAGAAAATTGTTGAACACAAGTNATTTACATGAATGTTTAATGCCAATATCATTGAGCGCACAACACGTCATTTTGCAAGAAAATTGTTGAACACAAGTACAGCGCATAACAAAGAATTACGTGATTGTAAGTAGCAACTTTTGAACTAAAAGATAACATGTGAACGGACGGATTAGGGAATATTGCTAAGTTAAGTTCGTTAATGTACATAACCAGGAATTTATTGACAGAGTCGAGTTGCGAGTGGAGGGATTATGGGGACTTTGGCACATCGGGACCTGGGACCGGAGTGTCGGAGCTGTTCGTGCTCTGTCATTACGGTTGGCTGGCAACCATAATGGGTCCATGTGACCTTGAACTTTGACCTTGACCCTGGTGACCTTAGACCTTAATCCAGGTGACCTTTAACCTTTAAAACCCAGAAAATAAAAAAATTAAAATGATATAAATAANAGACGCACTTAACTCCCGTCCCTACCGCGGGCTCATATAACACTTAGTTTTAGAGTAGTTAGTAAAAAAAAAGTATGATTTGCACAGGAAAGCGTGGCGGCGTCATGAGAGCTCAATATCTCGTCGACAGCGAGGTAATTAGAGACGGGGCACGTTGCTCAGAAAAGGAGGAACGGGGAAGGAATCGGCAGTGGCCTGCAGTAAGGGACCGTCCCAGCACTAGCCTGGAGAATTTTTTCAGCAAACCACGGGAAACGGAAACCAGGATGACTGGACCGGGATTCGAACCCAAGTCCTTTCGAACGCGAGTCGTGAAGTTCACCACTGTACAACGTCGGTCAGTCTTGCAACTGTGACTGCCGAAGGCTGGTAACTTGCCGGGGCCAACATCTTCCTGTCTGGCAGCTGCAGAGTTTCAGCACTGCAACCGGCAGCCACGTACTCTGGTTTCGAGGTCTCTCCGATGCTTGTCATATCCGCACGTAATGGCAGCAAAACTGTTGACGTCATCTGGTAAGCGAGCCGCTGGTGAGGTGTAATCGCCAGTCGCGGATAGTTGGTGCTTGGGCAGGAGCTTCGTCACCTTCGAGGAGGTTTCATTTTTTCTCGAGAGAACATGATTTAAGTGTGCACTGTAAAACAATTTCTGGTTAACTTCCTATACCATAATGAAATATTTTAGCTATACACAGTACGGAAATAATACCACGCATCAGGATGCAAATATAGGAATACTGAGCACCGCTACTGAACAAAGTTAGGAACTTTGGTATTCTTCTGATTCTTTCCCGAGCAGATGTAGGAAAGCTGACATAGATGTATGGAAAATATTTCTACCATTCGTTCTTTTTCCCAATCCCTATACATTGGTGTGGTAATTTTGCGAACAATTACTTAGAATGTAGTTTTAACGGCAGCAGTTACCTAGGCGTGCCGTCCTAAATTCAACTGTATACGAGTCTTTTAGCTTTCCGACCGATGCGTTCGATAGTGCGAGAGCTAATCATGGGATGTGTTGGATATGGCGGATGCTAGAAATGAAGTAAGACTATAAGCATTTGTCTGGTTTTTTTGTTACTTTAGTTGGAGATAAATTTACCGGTTCCGTCACGGTCTCCACAATCGTTAACACGTTTGACACTTACACTCTTAATTAAAACATTTGACATTGCTCCAAATCATCGAATATTGATTATAGATCTGTTGAAACTGCTCCGCTTGAATCAGTAAAGTACTCAATATCATCTAAGTTGCCGGTATTCACTGATTAAGTAATGATTTATACTGATTACTAATGAATTGCACTGGTCTGGCAGTAAAACCTAAACGCATTCCACTGGTTCGTCAGTAGACAACAACTGATTAACTTAAGATTCAGTAAAATAATTCTACTGATTGAAATCACGGATTCAGATTTAGAGTGCACAGCAAGACATCAGTGTTCATTGTTTTATGTGGCTAATCTGATTTGTGGAATTTCTTGCACCTCATTTACATGAATGTTTAATGCCAATATCATTGAGCGCACAACACGTCATTTTGCAAGAAAATTGTTGAACACAAGTACAGCGCATAACAAAGAATTACGTGATTGTAAGTAGCAACTTTTGAACTAAAAGATAACATGTGAACGGACGGATTAGGGAATATTGCTAAGTTAAGTTCGTTAATGTACATAACCAGGAATTTATTGACAGAGTCGAGTTGCGAGTGGAGGGATTATGGGGACTTTGGCACATCGGGACCTGGGACCGGAGTGTCGGAGCTGTTCGTGCTCTGTCATTACGGTTGGCTGGCAACCATAATGGGTCCATGTGACCTTGACCTTTGACCTTGACCCTGGTGACCTTAGACCTTAATCCAGGTGACCTTTAACCTTTAAAACCCAGAAAATAAAAAAATTAAAATGATATAAATAATATCCAAAAAATTACAATAAAAATTATATTCAATTATTAAAAAATAATATAATTTTTTTAATTTATTAAAAAACCTACATTTCCGGAGGTCTCCCACACACCCTCCACCCACAGTCATTTCATCATCTTGGTAGGTGCCTTCCACCATCTTGGTAGGCGTCACAGCCACCGTCCGCCATCTAGGTCGGTGCAGTCCGCCATTTTGGTAGGCGTGACAGTCACCGTTTGTCATCTTATTTTTTTCTTTTGTCATTTGTTTATATATTACTGGAGTTTGTCTTTCACCTTCGTTTTACCGACATCTTGGTTTTTTCGTTTGTCATTGGTTTTACATTGCTGGTGCTGTCCCCAGCACCCGCCCAGCAGACGANTGACCTTAGACCTTAATCCAGGTGACCTTTAACCTTTAAAACCCAGAAAATAAAAAAATTAAAATGATATAAATATATCCAAAAAATTACAATAAAAATTATATTCAATTATTAAAAAATAATATAATTTTTTTAATTTATTAAAAAAACCTACATTTCCGGAGGTCTCCCACACACCCTCCACCCACAGTCATTTCATCATCTTGGTAGGTGCCTTCCNTTCCGGAGGTCTCCCACACACCCTCCACCCACAGTCATTTCATCATCTTGGTAGGTGCCTTCCACCATCTTGGTAGGCGTCACAGCCACCGTCCGCCATCTAGGTCGGTGCAGTCCGCCATTTTGGTAGGCGTGACAGTCACCGTTTGTCATCTTATTTTTTTCTTTTGTCATTTGTTTATATATTACTGGAGTTTGTCTTTCACCTTCGTTTAACCGACATCTTGGTTTTTTCGTTTGTCATTGGTTTTACATTGCTGGTGCTGTCCCCAGCACCCGCCCAGCAGACGANACCGACATCTTGGTTTTTTCGTTTGTCATTGGTTTTACATTGCTGGTGCTGTCCCCAGCACCCGCCCAGCAGACGACTGACCCCCTCCACTCCCCCTTCCAATATATTTAATTGACCAATTGCCCCACCCCTGATTCCNGCAGACGACTGACCCCCTCCACTCCCCCTTCCAATATATTTAATTGACCAATTGCCCCACCCCTGATTCCCATTGGCTAATTTCCCACTCCCTTCCAATGTATTTAATTGCTCCGTCAACGTTTCTCATTTGCTAATTACTCGGGTGTTTTCGGAAACCTTCGTTCGACCAATTAGTCGGTTCCCCTCTATCCCCTTTCAATATATTTAATTGCTCTGCCAATATTTCTCATTGGCTAATTAGTCGGGTGTTTTCGGAAACCTTCGTTCCGATCAATCNATATTTAATTGCTCTGCCAATATTTCTCATTGGCTAATTAGTCGGGTGTTTTCGGAAACCTTCGTTCCGATCAATCGGAGGCCTTCTTTGATTGCGAGGGCAGGCTATTTTTCCCCCTTAAAAACTCTTTAAAGGCGCACCCCGAGCCGCCTCGGGAAAGTANGCCTTCTTTGATTGTGAGGGCAGGCTATTTTTTCCCCTTAAAAACTCTTTAAAGGCGCACCCCGAGCCGCCTCGGGAAAGCAGTCATTTTCTCGCTGTCGTTCCTTTTTCGCTATTTCAAGAGGAAAGCCCAGTGACCATTCCGAAAATTGCAGGGTTCCAAACCCCTGTTAAATTTACGATAGCCATGTTGTCAAGTAAATAAGAAAATAACAGCAACAGCAACGCAGAAGAAAACGGAGATCATATTCTTCAGTTTACCCGCACCATATTGGTACGAGGAGCAACTCCGTCGATGCCGTCCACTAGCACGAACACGCAATCATCAGGCAACCCGTACCAGCCCCCACCAGCTCCGACTTAGAATACAGTGATATCGAAGAAGAAATGGAAGTGTCCGTCGCAGAATTTTCTCCATTCAGGTCAGAAGACACGAGCGAGTACAGTGAACTGAATTGTGGGTACCGACGCGTAAGCTTTCGAGATGCTCGAGACGTTCTGCAAATTCAATTTTGTGACGATACAATTCACCGGCTATGCTGCTACGATGATTTCGAAGGCTGTTATGTGCGGGACACATTAACGTGCGAATATAAAAACTGTTACGTTTACAATTTATGCCCTAATTCTACGCTTCCTCGTTCGCTGGAGCAGTTGGTATAACAAAAGTCGTAATGTCCACGTATGCAAGGCAAGAATGTGCAAGCATTTAGTGTACGAACTTTTCTGGAAAAGTAGAAATAACTATGTGTGCAAATGGCAGGAGAAATGTGATGGACATTACTATGCTGCGGAAAGGCAAGGTTTGCCGGACTACGCCTTTTGCATGCGAAGTGCACCTAGGCTCGAGGCCGAGACCTTCCACCAAGTCTTCTCGCAACGGTAGAGCACGTCCTGGAGATAAGATCATTCCCGATAAAAAAATATGCAAGTACATATCCTCTACTGCACGGCGTAACCTACACGGAGCAGCCGGCTGTTACCGTAACTGTGGAGCGGTGTGACGATAATGTTCATTTCCTCCTCGAAAGAAGCGTCTTCGATGGTAAGACTCTTGAATTATCAGTACAAGATTGTGACATTGACTGGTACGAGGTTCATTTGTACCATCCACAAATATAAAATTTTTCCACAAACATCAGATATCAAAAAATAAATTGTTTTTGCGAACGACGTTCAAGCAAGTACGACAGGGAAAATTGTGAATTCAATAATTAAATCAAAAAAGGTAAACATTTTAAAGTATGCTATGAACGATGTGATGGCGCTTGGCACTGTTTTGAGGTTACAACGCCACCGGACCCATGCCCAGAGGTGCTCGTGTGTGCGTGTGCATATGAGCTTTGTTCTATCATTAGAAAAACACAAGTGATGAAAGCCTCTCATTCCCCATGTAATTTTTTTAGTTGAGGAAACACACACGTTCTACAGTGTAAAAAAAATATTGACGTGCATGTTTAAATATTTTCATGGAAAAAAGTATGTTTCTATGCTATGTGTATAAAAAAATCATTATTATGTACAAATAAACGTCGATGTGTTTAATTATCTCATTAATTTTTGTTGTTTACCAATCTTTTACATTTTTTTAGTAAACATATATCATGTAAAATATTTTCTCCCACGTGATTTGTAAAAATAATATAAATATATTGACATATTGCTAATATCTTATTCCATTTGATGTGAAAATACGAAGTATGTATATATTAAATTAAATTTTCTTACAAATTTTTTTTTTTTTTTTGGAATTTTGATGTAAAATAAATAATTGTGTTGCAAGTATTTGTGCAGTATTTTCATTCGTATTGAAATAATTTTAAAATGACGTGAATGTTTTGATTGCTGCTACATGCAAGCGATACAGAGGAGAGAGATAGAGAGATAGATAGAGAGAGAGAGAGAGAGAGAGAGAGACAGGCGGAGGCTGTTGGCGTTCTTGTGCGACTTGTCAGAATGAAGGTCGTCACGTGATCACATCTCCTCCGTCAGCATACTTCCCTTACGTCCTCACACTCTTGAGAGAGTTAATGTAGGTCAGTAGCGGTACCATTGTGCCGTGCACATTTTTTAAAAATTGAATAACCTTCTTTAAATGGTTATTTACTAAATATTTCACGCAAGTCATTTTTTGTAATAGTAAAACAAAAAAATCTAATAATGCGCAGCAAATTTTAGAGTATATTTTTTAATATTGTAGGTAAATAAGTCAAGCATAATTACTATGTCCTAGGAGGCACTGTTATGAAATATTGCAGGTACTTGCAAGGGAAAAGCAAGCAGAATAAACATATTCAAAAAGAGGAAAAAATATTTCACGTATTTGACCCTTCTCCAAGAGAAAAGCAAGCGCAATTAACATATTAAAAAAAGAGAGAAAAATATTGTACTTACTTAACCCTTCTTAAAAGGAAAAGTAAACGCAATAAACATATTCCAAAGAGAGAGAAAAATAAATTATATGTAATTATTCCTTCTCCAAGGGAAAAGTAAGCGCAAACAATATTTATACCAAAGAAAGGAAAAAAAACACCCTTGCTTTTTATACACGGAGAAAAAAATAATTACTGAACACACACACACACACACACACACGCACAAGTTAAATAACATTTCGCTATATTTAACTCAAAAACGAGACATAAATATTACGCCGAAAATTAGGTTAAAATGTTTGGTTCGCAAGTATGGTAGCAAAAAATGCGTGTCTCTAAAATAACATTTTTACATCCATATAAATGTCTAATGTAGCTGCAGACTATGATGGTAGAAAACTTAGCACAAATCCTTCCATGTAACTTTTCACGTCCGTAAGAACACGCACGCAGTTAGTCAGATCGAGGTACAAATAGGCAAAATCCTTACGTAACGCGCGTAAAATGCTTTCAAAGTTATTTAAATACTGGTGAATCTCATCCCATGCACGCTTGATAATATCCTGCAACCTGATGGTATTAAATATCTTAACTTACCAGTCAGAATGCTAAAAGACGAGAGGAGAGAGAGAGAGCGATCGGTTACCTCTGGCATCAGACGAGAAACAGTGCCGAGGGTCGACATTGTTCCCATGAAAAACTTTCCCCACACTAGCACGCTCT
This sequence comes from Clitarchus hookeri, assembly GCA_002778355.1. Taxonomy (NCBI): domain Eukaryota; kingdom Metazoa; phylum Arthropoda; class Insecta; order Phasmatodea; family Phasmatidae; genus Clitarchus; species Clitarchus hookeri. Next base: position 296,187 of record NQII01002786.1, read on the forward strand.
GGCGGACAATGCTGAAAACAAGAGCGGTAGTGATAAAGGATCAAGCGATGGTGAATAATTAGTCGGACTAAAGTGCTGGGTGGGGTGAGGGGTTACAGAATAAACACTCAATTTCAATTGTAATTTAATTAGCATTAAAACAAAAACAATTTGGTCGGTCTTAGTTAAATTTCTTAATACAAAAATACTATCGATTTAATAACTTATGCTTGTATGTACACTACTGAGTGGAAAAACATTTTTTAAAAGATAGGAATGAAAAATTACAGAATTTCCTATGATTGTAAATATGAGTGGCGACAGCTCACTTTGCGGTTAAATCGTCAGAATGAGCGGGTACCGGTAGCTCGCCTGGCAGTGAAATCAAGAAATCGTCACCTATTTGTTGACAATAGAATCTAACACGGAGGGTGCCGACAGCACCATCTATACTTTAAAAAACATAATCAAATATGACTGCCACCTGGTAGCTAAATCGGCAGCTCGCCCGGTAACGAAATAGAGAAAATAGCGCCACCTAGGTGTTGAAAATAGAATCCAATATGGAGGGCGCTGACAGCGCAACCTATAGTTTAAAAACATAAACAAATACGACTGCCGCCTGGTGGCTAAACCGACAACTCACCTGGTGGGTAAATTAATACACCAGCGCCACCTAGGCGATGAAAACATATGAAGTCCAATATGTCAGTTGAACGAAGGAGAGACACACTTCATTAATGCATAAACAAATGGTGAACGATAACACCAAAATGGCGGACGGTGGCTGTGACGCTTACCAAGATGGCTGACTGCACTTACCAAGATAGTGGATTGCATCTACCAAGATTATGGATGGCTGCACCTACCAAAATAGCAGTCGGAAACAAGATGGCGGACTGCGCCGACCAAGATGGCGGACGGCTTAAATGTGTAAACAAATGACAAACAAAAAAAACAAGATGGGGACACACTATACAATGAGCATAGATCAGTGGTGGTGGGAGTGAAAGGGACCTCCACAAATGTAAGTAAAAAAAAATTAATTGTTAACAAATATTTAATAATATTTTTAATTATAAATTTTTAATAAATTTGTTTAATAATTTTTTAATATTTTTAAATATAATTTTTTTATAATTTTTTGGATTAGTTTGATTTCTTGGATTTTTGTGATTTTCTGGGTTTTCAAGGTTAAAGGTCACCGGGGTCAAGGTCAAAGGTAATAGAGGTCCAGGTCAAATGTCACCAGGATCAAGGTCAACGGTCAAGGTCACCTGGATCAATTATGGCCGCCGGCGGATCAGAATGACAGAGCACGAAAAGCTCTCACTCTCCGGTCCCAGATCCCGAAGTGCAAGTCCCCACAATCTCTCTACTGTTGCGAAACCCTAAAAAACTCCCCCTTGAAACCCAATTTTGAAATCATAATTATTAGAGAAAAATATATGTAAGGCCTGAAGATTCCTGATCCTTTTATAACGGGGAATATAATTATGACGACTTCATTCCCTAGTCTTCTTTTTATCTCAAACGTTACAGCTAAGTGCTAATGATCTCGTAGCTTTTAGTATTTTTGTTAAATAAAAAACTTATATTTTCGAGAGTATAGAAATTAATAACGTATTACTTCTCATTTCTGAAGAATTATGCTAGGGAGTAGCCTCTATTTAATATTTTCTTGCAGTTTTAATGTAAGGAACAACCTCTAACATAAGCCTTTGGGAGATAATAACAGGGTAACTATGACGGCCTGTACGGGCCAATAATTGCTCTCCTAGGGATCTGAAAGTTACCTTTCGCTAGTGTTAAGATAAATATGATAGCTTCACCAAATCTAAGAGAAGAAAGGCGAATGATTTCAGATGAAAGCCGATTCCCAGCCTGGACAAACTAGACATGATACAGATGGGACACTTCGGTGCAACCGACGAAGTAAACTATTTAATGACTTGCCATTTAAAAAACGATTATAAAATGAAATTGGGAATAAGATCGTTCCGTAAAATTTTTAATTATAAATATTTTGTTCAAAAGTTCTTATAAGATGCTAGCGCTTTATCCATGCAAAAACGGCGAGGCCATGATTATAGGATAAATTGTTATTTTATAGGGTTATAGTGTTCTGGGTATTGTTCATAAATTGCTTGGAGTCATTCCTCAGGGGAAAATGTGTAACATTCATTTGTAAAAATGGTTGGCCCAGCGGAAATATACTTCGGGAACTCTAGTAGGTGAAGCGAGGTCACGGAGTAGACAGACTGAAAATAGGATCGGATAACGGACTACTGGCCTTCAACAGGCCTGTGCTTAATATTTTGATTGCCTTGTTGTGAGTAAGGTTTATTCTACTACTCAGGCTGGGACAGCTAAAAGCTTTTAGTTTGGCAACTAACATTATTCGCCACTAGGTAATCGCTAGTGTCGCATGTGTACTGTTAAAAACACAAAATAATTTCAATAATTATAAACACAAAATAATTTCAATAATTATAAACCAAATATAACATAACTACCAACTAGGTAAAATATTTATCTTTTTTTATTCTCGTTACTTAAAATTTGAATTACAAGTGACCTCTTTGGAACACTGAGTACCTTGCCACAAAAATTTTTCCTGTGTCAAACTCTGCCATAAAAAAAAATTAGTTTTGTTCCTAACCTGAGTAGAATTAACTTTATCGGGAGTGACGAACACTCGCCGGAACACTGAGTAATTACAATAAGGGAAAAATCGTAAAGGAAAGAGCAGCGACAAACTCAGTGCACGTCCGTGCGAGCACATAATCGAAAGCAGTGACGACTTTTTAGTAATATAAAGTATCAGTTGTATGAACTCTTATAACTCTCCCTGAGCTAGCCGGCGCCTATGTGACTGACGGAGTCTGGCGGATGTCGCAAGCTTAGTGAAGGCTGGCATGTCACATTTCATTGCAGAATTTTCTACATCAAACTCAAAGTACGAGTAAGTATTGGATGTGTATTCATTCTAATACACCACTCTTCTCTCGGGAGCATTATTCAGAATAAATACTGCATATAATTTCAGTCAAATTGTTGTACCTGTGTTATTTTATTTTGTGGACGTAATCTCGTAATAAACGCAGAACATATTTTTCATCAGTTTAAAGGTTTGTATTAGACCATCGTCAAAAAATTTCGAATTAGAAATGTAAGTTTAAATTGCACAATTGGCGTATATGTATTGATTCATAATAAAATATTAAGACAACCCTAATAGTTTGATTTGTGATCCCCACATAAATGACAACCAGAATACTTAGATCGCCCAAACAGAACCTGGTTCAATATATTAAAAAATACACCGCTCTAAAATGATCACGTTGTAAACTGAAACATAAACAAAAAAATTGACATACGTGTTTTTCCTACGACATTACCTTGAAAGGTTTAGACGTCAGTTACGAAATTATATACATGATGGCAAGGGATAAGTTCACATAGTGTCGCAGTTTGAAAAAGCACATATATCTGCGGAGGGAGTTAACTGCGAGCACTTTTAAGAACTTCTAGTTACCCGGTGACTTCGTCATGAAAGAAAACATGCACCATTTATGAACGCATCTGAACCGGTTACCTCAATTTCCCATTATGGCTAATGGCTTCTAGCCATGCCGAGCTATGAACGGGCACGAGAAGTGAAGAGTTACAAGAGGCACCAAACTTTCATTTTAGTTTCGTGTAAAATATCTTAAGCAAACTTACTTGGAAGTAAGGTTAATGCGTACTTGAAATCAGAGGAAGAGAAGAAAATTGTTTCAAGACTCATGAATGCCTTATTAATGACAGTAATATATAAATAAATACTTTGTTAAAATATGTGTAAAATATATTCGTGCAATCCAGTCGGGAACCTTTTTTGATTAGTGTTAGGCTAGAAAAAAACAATTGCGACAGTATCAGGAACATTGGATTAAAGAGGCGTAAAATATTACTACCTGATGCACGTTATACACAATTAACGTGGACATAGAAATCACCACACAACAGAAAATGCATTTCTTATCCTGCCAAAGCTACGAACGCCAATTTTGACAGTTGGATAACGGGCAGAACCACCATCTTCGTAGCGATAACACAATAAATTCACAATTTGTCATACCAACTATCAGATAGTCTGTAACTTGCGCGCGTATGTGTATGTGTTCGTGCATATGTGCATTCATTTTAGAACTTTGATACCTCCCCAGCGCTATGGCGTATAAGTAGGTATTGATTCTGCTCTCTGCGTAAGGCGCCAGCAATTGATGCTAGCCCTCAGTGTTAGGGCGTAGGAATATGTTGACGCTACTATCCCTAGGTCCAATTTACCAAATAAATTCACCTTCTTTGCGAGTTAACATAGGTCAGTTTTATTTTCGTTTTACAGATTAACTTCTACATGAACACACGAGACAACTCTCCCCCCCCCTCGCTACGTAGTATATGTAGGGCTTGAATCGGCGATTTGTGCCATGGGGAGCAAGGTTCGTCACACTTCCTGTATGTCTCTACTTAGCTGTCTCGAGGCAATGGTCCATCTCCTCGTCGGTGACCTCGGGACCGCTCCGTCACTCGGTGGGCGGGCTGCGACGCCTGGGCTGCGACCATTCCTCGCCGACCGGTGTTGACATCTCGATGCCTTCTCTCGGACTCGTTCCTCCCGGCACCACTCCGCACTCCTCGCTTGAAATCGGCCGACTGCCCCATTCCTTCCTTTTCCTGTGTTTTTGTAAGCTCGTTCGCCATATTAAACTCGCATCATCTCTGCACGTGGCCGGGCTGACCGCCGCGTCCTCTGGGTCGTAAAAACGTGTTCGGCGCTCTGGCTACCCGCACGTGGGCCCAGCGTCGCCCCTCGATTCTGGCATCGAAGTTTACTGCTCCGCTCTGCACGTGCTGGAACACCTGATGGCCCCCTTGGTCGGCGCAGTGTTTCTTCTGCCTCCGGATATCGCATCGCTATTATTCTCGCACGCTCGCCAAAAGCTCTCATCATTTATTGCGGTAGCCGGCTCGGGAGAGACGCAGCTGCTGGTGTGAGCTTAGCGTCCCCTTGTAGCTGCGAGATGCAGCTGCGTCTGTCTTCCTCCGCATGTGGCCCCTACACTACGTGTTCATTCCGCCTTGGAATCCTGGCGCCATTCTTCTAGCACGCTCGTCAAACCCTTAATATTTATTGCGGTAGCCAGCCTGCGAGTTTCGACAGAGTGTGCCTTCTGACGAAAATATATCTTTCGGGACGCGGGATGCGGGACGCATCAACTTGTTGAAAACACTGTGCACAAAAAAATTTATGAATAATCTAAGGTTCTCGTCAAACGTGATGGATTTTGTATATCATAACCACACGAATCCGTACGTCAGCGAGATTCTTTATTGTTAAGTTCTTGTAAGTTTAATGTATTTTTAGCATTTATTTCACTTAAATTTTGTTTTCATGGTGAATTGGTGTAATAATTTATTATTAATTCCATGCATTGCTGTTGCCGGTGTATCATTATAGTTCATAAACATTTTTACATCTTAATGTCGACATTTTCTAAAAACATGTTCAGTTTTATAATCTGTGTTTATTACTGAATATTTGTTGCGAGAAGAAGCTTCTGTACGAATCGCACACATAACTACCAGAAACACGCATGAGGACGTTCCCTGTATTATTAAAGTGCCAGTTATTTAAGGCGTATGATTGATATGTTGGGTATACTTTTGACCTACATATAATCTTAAAAGTAAACTTTGATTGGAATTTGTACTAGAGTATTCGTAGGAAATAGATGTCCTAATCAGAGTGTGTTGATTTACACTGAAGAGCCAAAAAACTGGTATAGGCGTGCGTATGCAAATAACAGAGGTATGGAACCAATCAGAGTAACGCGATGCGGTCGGCAGTTAGATCGGTTACTGCTGCTACAATGGCAGGTTATCAAGATTTCAGTGAGTTTGAACGTGGTGTTATAGTCGGCGCACGAGAGATGGGACATAGCATCTCCGAGGTAGCGATAACATTTGGATACTCGCTTACGACCATTTCACGAGTGTGCCGTGAATATAGAGAATCCGGTAAAAAATAACATCTTCGACATCGCTGCTGCCGGAAAAAGTTCGTGAAAGAACGGGACAAACGACGACTGACGAGCATCATTAAACGTTACAGACGTGCAACCCTTTCTGAAATTGGCGCAGATTAGATTTGTGGACTGCCCTGCAGGATTCATGGTGTGAATTGCCTCCTGCATACCTTTAGACATTAGTCGAGTCCATGCCACGTCGTCTTGCGGTACTTCTGCATGCTTCGGT
>NQII01002786.1:302524-318111 GCA_002778355.1 Clitarchus hookeri
CAGTGTATATGGGAAGTAACCAGGATAGTTTCAGTACGCCTCAAAACAAATCATAAAGGCCGTCTTACATCCTAGGTTCGATGGTTCTGCTGTAATTGTTAATGTTCGCACTGGATGCATCTCTGTTTGTTTGTGTGACTGCAGCCCCGCCTGAGTACCAGCAGTGATTCACTCTCGCAAGTGTTTCTGGAAATGCCAACCTTTCATTTGAATGCACGCCTGCACACACCGCATCAGTGACAGTCTGGCACATTCAAACAACCCAGGCGTGCCACGGATCTGCTGGCAACCTTGTTCCACGCTCTGGCTAAATATTGCTGAGTCAGTGACAGGTGTTGCGTAAACGACGATGTTAAGATGTCCCTACAGTTGATAATCGACATGGGAACGTGCAGGCCAGGCCGATTTTTCCTTCACGACACATCCATCTGTGTGGAAACTGCAAAAAAAAAAAAAAAAAAAAAATGCCTTTGTGACTGAGAAGGGGCATACGTAAAATAATCTACGCACTAACTACGCAAATATAAATTAAAACAATTTACAACAGTAAAAAAAATAATAAAATTATTTTATTGGTATATTTACAATACGTGCTTTTATTGCAACAGCAAGTCTTTCATTTCCTCGTAATTACTTCTATGTGTGCTAATGTACAGGCTATCTTGTCTTAGCTGCATAGGTTGTAATCATATTTTGCGTTTAAATTATATGCACAATAAGCCTAAAACCCAAAACCCAAAACTTTATAAAACAATTTCGTTTAGGATAAGTTTTGTCAAATTATTTTTTTCTGCTCCTGTGTGCCTGAGTATACGAAGAGTATACGAGGAAATTTATTTCTAAGTATAAGATAATAATTTTACTGAATATTCAGTTAATTAATTGATATCTACTGGCCAATCATTGGACTGCACTGAGCTATTACTTACAGGCCAGTGCAATTGACTAGGGATGGGTAGAAACAACTGTTTAATCAGTGAATACCAGCAACAAAATTTATAAGTAGAATTTTTTTGATTCAAGTGAAGCAGTTTCAACAACAAATGAGCTGATTTGGAGCAATTTTAACTGGTTATATTTTTCAGTGTTGAGATATAAAATGTTGCAAATGAGGAAATTAATTACAACATAATCACGATTTTCATTATGTAATTTATAGTTATCACTTATTAAGCGAACATTCCTTAAAAGTGACTTCCTTAAAACATTAAGAACCCCACAAGGTCGTGCAATGCCGTTAAGGAATAACAAACCACGGCCTTTGACATGCACTCACTGTAGAATAATTCTTGGCATTTTATTCTTAAAACAATAGAATGTTTAACACGCGATAGAAGCTGATATATTGGACTACTAACACAGCGTATTTTTCATTTCCATTACTGAAACTACCCATGACAAGTGTAAAATAATAGTTTTGAATCATTTGCACTAATTTTTTTTCTTTCCCGATCTATATAACACAACCCATATGTCAAACGCGGCAATTGAAAACACATTATTTTTGCATTCTATGAGAAAAACTCATCTTATTACAACATTCATCCACGAAGATACGCTAATACGGGCGAAGACTGATTTTGCAGTAACTATTTTACTAGAAAATCCCCTTAAGCGGATTTTTTTTACAAATCTCGCTCTGCCACGTATTTCCCAAAACAATATCTTGTCCTATTATTTTTCATGCAGTATGATTTGTTAGACCATCAGTAAAAGGAATTTATGCAAAGATGTAGCAAAATTTGTAGCACGACTTGGTGACATACATTTTAAAACTGAACTGAAATAGTCCTGCAGGAGACACATATTATGACGACTTTTTGTAATTACGAATTTTGTGTAAAGCATAACGTGAAGTAGGAGTAATTGGCTTCTGCCAACTGATTGAAAGTTAAGGAGAGACATGTGCTTGGCTTTACGAAGACCTAAGACGCCATAGAATTGCTGGTAGTAGTTGGCAATATCTCGTATCCAAAGCTGCGGTCAAACGCTTGAAGGGCACAGTTTGGATCCAACCGAGGTCCGTAATTTGCTAAAGTGGTTTCGAACTAGCAAAAAGAAACCCTGGAGGGGATATCGGATAGCAATTGAGTTCTGGATGGAGAGGTATAATACTGGTAATGGTATATCCAGCTGCTTCTTTGAATGGCCACGCTTTCTATAACTCGACTGCAAGTGACCGCATTCTCAAAAAGGCAAACGCCATATTTCTCTGGAGATTTTCGACATAAATATGAAGTTAAATACTATAATGTACTACGTTTAAGCGATTAATTTATATTAAAATAAGAAATGCACTGTTATAACGTTTCGGAACTAATGATACATTCATAAGAAACGCAGCTGAACAAATTAAAGCCATATTACATGATAAATTATTTCATTATCTGAAGAATATTAATATAAGGATCACATAAATGTAAATATTTGAAGTAAGTAATTATATTTTCCAAAATATAGCACCAAACAGTCGAAATTTTTTTTAATATGGAAGCTTAAGTTTCTATGCTCTTAATTAACTTTTCCAAATAAATCAGAGGTCATGTGATATTTATCATATATACACAATATTTAGTAAGTATCAAAATTATTGAAGAATGGGCACTCGGGTACTGGTGCCCTGAATCTCTTTTAAAAATAGGTATTGATGTTTTGCCAACACATTTTTATTTGTCCAAGAGAAACTAATATATGTTAATATTATTTTCTCTCGTACGAATAAAAATCTGTTGGCAAGACCATTAATATCTATATCGAAATAGATCCAGGATGCCAGTACCCGAGTACACATTGTTAAGTATCCTTGATTCTTAATTATACTTTTGTGTATCTGATATAGTTCACATGACATGTGATATATTTGGCAAAGTTAATTAGGAGTGTAGAAACTTGGGTTCCCATATTACGAAATTTTCTACTTTTTGGTCCTTTTTTTGAAAACTATAATAATGTGACTACAAATATTTTCAATAACGTGGTCCTTATATAAGTCTCTTTCGGATACTAAAATAATAAATGATCGTTAAATATGGCCTTAAAGCTTTCTCGTCTACACATAACAGAGCGCAGAGGTCCAGTCGTATAGTTGTCATTTAAATATTTTTCAAAGTTTTTACGAATAGAGATTAAGAAATGATCCAATTCCGAATACTAAGTTTCCGTTTTCTATTCCCGTCTTTAATGCGTGCTGCGTGAAAGCGAAAGAGAGCTAATGGGAGTGCTTCACAATCATTTATAGGTATGAAACTTACGGTAACGGCTACTTAAGCCAGACGAAACCCGCATATACAATAATACTCCAGTAACTGTTTGTTCCTGGAGAACGTAAAATATATATTTTCCCTCTTTCTACTTGTGACTGTACGCTAAGATTGAAGTAATGCTTCCGGGTTCCTAGTTCAAACCTAGGGTTAGCAGTTCATGTGTACCTTGAGAAGTTCACCGGCATATAACAACACAAGACGGCATTTTTGTTCACCATGTACGATAGATTACAAATCCACGCGAAATAACAAACAAAGCGATAGAGTTACATTTGCACAAATGTGCTGCCAATCCCTCACTTTTCATGGATGGGGGTTGATATTGGAGACCATATTTTTCTGCTTTGTACTTCGTCATTTAATAATGCAGTATCCAGAAACTCAGATATGTATCGTTCGTCCTAGCTGTGTTACTAGCAAAATACAACTCCTTCAACTACACTTTCAAAGACGGTTTTCACTCCTTCGGGATAGACTTAGGCTATATGTCGTGCATCTATTTTAAACCTTCTTTTATGAGGAATCACCTGCCGAAGTTTGTCAGTAAAGTTAAGTTCTATCCTCTATAAAAGGATAAGAATTTTATAGCCACTTTTCTCAATATCATTAAGTATTTGTAGCTAGGTAACGCTCCTGTGCCCCGCCTAAACTTTCACTACACAGGATTATTCTGAACGCTGCCTGAAGACGTTGTGAGAGGATTTATTATACAGCCTTGAAAAAAATTAAAGCTCTACAGAATAGAGCAGCAAATTTCTAAATTGAATAGTGATTTATTGAGTTTAAATCTGATGTTTATGATAGTTTGGTGGGTAAAACCAATCCCCTTTCACTATGACGATAAAACGCTGCGTAAGTTGCACAACTGGCAGACCAATAACCACATAATTACAAAATTCGTAGCTATTTTTCTGGAGAAATACATGTTTGAGTGTTAAATAAAAGGAAATCTGTTATTTTTTTTTGTTAATTTGAACGTTCTATTTCTTGGTCACCAATAAATTTAAATTTTATCTCAGATTTCCCACCCTCCCCCTCCAACACCTTTTTTTACCCCCAGTTCACTATGGTTTAGAAAGTGACTGAAGTAACCCGAGGACATAATATAAAGTTATGTGTTGTGTGGAATACATGTAATAAAACAAAAACATCTTTCGTACTACGTTGTACGAAACTAAGTTTAACATTTTCGCTGATTATGTTTTTTTGAATGCTGAAGTAGCGTCTACAAATTTAACTGATTCAATCAGTCATGCACGAAATGCATTGCTACAAAAATCGTTCAGTACAACCTGCTGTTTGAAAATAATAACACGTTTATATTTCTTGTTACTTGTATTTGTACTGTTAATGATTGCCGAGGTATCTAAGAACTCGTCTTTATTTTAACATTAACTAGTTAAACTAATGGCATTTACAGATCAAGAACGAAACTATTAATTAATGTATACGTGGCGGTTGGCTGTTCTGTGAACAAATTGATCAAGAAAGATGTGAACTTCCCACGGTGGGTGAATATGCGAGTGTCCAGCAATGCCCTCTTAATAAACTGTGACGTGTTGAGAATGTGTTACTGGATTGGATTCACTGTAATTATATATTATGTTTTAGCAAGCCGTTTTGTTGGTTAGTATGCGTATTGCTACATATAAAAAATTGTCGTAAGAACAACATTTTTCTACATNTAGCAAGCCGTTTTGTTGGTTAGTATGCGTATTGCTACATATAAAAAATTGTCGTAAGAACAACATTTTTCTACATTCCTCTTTAAAAACTGTTAATAAAAACAACAATCTGATGTGTTATTTCAGTGTTTTTCTAAACCTATATAGTAACGCCAACATAATTTCCTCTTTTAGCCACTCCGTGATTGTTTCTGTAACTATGATCAAAGCTCATGCTGCAGAGAATTCTGTTTCTACTGAACAAACTTCAGCAATATTTGGATTGGTCCAGCAAGAACATGAACTGTAATTAATTAACAGAACATTCCGATTCCACTGCCGAAGTCAACTTTCTGCTAACATGAAAACCTACTGCAGAATTTNTAGCAAGCCGTTTTGTTGGTTAGTATGCGTATTGCTACATATAAAAAATTGTCGTAAGAACAACATTTTTCTACACTCCCCTTTAAAAACTGTTAATAAAAACAACAATCTGATGTGTTATTTCAGTGTTTTTCTAAACCTATATAGTAACGCCAACATAATTTCCTCTTTTAGCCACTCCGTGATTGTTTCTGTAACTATGATCAAAGTTCATGCTGCAGATAATTCTGTTTCTACTGAACAACTTCAGCAATATTTGGATTGGTCCAGCAAGAACATGAACTATAATTAATTAACAGAACATTCCGATTCCACTGCCGAAGTCAACTTTCTGCTAACATGAAAACCTACTGCAGAATTTNTAATTAATTAACAGAACATTCCGATTCCACTGCCGAAGTCAACTTTCTGCTAACATGAAAACCTACTGCAGAATTTTACTCTAGTCTTCTCGCCGATAATATGTATTTGTGTGTTCTGGACACAGCCTTGTTACTCTGTGAAGAGAACAGAAGTCCTTATATTGTTTCATAACATCGGCAATTGTTTATGTATACTAGACAAAATACCTTAGATAATTACGTGCCTCAGTTCATTTAGGCTTTATTATTTCAACTATTCCTTCACTGTCGTATCTTGTTTGATTTGTTTCATTTTGCGATGTTTTATATACAGGACTTTATTTACACAGCACTAAAAATATTGATCAATATCTAGTATGTACTCAAGCATTATACTGGTAATTATGTAGCCAATATGGGTCTATCTGCTTTAATTGTTTTCGTATGCGGCTTTCTGTCCTTTCTTATTGTTACGGGGAGTGTTGTGGGTAAACTGTATCAAATATGGCGTTTCTTTACGGCATAACGTAAGACATTTCATATTTTTTTTGAGAAATACGAGTACAATTGTTAATAATGTTTTTATTCTTAGTTTCCAATTTCTTTTACGCTTGAATTTACTAGTGGTTTTGTAGCCATACACCCAGAATTATAGTAAATATTGCGTGTTAATTGTTTTATTTAGGCATTTATTTATACCTGAAAATTTTCTTGGGGGGTATTTCGTATAGTATACGAGAACCTGAAATTAACTCATTTTCAAAAATTGAGCGACATTTTCCTGGTACTATGTAAATTTTTTGTAGAGTTAATTTAATTTCATTTCATTCTTCGCTTTTTACAGAAAGTGGCAGTTGCATGCCACTGGGATATTTGATGTCGAATATTAGTAAGGCATGTCTAAAGTACAAATCCCGTCGTGTGGCACCATAACTGAAAATATGCGACAATTTCAGTTTTCCTAATATCGTATTATAATATTACACAGAGAGTTTAGTCTTTATATCATGCAATTTATTTTACAGTAAGAAGCAGGCTGCAATTAAAGTGTCGATAGCTAGTTACTTTGTTCATAGTGCACCTTTTAAAATAGAATACGCCAAAACGTATAAAAAGTACAGTGTTATATTACACATTTTCAGAAATTGCTAAGTGCATTAATTTTTTTATCAAAATGCTGTTAAAAATAAAAGTTTGTGCGGTAGTGAATTCACGATTAAACAGTACTTAATGGACTACCTTAAAACACCCATCCGTAAAATGTTTAACGCAGAAATGGTATTACATTGTGTAAAACATCGCTGAACATTTATTGTGTGATATATTATTCCATGCAAATCCTCGCTTGGCTCTTGGCACTGGTTTCTTTTGCCGCAATGAACGCCCCATTACGGAATATTTATGACGGAAATTATTTGCATACAAAATAACCTGTCCTACATTCCACAGCGAATCAAAACTCGAGGCTTCGGCCTACAGCTGGTGGTTCACGTGGCTACGCGTAAAAATAAAAAAATAAAAAATATTAGGTAGTGGCAAAGACAGAAATACCGTTATACGTAAAGAAGTGCCAAGTTTAATTACATACCCGTATGTTTTTCTTTCCAAACTACTCAGACAGTTTGACGTTTAAATTTGTGAACACAAAATTTAATACATTTAGTTTTGTTTATTTATGTGTAAAAAAAAAAGCTTTTTATGAAACATAACGACATTCCTAACATTTCAACAGTTACAATTAATTCGCGTGTTTATTAACTCACCCAGTCCATAGCACTATTAAGTTTGCCTAAGGCGGAATGGAATAATGCAAAATGGCTTGCGAAAGTGCTTATACTCAAATAGCATATTTCCACATACTGGTGGTTTGCAAGAGTAGTTCCTGTTGGTACCATGCGATGATTATGTGTGTTTTTTACGGTAGCCTGTGTCACTAGATATCGCATGTGACCGAAGGCAAACACGATAGCAACACCATTAATTTCATAAGTTTACGTGGACTGGTCGAATTGTTGAATGCATATAAAGGTTTCAGGATTTTGCCACAGTTTCTTGTGGCCGCCATGTGCGTGCGATAAACTTAAAGGTTGCATCTCGCTTGACACGATTGCGATATACGGTAATATCTGGTTGTATTTCAGTCACGATATCAATGACGCGCTGACTCTGATTAGCTCCAGCCCCCGGAGTGGCGCTATGCAATTGAACTTGACTGACGTTCCAACCAAGTCTGTAGATANACTCTGATTAGCTCCAGCCCCCGGAGTGGCGCTATGCAATTGAACTTGACTGACGTTCCAACCAAGTCTGTAGATCTGTAGATATGACAGCCCCTACCCGACTAGAAGTTTGTCGTCGGTGTTCAATTTCCCAGAACGTTGTGGTCTTAANTCTGTAGATATGACAGCCCCTACCCGACTAGAAGTTTGTCGTCGGTGTTCAATTTCCCAGAACGTTGTGGTCTTAATAAACTGCAAGTAGACTTTGGCTATGGGGGTGGGAAGGGTAGCAGTTGAAAAAATTCCACCTGTTGCCTTGACAAGGAAGGGGACTTCATCCGTGTGTGACTGGATGCTGGTCCGCAGTTCACGAAAATGTGATTCCATATTCCAGCATCAAGCATGTTTAAAGGTACAGTAAAACGAACGTTATTTTGGCGATGCTCGTGTACAATGCTACGAAACGTTTTTAGAGTTAATCGAACCTTCTCCGGTACTCTTGCTACCAAATTGAAAAAAAAAATTCTTCAGGAGCAACGTAACCAAAAAAGAAATATATATATATATATATAAATCATTAAATAGTAACTAGCTAGATGATAAACAATATAAAATTCTACATTAGTCTGAAATACACAATTACGATCGATCGCCACTTTGTTGAGACACGTAATCTTCAAACATAATGTTTGCCACAAGTAACCTCTAAATGTGTGTGTGTCAATGAGGAGGCTAGCCACACTGTTGAAAAAGTATTCCGTGAAACAACGGATAACTATAGACAACAATAAAAATAATATCTTCGTGAAATAACCGGAACTTCATTTTATCAGTAACGACATCTCCATTTTGTTCACGGAATTTTCCCAAAAATCAAGGATATAATTATGATAATTTGTTGTTTTACTGAAACAGCAAATTTGGAAGTGGGGTTATGACATGTTTCATTTGGTATGTATTGCCCAATATAATATAGTTTTAGCTTTTTCTGAAGCAGGATTTGAAAATGAAAAAATATGTACACTGTATTCGTACCCATTCCCCTAAGGGGCTCACACAACTAAAGTTGATGAAAACGGTCGTGTGCATACTATACATAATATAATGCGCACGTATTTTCAATTTCTGATAATGATGTATCATGGGAACGTTTTTGCTTCTTTCTGATAAATGAAAATGAAAGTTGTGAATGACGTGAATATCCTGTAACTGCCACCACATGAAACACCTTAATTTGGTTACAGTGGCAAAGACAGATACTGAACTGTCCGGATCTGACAAAGAAGTAATGCCAAACACTGAAAGGTAAAGAGATTTTGTATTTTATAAGTACGAAGATAAATTACGTTTTTTGTCATTGCGGACCACGTTTAATTACATAAACGTTAAGTTTGATTTAAAATAACCGTTAATTTATGGAAATTTTTGACAGTGTGTAATGCGCTGTCTCCATGAAAACCGCCGTCGAAATGCCACCAAATCGTTAAGGAAAATAAATAGCTACGTCGTTTTTTTTTATGGATTGTTAATAGTGACGCAAATAAATGGTTACATACTATCTAGTCGGTTCACGTGTCTCAAAAATTACGGCCACATAAACTTATAAAATATACTTCGAAAATGTTTTTACGTAAAACTGTATTAAAAAATTGTAAATATTCGTAGAATTAAAGCAATGTAAGTTGAGGTATCATACAAATGAAGGTTATCTGAAATTCATAGGCGCTAGACATTTTGCCCACAAAAATAATAAAACTCAATAGGGGCCACGGTTGTGCAGTGGTCTGACCACTTGCCTCCCAACATTGTGAACCAAGCTCGGTTCCCGGCGGAATTCAACCCGGTTTTGGCAGGTGAGAAACCTGGTGGACATTACCGTTGGTTGGTGGGTCTTTTCGGGGGTAATCTCGTATCCCCGGCCATTTCATTCCGTTGCTAATCTAGTCTCACTTCCGTTCTAGTATATCGGCGCTAAAGACCTCAACTGTTAGGCGCAGCTCCGGTCTCTCTCATTCAAGCTGCAGCTCACTGTACCGAGGAATGAGGCCCGAGGATGTGAAAGGCGACAGCCTCCTAATCATGTTCTCGAACTGAAAGAAGCTCAACCGACCAAAAAAAAAAAAGCCATCTTTGGCAACCTGTTGCGGGTCTCCAAGTATAAAAGGCGTCTTTGGGGAAGGACATAGTTTTAGAGAAGGTTAGAAAAAAATTAAAATTGGTTTCAGTGCTTCTTCCTCTGTCGAAGGCCTGGACTAGGTCCCATATTTCAGCAGCTGCTATGGCGAAGAGATGCAGCCTAAGCGGACTCGGTACATCCAACGTTGAAAGTTCCTAAGACCTGAAGTAGATCCGACAAATTAACAACGGTACGTTCATTCAGCGTGCTTTAATTCGTATGTGTTGCGCATACGGTGGTTGAAAGTGTGAGATTTTAATAGGTGGTAAAAAAAAATATGAGTGCTCATTAGTATGTATGTGTATGCGTTAGTGTATTAAACTGGTTTTACATTTTATTTTGGCGAAAACTATGAAGTAAAGCCTACGTCATTTGAAATGAAAACAGATTTGATATATTTTAAGAAGTACGCATAGTACAAGTTTCAAGGCACACACATTTTAAGAATTAAAAACAATCAATTGTATTAAAAATCGGATGTGAATAATGAACAGTTTTGGCGCAGCCTAACTAAAAGTGCTACTGGACGATAAGACTGAGTGACATGTAGTTTTAGATGCGACTAAAGTAAACTCATTGCTGCAAAAAAAAAAAAACAGTTTTATCATTATTGCCATAGAAAAAATTATTTAAATGTTAAAATTTTGCAAATAAGTACTCGACAGCCAGTGTAGAGATCCAGTACGAATTGCAGTGCTGACAGCGCACTCTTGAAAGCCGGAGCGTGAACTACTGAGGCAGCTACGCCAAACTGGTACTCGTGTGCTCGTATTACTTTAGTAGGGAAGTCATGTTTCAATATCTAGGCAGTGTTACCACGCACCTTAAGAGGAATACCTCCAAATTTAGCCTGTAAATTCTAATGACTCACAGCAAATTAATATATAATGTGGCTATTCATTTGTAAAGAAACACTGTGCCTGCTTTTAAAAATACGACAGTCCATCAATAGAGTGTCACTAAACAATGTTTTCATTTAAATTACCTAATTTTTAAAGATCTGCAGTCAACAGTGATCGAGTAGTTCTTNGTGTCACTAAACAATGTTTTCATTTAAATTACCTAATTTTTAAAGATCTGCAGTCAACAGTGATCGAGTAGTTCTTTGCAACGTTACGTAATTTCTCATTACGTTTGTTACCAATACACTTACTTTATTGTTACTGCGAATAAATTCATATCTTGGGGAGGGATATGAGAAATGTTGGAGACAAAGAGTTGAGACCGACTGAATAACAGGCGAATGTCTGTGGTAGTGTTACTGAAGATCAAGCCAAAACGCCAATTAATTTTGTGGCAAGAGCATTAAGACAAAATTAATTTAGTTTACTTTTATAATTTGAGTCGGTATGAAATGAATGTAGTTAGTTGGGTTTCTGGCAAAATTCAATTAAAATTATTTTTTATTTATATTTTTTACTTGTAGGTACTATATTCAACAAACTGTTTGCGTGGTTATCAATGGGTTTCAAAACGGTACTTGTACAAGAGAGGCGACTAGTATGCAAAAAGTTCACAAAAACTATCATTTAATTTTTTTCAAAAAAATGATTTAGGGTTTATGATTTTTCAACTTTCTATGTCAATGTCAAATTTTTTGTAAACGTTAACAACAGCCGAACTGACTGCCACTCTAGTATAATGACAAAGAAACAGATTTAAAGAAATAGTTATTACTGTCATACAAATTAAATAACGTATAAAGAGTTCCGAAATAAGTGATGGTAACCTTCCCATCAGAATGACGTATCATGTTATAAAAAATCAGCGTGCAATCTCGAGCTGCAGGAATATAGGCTATGGGAAGAGATCGGGTAAGACAGCAAGATTTCATGAGCCCAACGACATTTTCTACGCTCAAATACGTAAGGATTTCATTGTTTTATATCCAATAACACGTCATTAATACATAGTATTCAATTATTATAAGTGGAATGCTTCTCAGAGTATGTGGTAGTTTGTAACATTTACTTCCCGACTAAAATAATTCATGATATGTATAAATATATTTCTTGATATTTATTACGAACACGGCTCTTGTCAGCTCACAAACTTGTGATTTCAAAAACAAAATTCCTTAAAAAATATCCTTAAAGTAAAAACAATTTCGCATGAAATATTACAAAAATAGTCAGTGTAGCTGAATTACAAAATAAACGAGGCAGTTTCGACCCAACTTCTGTCTTTTGTGACTAAAATTAGGATATACTGGGATTAAAAGTGTATAACTTTCATGACATACTGAGCGTGCGAAGATGGTAATTTACGATGTAATTTAGCGACGATTAATTTTTTACTTTGCTTCGTCCGACTGACATGTCGTGGTTTAATCTGTGCTTTTTTTTCTTAAGAAATAACCCTAAATTCTTATACCAGAGAATTTAAATAAAAAAGTTGCTATGAACCGTACACGTATATTAATGCCGCAGGAGCGATGTAACATAGTTTTGACTACTATACCTATGTTTACCGTTTTCTGTGTTGACTCTCTTTACTGCATTCAATTCGCTGAAATACTGTACGCCACTGCAAAAATTTGAATTTTCAGGCAAGTATTTGGACCTGCGGACACATACTTCGTGTCGTTGCCATGAAATTGCTGTGATTTCGACGTAAGAGATACTTTATGCTGCCGAATATACCTGAAATTGGATTTGATCAGAATTATGACTCGCAAAGAGAGGAATTTAATGACTGGCTCACTGTACATGCAGGAGGAAACCTCTTGTAACAAATTGTTTGTTAACAATAATATGAACATCGTTGGAGTGGCCGTTATGTAATATCGTACGTTCTGCTGGGTTGGAAACTGTGCCAGTGCCAAGACGGTTAATATGTTAAAGTTAACANCGTTATGTAATATCGTACGTTCTGCTGGGTTGGAAACTGTGCCAGTGCCAAGACGGTTAATATGTTAAAGTTAACTTGTACACTATTGTGGTTTCTATTATGTACTCACCGGTAGTAAAACTCACAGGGATGAATATAGGATTTTGATGACAGTTTCGTTTTGTGGCATTAGTTCCATATCAAATTTAATTTCCCACATATCATGCGTTATCAAACTTACAATACATTCTTCTTTAATTTACACATACTACAACCACTCATGAAAATACAATGAATTAAATTAGGTGATCACAAATTGTTTTAATGGCAATTGTAAAAACGACTCACATAAATGACTTTGACTTGAATTTACCAAAAAAAGACAGTTATTGAAAACAACACGGTAATAAGAACTGGCTACTGAAATTACGAATATTACGTCGAGAAGACATATTGTGGCTCCTACTGAAGGTCTGATTATCCTCGTACAGTGTATCGTAGTATTTTAAGTGTGAACTACGATGTTGATAAGGATGATATTTCATAATTTCGCAAGGTCATCAGTGTAGAATACAGTAATGTTCTTTTTATTTATATGTACAGATTCGGTTTGCAAGGTATAACTATTAAGCAGGAAGTGGACTTTTGAGAGTTCTGTTTCTTCCGTAAGCGTCATAATGGTGGTAACCCGACGTTTACGAGTTTGGCTGAAATAGACCCACGTTATATAAAACTACGAAAAAATAAAAACAAATAATATTTCACCGAGAAATTAAATTTTTGGATTGTTACAGGCCATTTTTCAAAATATAGGGGAAATTCGGGCCCCAGATGCTATCTCTCACGTCGCCACGGTTCCCACATTCTACCAGATGTATTCCACTTTCGCTCACGTAAGCCCTTTGTAATCTGGTGTGCTGCAGGTGTTCAAATACCTCTTGGCCATAACATATTCCTTGCCTCTCGCTCCACTCACTACGAACTTTGTAATCTGGTGTGCAATCGAACCTTCTCCGGTACTCTTGCTACCAAATTGAAAAAAAAAATTCTTCAGGAGCAACGTAACCAAAAAAGAAATATATATATATATATATAAATCATTAAATAGTAACTAGCTAGATGATAAACAATATAAAATTCTACATTAGTCTGAAATACACAATTACGATCGATCGCCACTTTGTTGAGACACGTAATCTTCAAACATAATGTTTGCCACAAGTAACCTCTAAATGTGTGTGTGTCAATGAGGAGGCTAGCCACACTGTTGAAAAAGTATTCCGTGAAACAACGGAGAAGTATAGACAACAATAAAAATAATATCTTCGTGAAATAACCGGAACTTCATTTTATCAGTAACGACATCTCCATTTTGTTCACGGAATTTTCCCATAAATCAGGGATATAATTATGATAATTTGTTGTTTTACTGAAACAGCAAATTTGGAAGTGGGGTTATGAANTTCCCATAAATCAGGGATATAATTATGATAATTTGTTGTTTTACTGAAACAGCAAATTTGGAAGTGGGGTTATGAAATGTTTCATTTGGTATGTATTGCAAAGTACTACCCAATCTAAAATAGTTTTAGCTTTTTCTGAAGCAGGATTTGAAAATGAACAAATATGTACACTGTATTCGTACCCATTCCCCTAAGGGGCTCACACAACTAAAGTTGATGAAAACGGTTTTGTGCATACTATACATAATATAATGCGCACGTATTTTCAATTTCTGATAATGATGTATCATGGGAACGTTTTTTATTCTTTCTGATAAATGAAAATGAAAGTTGTTAATATCCTGTAACTGCCGCCACATGAAACACCTTAATTTGGTTACAGTGGCAAAGACAGATACTGAACTGTCCGGATCTGACAAAGAAGTAATGCCAAACACTGAAAGGTAAAGAGATTTTGTATTTTATAAGTACGAAGATAAATTATGTTTTTTGTCATTGCGGACCACGTTTAATTACATAAACGTTAAGTTTGATTTAAAATATCCATTAATTTATGGAAATTTTGGACAGTGTGTAATGCGCTGTCTCCATGAAAACCGCCGTCGAAATGCCACCAAATCGTTAAGGAAAATAAATAGCTACGTCGTTTTTTTTTATGGATTGTTAATAGTGACGCAAATAAATGGTTACATACTATCTAGTCGGTTCACGTGTCTCAAAAATTACGGCCACAAAAACTTATAAAATATACTTCGAAAATGTTTTTACGTAAAACTGTATTAAAAAATTGTAAATATTCGTAGAATTAAAGCAATGTAAGTTGAGGTATCATACAAATGAAGGTTATCTAAAATTTATAGGGCTAGACATTTTGCCCACAAAAATAATACAGCTCAATATGGGCCACGGTTGTGCAGTGATCTGACCACTCGCCTCCCAACATTGAGAACCAAGCTCGGTTCCCGGCGGAATTCAACCCGGTTTTGGCAGGTGAGAAACCTGGTGGACATTACCGTTGGTTGGTGGGTCTTTTCGGGAGTAATCTCGTATCCCCGGCCATTTCACCCCGTTGCTAATCTAGTCTCACTTCCGTTCTAGTATATCGGCGCTAAAGACCTCAACTGTTAGGCGCAGCTCGAGTCTCTCTCACGCACGCTGCAGCTCGCTGTACCGAGGAATGAGGCCCGAGGATGTGAAAGGCGACAGCCTCCTAATCATGTTCTCGAACTGAAAAAAGCTCAACCTACC
>NQII01002786.1:320548-355162 GCA_002778355.1 Clitarchus hookeri
AGTCAGTGTAGCTGAATTACAAAATAAACGAGGCAGTTTCGACCCAACTTCTGTCTTTTGTGACTAAAATTAGGATATACTGGGATTAAAAGTGTATAACTTTCATGACATACTGAGCGTGCGAAGATGGTAATTTACGATGTAATTTAGCGACGATTAATTTTTTACTTTGCTTCGTCCGACTGACATGTCGTGGTTTAATCTGTGCTTTTTTTTCTTAAGAAATAACCCTAAATTCTTATACCAGAGAATTTAAATAAAAAAGTTGCTATGAACCGTACACGTATATTAATGCCGCAGGAGCGATGTAACATAGTTTTGACTACTATACCTATGTTTACCGTTTTCTGTGTTGACTCTCTTTACTGCATTCAATTCGCTGAAATACTGTACGCCACTGCAAAAATTTGAATTTTCAGGCAAGTATTTGGACCTGCGGACACATACTTCGTGTCGTTGCCATGAAATTGCTGTGATTTCGACGTAAGAGATACTTTATGCTGCCGAATATACCTGAAATTGGATTTGATCAGAATTATGACTCGCAAAGAGAGGAATTTAATGACTGGCTCACTGTACATGCAGGAGGAAACCTCTTGTAACAAATTGTTTGTTAACAATAATATGAACATCGTTGGAGTGGCCGTTATGTAATATCGTACGTTCTGCTGGGTTGGAAACTGTGCCAGTGCCAAGACGGTTAATATGTTAAAGTTAACATGTACACTATTGTGGTTTATATTATGTACTCACCGGTAATAAAACTCACTGNCGTCCTGCTGGGTTGGAAACTGTGCCAGTGCCAAGACGGTTAATATGTTAAAGTTAACATGTACACTATTGTGGTTTATATTATGTACTCACCGGTAATAAAACTCACTGGGATGAATATAGGATTTTGATGACAGTTTCGTTTTGTGGCATTAGTTCCATATCAAATTTAATTTCCCACATATCATGCGTTATCAAACTTACAATACATTCTTCTTTAATTTACACATACTACAACCACTCATGAAAATACAATGAATTAAATTAGGTGATCACAAATTGTTTTAATGGCAATTGTAAAAACGACTCACATAAATGACTTTGACTTGAACTTACCAAAAAAGACAGTTATTGAAAACAACACGGTGATAAGAACTGGCTACTGAAATTACGAATATTACGTCGAGAAGACATATTGTGGCTCATACTGAAGGTCTGATTATCCTCGTAAAGTGTATCGTAGTATTTTAAGTGTGAACTACGATGTTGATAAGGATGATAATTCATAATTTCGCAAGGTCATCAGTGTAGAATACAGTAATGTTCTTTTTATTTATATGTACAGATTCGGTTTCCAAGGTATAACTACTAAAGCAGGAAGTGGACTTTTGAGAGTTCTGTTTCTTCCGTAAGCGTCATAATGGTGGTAACCCGACGTTTACGAGTTTGGCTGAAATGGACCCACGTTATATAAAACTACGAAAAAATAAAAACAAATAATATTTCACCGAGAAATTAAATTTTTGGATTGTTACAGGCCATTTTTCAAAATATAGGGGAAATTCGGGCCCCAGATGCTATCTCTCACGTCGCCACGGTTCCCACATTCTACCAGATGTATTCCACTTTCGCTCACGTAAGCCCTTTGTAATCTGGTGTGCTGCAGGTGTTCAAATACCTCTTGGCCATCACATATTTCTTGCCTCTCGCTCCACTCACTACGAACTTTGTAATCTGGTGTGCTGCAGGTGTTCAAATACCTCTTGGCCATCACATATTTCTTGCCTATCGCTCCACTCACTACGAACTATGTAATCTGGTGTGCTGCAGGTGTTCAAATACCTCTTGGCCATCACATNATTTTAGCATTTGTTGCCTCTTTAGATTTACATTCTACTGTTTTACAAAATGTTTCAGCATCACATCATCTGGCAGAGTATAAACAGATAGCATATATTGAATCATGAAATATTGTAGCGAGAAGCCACTTGTACCCTAAAGTCAAGAGCGTACGCCCCATAATCTCATTTCGCCCTTTCACACGCTTTTTGTCAATCATATTCTTTGCGGCGATACGCCAGAACGAGGAGTGGAACCTGGCGGAAATGTTATTGAGTACGAGCCCAGATGCGAGCACGTGATACACGTTTCGTAAACTTTTTACCTCGTGTATGTCGTTCCATTCTCTTTGAAAGTAACTATTTAATCACATTAATTGATGTTAAGTTACCATAATTGGACCTCACGCCTTTTCATCCAGCAAGTTTAGTAATCCTAGCAGATAGATAGAGCCAATGTCTTGGATTTTTTTTATTACAGTGATATGAATGAAACAAAAATGACACATAACGTGCAAGCTCTCACAAATATCTACATACGTGTGTACAATGACGAAACCAAAACAATTTGTGACATTAAAATTTGATAAGCTCTTTTCATTACACTTTATATAAATATGCGTTTTCAGAAAAATAAAGTTCCCTATATACGTATAGTAGGCACACGAATACGTACGAAACAAAAAATAGACTGTCATTTGTAGTTCATAAATGCATTAACGTCGAAGATTATTGCCACAGGACTATTCAAACTTCATTCCATCTATACCCTGCGAGCGCAGCGAATTGAACAGAAAATGATTCGGATGGCAGTTCCACAAAGCATTTAAGATATTAATGTCTGGAAGTCATCCTCTCTCAATAAGCAAACCTTCTGATAATAAAACAACCCAAACGCCGTTGATTTTTAAGCTGGTGTCTTAGTCTTGAACGCGGGTGCAAGAAATTGTAGCCCCACGATATGCTGCTTGTGAAAAGTTGCTGTAAACGGACATATCCACGTCGTCTATTGAGATTCGTATCTCTCTCCAGTTTAGGTTATCTCAAATTTTTTGTTTAGCAATTATGACGTCTTCATGCGACTTAAATGATTATTAGCGTATTAATATATCAAATCAGCTTACAACGTATGGAATGCTTCCATACCAAAAGCAATTCTTACAAAAATTTGTAAACGGCATTTTTTTTCTTCAGAGAACCTGCTTTACATACACATCGATTTGTAAAATCATATAAAATTATATTTAAACTTTGGATATGGACATTTCTCGGCGCAATAGCAAATATTTTATGCTATTCTTCGACTATCATGGCTCAAAGTTCATGTGGTAACGTTCATAAAGACTAATAGAAAATAACTTACTAAGAATTAAGGGTAAGAAGAGAAAAAATATTTAAAAAGTAATAAATGTCTATAACTATTATATACCTACCAAATTATAGAAAAAGAAGTTGCATTTGAAACATTAGAAAATTTACACTGGAATAGTTAGAATAAATTACCGACGGCATTAAACATGTATCAGATCATACGTATTTTTAATGCACTAAAATGTGTGACAAATAAAATTCAGAAACAAAATGGAATGCATACATTTGTCGAAAAAAAAAAAAAAAAATAGATGTCAACTACTTATTTGTAAAACTACTAGGCCCGTGTTTGTAAAATACCTCAAGAAATGTTTGTACTATACTGACTGGTTTGCACGAGCTTCAGCAAAATGGTGGACACTCAACGTAAAACCGTATATAGCTGTTCGTGCAAAAACTTTGGTTGATGTAAAGTGTAGCTGCGTGCAAAAATAAATGTGTTGCAAGTTTGAATAACGTAAGGTACTTAAAACAATTCGAATGATCATAATTAAACGACAGTTTCAATAAAACCTGACAGTATTATTCATTAATTTTTAATGTTACTTACCTACACAGAATTCT
The DNA here is from genome assembly GCA_002778355.1 of Clitarchus hookeri. Taxonomy (NCBI): domain Eukaryota; kingdom Metazoa; phylum Arthropoda; class Insecta; order Phasmatodea; family Phasmatidae; genus Clitarchus; species Clitarchus hookeri. Next base: position 324,313 of record NQII01002786.1, read on the forward strand.
TAAATCGGCTCTCAATACCTTGTTGTTAACAGCCGTCTAAATCTCTTAACTCAACAACTGAATTCTTAAAATAAAATTAAATTATCTGTTATTCTTCACAGAATAACTTCTATATTATTTTGAAGGTACTTGCAACTATATTTACAGTAAAAATAAGCTCTATGTTCATCTACACCCACACCCACACCATAAATTCCTTCAGTGGCGTGAACTCACCTTTTGCAGGCCTGCTAATTTGCTCTACATCTAACAAAACTTCTGCACAAAACATGCGCCACANGGCGTGAACTCACCTTTTGCAGGCCTGCTAATTTGCTCTACATCTAACAAAACTTCTGCACAAAACATGCGCCACACAAAGACTGGATTACACTACAAGAAATGAAACCAGCAGAGAATCTCATCGGAATTACTGGTAAAGAAATTGGAATAACAGATCTAAAAACACCACATGGAAAAATTTAAATGCTTGAGATGAATAGTGCGAGCTGATAGGCAAGCGACATTAGAACTTAAAAAAAAAAAAAAAAAAAAAAAAAACCACATTTTGAAATGTAATTTATCAACCTTTAAACAGGCTCAAAATTTAAAATTACGTCGTTGGGTTAGCCCGTGGACAGAGACTGGAAATCATTATTCAGGGTATCCATAGGCAAAGACTGAGTTGGTCTCGTAAACGAGTTGCAACTTTTAAAAAATGGAAGATAAGAATTCCTAAAATTTCTCTACTCGTATGAAGAAAAAAGACCTTGAACTTGCCTTACGTCTCGTGCCATAAATGTAGTAATCGTACACACAACTTACGACGGGCGTCCCACTGGTCCCGGAAAACATAAATCCATCTGGTCGAAACCTTCCTTTCTTGCGGTTACGCGATGTCTTTCTTCCCTACCAGAGTTCACAGGCCTCCGGAGGCTCTACGGTATCTTGCACCTCAACAAACATACAGACGCGAGCCACGACGCTAGTGTAACTACACTATCTACATACTTATGCGGACGCCGCCCGATCAGGCTCTCTTCACTACGTCGTGGTGGACGCGCGCATTCGTTTATTCTTGAGAGGCTGGACCACCCCTTATACAGCAGTTATTCGCTTTAGTGTGAAAACAGAAGAGTCAGGGTCATTTCTGAATATGTTGCGTTATGGAAGCGTTACGTTTAATTTTCTGTGCAGATTTCTGTACCTGATTGCTTATAGGTGTTCCCTGATTGTCATTAAACGGTGGCAATAAACTAATGCATAAACTTTTGTATTGCGCTAATTGTTGCAAAATATGAATTAGTAGTACATATATTACGTCTGTAATGATGAGTGAAGTAATCAACTAAGCTTATATTGTCGCATTTTTCAATACATTCTCCTAAATTTTAGTCAGGAAGAAATAAGTAAAAATTCCAATATAGCGGGTGACACGGGCTCTTAAGCCTAATTTCNACTACACTATCTACATACTTATGCGGACGCCGCCCAATCAGGCTCTCTTCACTACGTCGTGGTGGACGCGCGCATTCGTTTATTCTTAAGAGGCTGGACCACCCCTTATACAGCAGTTATTCGCTTTAGTGTTAAAACAGAAGAGTCAGGGTCATTTCTGAATATGTTGCGTTATGGAAGCGTTACGTTTAATTTTCTGTGCATATTTATGTACCTGATTGCTTATAGGTGTTCCCTGATTGTCATTAAACGGTGGCAATAAACTAATGCATAAACTTTTGTATTGCGCTAATTGTTGCAAAATATGAATTAGTAGTACATATATTACGTCTGTAATGATGAGTGAAGTAATCAACTAAGCTTATATTGTCGCATTTTTCAATACATGCTCCTAAATTTTAGTCAGGAAGAAATAAGTAAAAATTCCAATATAGCGGGTGACACGGGCTCTTAAGCCTAATTTCAAATCTTGGGACTCAACTAAATCCCTATATTATCGGGTATAGGCTGTTCGCGTTAAACTAAGCACTTTTGAATGCCCTGCTTAATTTGTACTTGTATGCGGGTTGTATATTCTTCCGCCTTATGTAAAATTAACACTGTCATGGGCCTCATCACGGTATTCATGCGTCGGTCAAGGGAAACTAAGATTACTTTAAAAAAGTAAATATTTTGCAAATATGCTAATTCTTACACTCAATGCATTAAAAAATACGGAAATGCAAAGAAATAATTTAAATGATCAGAAACGTTTACCTATCAGTTTTAATTCGACGTTAAGCAATGGAACTACTTTCCCTACATCGTTACCAACTTCACTGAGCGCATGGCACTCAGTGCCCTCGTTGAGATACATNAAAATTACTTTAAAAAAGTAAATATTTTGCAAATATGCTAATTCTTACACTCAATGCATTAAAAAATACGGAAATGGAAAGAAATAATTTAAATTATCAGAAACGTTTACCTAGCAGTTTTAATTCGACGTTAAGCAATGGAACTACTTTCCCTACATCGTTACCAACTTTACTGAGCGCATGGCACTCAGTGCCCTCGTTGAGATACATGCAGGTAGGAGCAGTGACTTTTTTTCTAAGGTTGGTTTCACAAGTGATCACTTTATCGTTAACATCCTTGAGAAATTTTTCACATTTGGTTTTGTCGCTGATATGTTTTTAAATTTTTCTTTGGCGCGGCCGTCCTGTAGGGGTTGGAGACTAAATAGTTTATGATCCTGGTATTTGTCGTGATAGGATAATTGAAGTGAGTAAAGTGCTGAAACCCTTTTTATTTATTAGTTAGTTGATCCAAGCGACGAGCCCTAAACAAGTGTGTTGCGATACGGGTTGCAGATCGGGGATTGTTTAGGCGTTTCCGCCCGTGTCGTGGCAATATATTAAAACACCTAGCAGGGGAAACAACGCCTGGAGCCTGTGTTGAACAAAATGACCTTCTTCCAAACAAACTCCTTCATAACGTCAGTTGTCCGTTGGTAGACAAAGAATGTTGGTAACAATGTAATTCTTTGAAAAAAAAAATAACATTCGGCAATATTCGGCGCTGCTCTATTCTCACCTCGCTTCACCCTTGTCGGTTCTCAAGACTTCAATGTTAAGAGCCGCCCAAATCTCTTTACTCACTTACTATATATATATATATATACTGAGGTTAAAGTAAAAGGTGATAGCTGTAAATATATATATTNTTCACCCTTGTCGGTTCTCAAGACTTCAATGTTAAGAGCCGCCCAAATCTCTTTACTCACTTACTATATATATATACTGAGGTTAAAGTAAAAGGTGATAGCTGTAAATATATATATTTTTTCCTGAAAGGAAGTCTTATTCCTAGAACATTGATTTGCTGAGATACGCGTTTACTGCTTCTACAGACAATATTTTACTAGGTAAAAACCCTCAACACTTAAAATTATTTATGGCTAAATCATACCATATGTAGAGTCGAAAATGTTTTTAAAACCTCCCTGGTGTACAATGTAGCATTGCTATTTGCCACTCGGGGTATCCGGATTCAAATTGCGGTGGGCCTAGCTCACTTTTATACCACCAAAGAGTGATTTTCCAAAGGCACCTTTCAAGTTCTGCTATTTCCATCACAACGCCACTGCCTAGGGTTTCTGCGGATAAGATTGAATATTCCATTGCATCCTCTGTGCCAAGATCAAGGGTACTAACCGACGAGATTTAAAGTCCACGAAAAAAAAAATCATCCTCTCCTTTCTGAAATGCGAAAAATTCTAAGTCTCGTCGGACGGTTAGCGAGCCTGGGTCATCGCGATAGGTAGTCGTCCTACCAATCTCGCAAAGTTCCAATTGTATCGAACAAAAAAGACAACTTAGTAGGCACTACACAATTAACACTGTGTACGTAAATTCTCCACGAATCATTTTATTCAACTGGTTTAATGAAAACCTTTGTTTTCACGCCGGTAAACTTCAGACCGTAAATCAGGGCTTCTTTGCACCAGCTGGAGTTAACTTTGCACCACTCAAAATGTTTATTTTGGTTTCATTTGTTGCAGGGTTAGCAATCATTATCTCTGTAAATAACATTCCGATTTTTTAATAACTAGTTACAGTTCACCGTTCTTTGCCAAATGGCATAAAAACAAACATTTTGAGTGGTGCAAAGTTAGCCCAGCAGGTGTAAAGTAACCACGGTTTACGGTGTGGAAATAGGAGGGAACTTTATAGGCTACAAAATGTAGTTTTACTTCACTGGATCAGATAACGTTTTGTGGAAGACCCAGGATTCGAACTAGGACACTCGTGCGACGAGGATAACGCTTTAGCAACGTCGACCACGAAAGTTGCCACCAATTATTAAGCATTAACTATAAAACTCTTTTCTGTCCGAGTTCGATTTCTGAAAGGACTAAGCATTTATGTTCTATAACTGTTGTACTTCCTGTCATTAAAGAATAAGTGAAAAATATTAATATTTGATCAGATTAAACGCAGTCTCAAGTTGAACCTATTGTATTAAAAAAGATTAATACTTCTTATGCATTTGACAGACAACATTCATCACAGCGATGAAACATAATAATATTTAAAACGTACGGTAGTGTCTCCTCATTTAATTCGAACGGTGTATTACTTATTAAGTACCATTAGTTGTCATATTATCTCACAGCGCTTGAATTATCATTCGGTTAAAATATCGGTTAGTGGACCAATTTTTTTTCTTGTAATGGATGGTGACAAGAGACAACTTCCTGACATAACGAAAGTAATTGTTAACAAATATTCTTTTGAAAGGTCGCATTTACAAACTACGCGAGCAGGCACCTTGGTGGCAGCGAAGATAGAACGTTGTCCCTATCTCTCCCTCCCCACTCTCTTTGCCAGTACTTGAGGTTTGATGGACGTTCTTCCGTTTTCCCCACGTCTAGATCCCATCGCTTCCCCACTCACAGCGGTATTCACGCGATGCGAGATACGCGCATAATCCGTCCAGCGGGACAAACTTGCTGCGACCCCGCACGAAAAACTCTTGTGCGAGAAGAAATCATGCAAAATAAGGACTTAATACGTGTGCTATTTTTCCATGCGAGGTCATATAGGATGCAGGGGCTGGTGACTCTACTTGTGCTTCCGCACTGGTAACGTGACGTCTATCTTATCCTCATGTGGAAGAAAGAATAGCTGGGGAAAACATATATCACCTTCGTCATTATTATTATTATTTGAAATTGAACTGAGATGAAAATATTGTCCACTAAGGATGTTAACACTTGAGAAACAAAACAATATTTTTTTGGCGGAATCGCTGTTTGCGATGATGTGTGTATTCGAATGCCGCAGTTTTATTTAAGAACGGCGGATGCCTGCCAGTTGTAGATGTCATAAATTGCATTTATTTAAGCATTACATCATAAAGATGTTGGTAATAATTCAGTAAAATTTTTGCTAAATTATTTGTATAATTCCTTTTCTTTATAGCTATATTTATAAGTCTTATGTTACATTTCTGTGCTTCGTTTATTATTTAAAAAAATATAATATAGTTTTAATTAAGGTGTTAAAACTTGGTTCTGATGTAAAGATTTTAAACATTTGTTTTCTCTCGTCAGTCCCTTTTATACACCAAAATAACTAAAACATATGGGAAAATACCAACTTCTTCATAGTTATAAATGCGACAACGATTNAGGGGGTGGGGTAAGGGGGTGAGGGAAGTGAGCCAAAGGCGTGCTGTAATCCTCAAAACTGTCACGCGACAATAGTTATAAATGCGACAACGATTTTTGCAATAGTGTAATGCAGCACTAAAAAAAACATTAAGGTAAACTGTTTTACCCAATAACTAACAACACGCTCAAAAAAAGTTGGGCTGTTGAGTTTGTTTTGTTTATTATTATTTTTAATTTATCAATTAAATATTTAATTGTAATGTTAGGTCGTTTTCTATTCTGTAACCTGGGTGTATATACACTTTTATATGAACGCAACACACCTGTACGCATCGGTAGGTATTTTTAATTAATTCAAAAAATATTTTGCGCTTACTACATAGATTGTGTTTTTTTATTTTATACCAAATTATTCACGTCTATTATTACATTTCACGATTTCTTACTTGTCAATTTTTACGAGATTTAACCCACTGGACTCTGACAAAAAATTGTGGTTTGCTACCATTCTTCCTGTAAGGTTAATAGATTTGAAGAAATTTAATCTGGAATTTTAGTTTTGTTGACGGCTGTTACCTGTTCGTAGATGGCATATTTGTTTTAGCTATTTTATTTCCATTAATTTGCCTGTACCCTGAAGGTGGATATTCCCGCTTATTTAATCACTTTTCCCGTAATTCTGTGAGGAATGTTTCCGTTCAGAACAAGGGAACATTTCTTTACTTGTCATTATTTTACCGCGGATTTGTGTGGTCATTTTCTTTCACTTAGTTCAATTAGTTTCCCTTGCATATAAAAATATGTATTACAATTTTTATGATATTATTTTCTCGCAATTTATCCATACTTAAAAGTGGATGGACTCGGTTTTGCAAAAAAATTTTGCTTTCCATGTTTTATATAAACTGACTCTTGCCCAGAGTTAACATGTTTAAGGATTAAATTTAATGACACCCATTTAAGAACGACAGTCGTCTACGGGTCGGAACTGAAGCCTGCCTTTACTTTTGCCACAACACGACGTTTCACCCCCTTATACGAGGCTTATTTATTTCACCCATAACACGTCCTTTCCTTACGAGGTTATATATTTTCACTGCGGGAAGTAGCACAACCTTTACTCGGCCTGTAAATCACAGTTTATAGCTGGCGCCTCGTTGGAAATGAAATCGACAAGGAACTGTTCACTGAANTTCCCAGAGTTAACATGTTTAAGGATTAAATTTAATGACACCCATTTAAGAACGACAGTCGTCTACGGGTCGGAAGCCTGCCTTTACTTTTGCCACAACACGACGTTTCACCCCCTTATACGAGGCTTATTTATTTCACCCATAACACGTCCTTTCCTTACGAGGTTATATATTTTCACTGCGGGAAGTAGCACAATTTTTACTCGGCCTGTAAATCACAGTTTATAGCTGGCGCCTCGTTGGAAATGAAATCGACAAGGAACTGTTCACTGAANTTTACTCGGCCTGTAAATCACAGTTTATAGCTGGCGCCTCGTTGGAAATGAAATCGACAAGGAACTGTTCACTGAAGGAATTCTGAATGGCCGTAGACAGAAATATGGGGATCCTTCCCCAAAAACCAAGTGTGAGAAAATATTTTTTTATTTAATTTCAGAAAAAAATCTTTAAGTCTTTGGAATTTTAGAAATGATTAATTTGATTAAAAATCTAATATTTTAAAATATCTTAAATTATACAAATTTATTATAGTTCAATTTTCTTTGGGGAATTTTTAATGTCGAAAATTTTTTTAAGTCGGAAAATTCCGATTATTTAAATATCCAAATATACAATACGTTATTATCATNTTTAATGTCGAAAATTTTTTTAAGTCGGAAAATTCCGATTATTTAAATATCCAAATATACAATACGTTATTATCATATTTAAATAATTTTTAATTTTTGGAGAATTTCAGAAACACCTATATTTTTAAGGATTTGTAAAGTTTCAGTAAATATTTTCGCCAATTTATTTTTGGACCACGATATCCATTTTCTCTCTACTTGTGACTCGTGGTTTCCGTCCTTTGTATTGGTGGTGTCGACGTCGCCACAGTCACAAACGTGACGGGGCCTCCATTATCAGACAGCGGCGGCAGCGTAGGTGGCAGTTATANTTTAATGTCGAAAATTTTTTTAAGTCGGAAAATTCCGATTATTTAAATATCCAAATATACAATACGTTATTATCAAATTTAAATAATTTTTAATTTTTGGAGAATTTCAGAAACACCTATATTTTTAAGGATTTGTAAAGTTTCAGTAAATATTTTCGCCAATTTATTTTTGGACCACGATATCCATTTTCTCTCTACTTGTGACTCATGGTTTCCGTCCTTTGTATTTGTGGCGTCGACGTCGCCACAGTCACAAACGTGACGGGGCCTCCATTATCAGACAGCGGCGGCAGCGTAGGTGGCAGTTATANGTCGACGTCGCCACAGTCACAAACGTGACGGGGCCTCCATTATCAGACAGCGGCGGCAGCGTAGGTGGCAGTTATAATGACGTACCACTACATGCCTTGAATATTCCATACTACGCAACTCTCCGCGTATTAAACTTGGCAACATTGCCTCGGATACCCTCTCGCGTATCTCCTCTCTCTCTCTCTCTTTCTCTGTCTCTGTTACTCGCTCCCCACAAACAAGCGGGCAAGCTCTCAGCGCCCTTTGAGCACACGCCGCATTGAAATTACGCTTGTTTGAGATGTTCGCCAGGTTCAGCAAATTTGCTAGTCTAAAAACAAATAAAACTACCACGTATGCTCGTGTTACATATGGTAAATTCTGCATTTGGTACTTCTTCGCCAGAAACAGCTGGCCAATTCGTACACAGGAAAATATCTCTCGGAACGAAAGTGAGAAATACTTCGTAGCATTAAGAGCATTCGGGATTATAAAAACGTACGTTCTGACCTACGGATATTGTACATTTCAGTTAGAGATTTTATCACTACAGGAAACTACTGACACCAGTAGCGAAATCTCTTGAACTGCTGGTGGCATACCATNTCAGTTAGAGATTTTATCACTACAGGAAACTACTGACACCAGTAGCGAAATCTCTTGAACTGCTGGTGGCATACCATGTGAAATGGCACAGGGGTTGCATTCGCATTCTGGAGAACCGGGGCTCGAACACCAAACCTGGCATCCTGATTTCTGTTTTCCACGGGTTCCCGAAATCACTCCGGGCGAAGGCTGAGACGGCTCCTTACTGCTAGCCATAGCCGATTCCTTCCCTTTACCTGCTTCCCCGTCTCTAATGACATCGCTTACAATGAGACGTTAATTCCTACTTACCTGTCTGATGGCATCGTACAAGAACAAGCTAGGATTATAGGCCATTCACGGTTACTTCCAACTTTTCTGAAACCCTGCTTAAGTTCTTATTCCAGGATATTCCTCTGCCTCATGCAAACAAGGTTTAACAGAGTCTAGAACATTACACCAAAGGAAAAACGCACCGAATTCGTGTGCAATCCGTTTAATAATATTTGCATAAGAATTATTTATTACTAGGCATTACCAACACACATATTTTCTCTATGAGTTCATTCATATTTATAATAAATTCAAGTACTGTTATTTATTAATTTAATATAAATATCCTTAAAATTTAACCAAAAATAAGGTACTTGTATGTTAACATAAGTAAAAAAACACTTGTGATATATTTAAGAAACAACGAAACACGTCATATATGGTGGGTTTTTTTAAAGGTTTGATTTAAAAGGGGTGAATAAACCGCGAATAGGCTATATACTCAGGTGGATCTGGCTAACGAGAATTCCACGTGCCCACGAGTCACTCGTGACTTGCGGCACAGATCAGTCACTTTCGGTGCTCTTTGAAAAAAACCTGTGTTTTTTTAATTCTAATTTCCAAGGACATACAATTAACTCCACACATTAAGTTGTTCACATTTTAATTACTAGTCCTTCCCTTGTTAAACGAATGTACTTCTCTAGGACACAGTGGCTTGTAGGACTACCATTTCTTTTAGACTGCAGTTTCCAATTTTGTAAAATAAAATAGTATTTTTTCTGTAGTCGTGTAAAACGAATTATACCTATATATTTAAAAAGAATAAAAAACGAAATTAAAAAAAAATTGTTTTCAAATGTTTTAAGATTACAATTAATAATTGCAGTAAGACTTTTACTAAATTCTTTGTACAATTCTTTTTATTTGTAGCTGTAGTTATTAGTTATCTGACATTTCTGTGCTGCGTAAATGTGGATGCGTTTGTTTATGTAAATGCGAGGAAATTTCTAAATTAACTCGCGTACTTTTACAAATAAACCCCGTAAAAATATTTTATTATTATTCTTTTTTGCGATTTCGACGGTTTTTCGTGTTTTATCAGCTGTTCATGTATAGAAAACTACACCTTTTTTACGGTTACTCATAATATTAACATTATATTTAACAGATATCATCTGGATCCCTTAGAAATATTTTATCTAATTAAACGGATTTATTAATGGGATTGTAGTGTTGAAATATAAACATTTATTCATTCTGTCTTTGATCTTTGGCGAAATGCAGTAAATTTTCCGATTATCATTTTACATTAAATATAATATAAATTCCGTATCTAAAGATGGCTTTTATTTAATTCATGTGGCGTGTAAGAGACAATGTTACTATTTAGATTTTCTACATACAAATTCGAATTAAGTGTAAATTGTTTGTTACCTTAAACACTTTTCATAGTTTATTTTCACGATAGATGGTGGGCTGAATTTTATAACTGGTACCACAGAGTAAACGAAACACATACCTAGAACTGTGCATTTACAAACACACCAATGTAATGATTCAATGTTGTAAAAATCATTAATATGTGAGTGTCCATTTATAGAATAAATCTTTATGAAAATAGTGGTATTTTCATAGAGTTCATTCGACTTTTTAATATTTTCAAGAAAACTAATTTATGAAATTAGAGAACTGACTTTATTAATATGTATATAATATTTCGTAATTGAAATTTTTTTTTCTGCGAATGCGAATGCGAAAAGATTTTTTTTTTTCATAGTAAATAACTAATTTAAGGAAAGAGCAGAATTAAAATATGCATATTGTCATACTGAAACTCGATAGTATATTCTACCAGTAGGCAGACTACGATGACTGGACCAACTTGTACTGCTATACTTTGGCCATTAGTGCGAAAGTTTTGCTATGTGCTCAATGGTAGTTCGGTACTTTGTCAGGAACGTGACTGGATGAGAATAGCATCCTCTGTCAAGTTTCATGTTGGTGATCAAATACTAAAGAATGAATTTATTCTTCTGGTTCTAGGGATTTAGTCATATCGCGTGGAAAGAAACTGAAACTAGTGCCTCATTCGTCGTAAATTTGGTATATTTCTTCCTCTACTTTCTGTCGTACTCGTTACGTTAGTGCTATCTATTTTTCAGTTTAGGTTTTAGCAAACTCTTTAATTTCCGAGAATTTTCTACACTTAATTGATGATACTCAGCACTTTTTTTCTCGCATGCCAGCAGATGATTTTTTCTGCTGTTCAGCGATTTCAATTATAAAATTTGCTGGTGTTTACTAACATTATATCGTTTGTAATTTTAAGGAACGTAATGGCGTAAACGATTTTCTTGAAACACAATTCTTTGTTATTAATTGTTTTGTTTTATATAATTACGATACGATAATTTCTTGCCAGCAATCAAACTTTATATATGCTGTTCACAGTAGAGTGAGCACTTTTAAGGGCCCTAGTTTATTTTTTATTTCAGCCATTTTTGATTCCTTAACCATATTTTAAAATAAATTTTGCCATGTAAGTAATAAACACAATGTGTATATTCCACCGCACTCTGAAGTTAACGTCAAATGCTTAAATAAAATATATCTATTGACTATTATTCCAATTATTTCAAAAGTGCTCACTTTACAGTGAATGGCCTATATGTACAAATATCGCAGTACGGTACTTGACTGTGTATTTTATCTATGCTCTAAGGAGCTCAAGTAGTACTAGTTGGTACCTTAAACGAAAATGTTTTATTTATTCGTTGTTATTTCCAACTTTTCTGAGGTCCTGATAAAGTCCTACTTCCAGACTACTCGCAAGGTGTCCCCGTCCCTCCTTCACACGTAAAATGCGTAAACGAGTTTTGAAAAAAAGCCTTTGAGACAATAATGCACCTTATTTGTTCGCTGGGCACACGTTGAAAAATACATATATTTGTATGCATAGCAATTACATTTTTTTTTGTAAATTTTATAATTTACTGGTAAAATATAGATACAATTAAATTTAAAAAATAGGGCACTTTAATAACAACATAAATATAACACACATGTGGTATAAGTAGATGGTAATAGCAGGTTCTGGGACAATGGGTTCAGGGTAAGGCTCGTGAGGCTCACCGACGCCATTTTGTATGACGTCATGTGACCTTGTCTTTGACCTGTATGTGATGTTATCAGAGCCATTTGGGTTCAAAACCTCCCAAAATTTCCCATTTTCACTGTAAATTTCCAGTTTAATCTCGAAATCTCCCGAATTGGCCTCGATTAAGGACAAAAGTTGGATTCGATGAGAGACAACTAAAATGTAAGGAATTTAATTTCAATTTAATTTAAATTTACAATTTTAAAAATGTTTTAGACATGAGTATATTGTGTGATGTGTCTGCAAATGTGTATTTTTAATACGAATTCTAATCTGACGTAATTCAACTATATCAGAACCAGCGATTGTATACCTATGTCCAGACGCTATATTGGATTTAATAGGAATTAATTTGTTACCTATCACCGAAGCCCTCGAAAATCACGGACGTGATCGTCATACTAAACTAGAGGAGGGAAGTTAAATAGTGCAATATTCACAGTTTGTTTGATAGCAGCAGTAAGTACACACGCACAGTTCACTTATTTCCAGCATATCGAGCCCAGCATGAATCTGTCTGTTCTAGGTCGGCAGCCTCTCGGTGGTACGACATTTCAAACAGTCAAGTCGTAAACAAGTCTTACAACCGGCAGTGGCACACTGCCGGTTGTAAGGATGGACACACTGCCGTCGGAAAGACGGATCAAGTAACGCAGCCTTGCACGTGCAAAGTAGGCATAAAGCTCTCGGATGATCAAATTATGTTTATATTTTTTATTCGCTTTGTTTCTCGGTGATCCATTCGTTCCATTAAATCAGTATTCAAAACCGATCCTATAATATAGCATAGTAACTTCGCCGTCATTCCTCCACTGGTACGTTTTTCCAGTCACACAGTTAGCTCAGCAGTAACTTATGCTGGTTTTCCTCACCAGCCACGTAACAAAACGTCACACAGGCAAGAAGAAATACACACATCTTTAACGTAAGCAAAAATTATTACAATATCAAAAAGCCCAGAGCTTGAATCCTTTATCGGCGATAATGTACTTCATTTAACTTAACCACACTCTCCGCATAAAAGACTTGGCAATTTAAATCTTCTGCAGGTATACTTAAATTTTCTTTTAAAAAACTTGAACAATACAAACTTTTTCTTCCTAGCGAATTATTGTAGAACTCATAAAGGTTTGTTTTATTTTTTGAATTAGAGTTTATATTGATAGATACTAAAAAATTACTCCATTCTGTATGAGTCATAAAACAGTGCTTTGCTTATAGTTTTTATTATTTACATATTATTCTTTTAATATATTTGCATAGTGTTGTTCTGAAGTTTTTATTAGCTTTAATTTTTTTATACATATATATTTATATTGTTTTATAATTATTTATTTCTTTCCAGTAACGCTCTTCACTTCACTTCTCTCTCTCTTTCTCTCTCTCTCTCTCTCTCTCTCTCTCTCTCTCTCTCGACAAGCTAGAGTGCAATGTACGTTTTTTTCCTCAGAAATTAGTACTATTACAATTCANTCTCTCTCTCTCTCTCTCGACAAGCTAGAGTGCAATGTACGTTTTTTTCCTCAGAAATTAGTACTATTACAATTCAACAGGTATAATTTTTTCATTAAAAATATGTGGTTTTGAACTGTTCCTCTCTTCCCATATTTAAGAATGNACAATTCAACAGGTATAATTTTTTCATTAAAAATATGTGGTTTTGAACTGTTCCTCTCTTCCCATATTTAAGAATATACCTCAACTGCCAGGGATTATGCAACAGTTCCCGGCAGTCAGTCAGTCATCCGAAATAGAAAACGTACAAACCTACAAAAATTAAACCCGCGTACTGTTTGTCGAAACGNCTTGTAGGACTACCATTTCTTTTAGACTGCAGTTTCCAATTTTGTAAAATAAAATAGTATTTTTTCTGTAGTCGTGTAAAACGAATTATACCTATATATTTAAAAAGAATAAAAAACGAAATTAAAAAAAAATTGTTTTCAAATGTTTTAAGATTACAATTAATAATTGCAGTAAGACTTTTACTAAATTCTTTNCTTGTAGGACTACCATTTCTTTTAGACTGCAGTTTCCAATTTTGTAAAATAAAATAGTATTTTTTCTGTAGTCGTATAAAACGAATTATACCTATATATTTAAAAAGAATAAAAAACTAAATTAAAAAAAAATTGTTTTCAAATGTTTTAAGATTACAATTAATAATTGCAGTAAGACTTTTACTAAATTCTTTNAAATTAAAAAAAAATTGTTTTCAAATGTTTTAAGATTACAATTAATAATTGCAGTAAGACTTTTACTAAATTCTTTGTACAATTCTTTTTATTTGTAGCTGTAGTTATTAGTTATCTGACATTTCTGTGCTGCGTAAATGTGGATGCGTTTGTTTATGTAAATGCGAGGAAATTTCTAAATTAACTCGCGTACTTTTACAAATAAACCCCGTAAAAATATTTTATTATTATTCTTTTTTGCGATTTCGACGGTTTTTCGTGTTTTATCAGCTGTTCATGTATAGAAAACTACACCTTTTTTACGGTTACTCATAATATTAACATTATATTTAACAGATATCATCTGGATCCCTTAGAAATATTTTATCTAATTAAACGGATTTATTAATGCNTATTAACATTATATTTAACAGATATCATCTGGATCCCTTAGAAATATTTTATCTAATTAAACGGATTTATTAATGCGATTGTAGTGTTGAAATATAAAAATTTATTCATTCTGTCTTTGATCTTTGGCGAAATGCAGTAAATTTTCCGATTATCATTTTACATTAAATATAATATAAATTCCGTATCTAAAGATGGTTTTTATTTAATTCATGTGGCGTGTAAGAGACAATGTTACTATTTAGATTTTCTACATACAAATTCGAATTAAGTGTAAATTGTTTGTTACCTTAAACACTTTTCATAGTTTATTTTCACGATAGATGGTGGGCTGAATTTTATAACTGGTACCACAGAGTAAACGAAACACATACCTAGAACTGTGCATTTACAAACACACCAATGTAATGATTCAATGTTGTAAAAATCATTAATATGTGAGTGTCCATTTATAGAATAAATCTTTATGACAATAGTGGTATTTTCATAGAGTTCATTCGACTTTTTAATATTTTCAAGAAAACTAATTTATGAAATTAGAGAACTGACTTTATTAATATGTATATAATATTTCGTAATTTAAATTTTTTTTTCTGCGGATGCGAATGCGAAAAGATTTTTTTTTTCATAGTAAATAACTAATTTAAGGAAAGAGCAGAATTAAAATATGCATATTGTCATACTGAAACTCGATAGTATATTCTACCAGTAGGCAGACTACGATGACTGGACCAACTTGTACTGCTGTACTTTGGCCATTAGTGCGAAAGTTTTGCTATGTGATCAGTGGTAGTTCGGTACTTTGTCAGGAACGTGACTGGATGAGAATAGCATCCTCTGTCAAGTTTCATGTTGGTGATCAAATACTAAGGAATGAATTTATTCTTCTGGTTCTAGGGATTTAGTCATATCGCGTGGAAAGAAACTGAAACTAGTGCCTCATTCGTCGTAAATTTGGTATATTTCTTCCTCTACTTTCTGTCGTACTCGTTACGTTAGTGCTATTTATTTTTCAGTTTAGGTTTTAGCAAACTCTTTAATTTCCGAGAATTTTCTCCACTTAATTGATGATACTCAGCACTTTTTTTTCTCGCATGCCAGCAGATGATTTTTTCTGCTGTTCAGCGATTTCAATTATAAAATTTGCTGGTGTTTACTAACATTATATCGTTTGTAATTTTAAGGAACGTAATGGCGTAAACGATTTTCTTGAAACACAATTCTTTGTTATTAATCGTTTTGTTTTATATAATTACGATACGATAATTTCTTGCGAGCAATCAAACTTTATATATGATGTTCACAGTAGAGTGAGCACTTTTAAGGGCCCTAGTTTATTTTTTATTTCAGCCATTTTTGATTCCTTAACCATATTTTAAAATAAATTTTGCCATGTAAGTAATAAACACAATGTGTATATTCCACCGCACTTTGAAGTTAACGTTAAATGCTTAAATAAAATATATCTATTGACTATTATTCCAATTATTTCAAAAGTGCTCACTTTACAGTGAATGGCCTATATGTACAAATATCGCAGTACGGTACTTGACTGTGTATTTTATCTATGCTCTAAGGAGCTCAAGTAGTACTAGTTGGTACCTTAAACGAAAATGTTTTATTTATTCGTTGTTATTTCCAACTTTTCTGAGGTCCTGATAAAGTCCTACTTCCAGACTACTCGCAAGGTGTCCCTCCTTCACACGTAAAATGCGTAAACGAGTTTTGAAAAAAAGCCTTTGAGACAATAATGCACCTTATTTGTTCGCTGGGAACACGTTGAAAAATACATATATTTGTATGCATAGCAATTACATTTTTTTTGTAAATTTTATAATTTACTGGTAAAATATAGATACAATTAAATTTAAAAAATAGGGCACTTTAATAACAACATAAATATAACACACATGTGGTATAAGTAGATGGTAATAGCAGGTTCTGGGACAATGGGTTCAGGGTAAGGCTCGTGAGGCTCACCGACGCCATTTTGTATGACGTCATGTGACCTTGTCTTTGACCTGTATGTGATGTTATCAGAGCCATTTGGGTTCAAAACCTCCCAAAATTTCCCATTTTCACTGTAAATTTCCAGTTTAATCTCGAAATCTCCCGAATTGGCCTCGATTAAGGACAAAAGTTGGATTCGATGAGAGACAACTAAAATGTAAGGAATTTAATTTCAATTTAATTTAAATTTACAATTTTAAAAATGTTTTAGACATGAGTATATTGTGTGATGTGTCTGCAAATGTGTATTTTTAATACGAATTCTAATCTGACGTAATTCAACTATATCAGAACCAGCGATTGTATACCTATGTCCAGACGCTATATTGGATTTAATAGGAATTAATTTGTTACCTATCACCGAAGCCCTCGAAAATCACGGACGTGATCGTCATACTAAACTAGAGGAGGGAAGTTAAATAGTGCAATATTCACAGTTTGTTTGATAGCAGCAGTAAGTACACACGAACAGTTCACTTATTTCCAGCATATCGAGCCCAGCATGAATCTGTCTGTTCTAGGTCGGCAGCCTCTCGGTGGTACGACATTTCAAACAGTCAAGTCGTAAACAAGTCTTACAACCGGCAGTGGCACACTGCCGGTTGTAAGGACGGACACACTGCCGTCGGAAAGACGGATCAAGTAACGCAGCCTTGCACGTGCAAAGTAGGCATAAAGCTCTCGGATGATCAAATTATGTTTATATTTTTTATTCGCTTTGTTTCTCGGTGATCCATTCGTTCCATTAAATCAGTATTCAAAACCGATCCTATAATATAGCATAGTAACTTCGCCGTCATTCCTCCACTGGTACGTTTTTCCAGTCACACAGTTAGCTCAGCAGTAACTTCTGCTGGTTTTCCTCACCAGCCACGTAACAAAACGTCACACAGGCAAGAAGAAATACACACATCTTTAACGTAAGCAAAAATTATTACAATATCAAAAAGCCCAGAGCTTGAATCCTTTATCGGCGATAATGTACTTCATTTAACTTAACCACACTCTCCGCATAAAAGACTTGACAATTTAAATCTTCTGCGGGTATACTTAAATTTTCTTTTAAAAAACTTGAACAATACAAACTTTTTCTTCCTAGCGAATTATTGTAGAACTCATAAAGGTTTGTTTTATTTTTTGAATTAGGGTTTATATTGATAGATACTAAAAAATTACTCCATTCTGTATGAGTCATAAAACAGTGCTTTGCTTATAGTTTTTATTATTTACATATTATTCTTTTAATATATTTGCATAGTGTTGTTCTGAAGTTTTTATTAGCTTTAATTTTTTTATACATATATATTTATATTGTTTTATAATTATTTATTTCTTTCCAGTAACGCTCTTCACTTCACTTCTCTCTCTCTCTCTCCTTCTCTCTCTCTCTCTCTCGACAAGCTAGAGTGCAATGTACGTTTTTTTCCTCAGAAATTAGTACTATTACAATTCAACAGGTATAATTTTTTCATTAAAAATATGTGGTTTTGAACTGTTCCTCTCTTCCCATATTTAAGAATGTACCTCAACTGCCAGGGATTATGCAACAGTTCCTGGCAGTCAGTCAGTCATCCGAAATAGAAAACGTACAAACCTACAAAAATTAAACCCGCGTACTGTTTGTCGAAACGCACATTTTACGTTTAATCAGTTCTTAAAGGAAACAAATTAAAAATCACGGAAGTGCATAACAACCGTGTTCGAACTTCCCCGAATGTGAGACCAGTGTGTTTGTCAACCTCGCAGTCCGCACACATTGGCAGTTATCCCACAACGATATAAGATTTTTAATCTTTTGCCAGGCAGGGCTACAGCGCGCATATCTATATTAATAGTAGAGTGTGTGCATATAAAAATATATTAGATATATCTATTTGAAATTATCTTTATACTAACATGGTTCCGTACGACTTAAAACTGACATGCTCTTTTGTAGCCATACCCGACAGGTCACTACAGTCTCGAATAAAAATGAGCACGTTGCTTACCTGTTGTGAAAGCTGAAAATATCTTGTGTGACTGACCTACTTGCACAGACACAGTAATTACTCAGCCCACACGCGTGCTCGAACAAACTTTTTTATACATATAAAATTCCATACGTAAGTCTGATAATTAATTACAATACTTTTTTTGCTTGACAAGTGATCCTCGTAGGCAAAACAACCCCGCACACCCCTGGCTAGTACTTTACGCAGTAATTTTATCGAAAGTATTTTTTTACTGTAACCTTTCATGTGTTTCCTTTTAAAAGAAAGTATAAAACGAGATTGTTTAAGTCCCTCAGTTGCAACCACGCGCATTAATAGAAAGAACAACGCGTTTTCATAAATGTATCATACATATTAAACAGAGTTTTTATTTTTAACGAAATTTCTTCCTTTTGAAATATATTATATAGTCCAGTTGCGATTATTTCCATCTTTTCTGAAGACCTACTAAAGTTCTACTTCCAGGATATTCCTCCGCCTCATGCAAACAAAGCTTAACCTGGTCTAGAAAATTATAGCATAGGGACAGAGCACCGCATTCGTGGGCACTCAGTGTAATAATATTTTGCATAAGAACTATTTCTTACTAGGCATTTCCAACACATGTATTTTCTCCCTGTTTTTATCCATAGCTATTAGTTTTAAATTAGATATAATTTATACATAAAATAAAAGCATAAGTTCAATTTAACACTAAATCAGATGTCATGTAAACAGAAGTATAAAACGTTTGTGATACATTACACGTTAATACATATATGATTTTCCGCAAATTCGAAAAAGAAAATGTAGAACCAGAAAGCCAGTGTCTCCAGTTCAAATCCTGTTCAGTAAATACCTTAATATTGTACTTATATATGTATGTATGTGTCTGTCGTGCAATAATGAATGAACCCAGAATTCGTCCGTAGTGTTACGGGGTAAATAAGAAAAATCGGCATGAGAAGGCCGGGATTTGTATCCAGGTCCTTGAGTTCAACATGCCATCATTGGTTTATCCACGAGTAAATTTTCGTTTACTTTAAAAGGGAACTAATTTATACATCAGTAACTTAGTTTTTCCTTGGTGGAAATTATTAACCTGTGTACCGAATACATTTATTTGGCTACCTCTCCTGAATGTATACGTATGAAAACTTTACTACCTGCCCTCTACAGCCCCTAGAAACGTGTAATAGGAATTACGAAATATACTTTATAGACGACTGAAAAAAAACGGTTGTGTTCTGTAGCAATATTGTTTATTCGATTTTCATAATAATAGCATCCTGGTTCTTCCTGTGAACTTTCAGGCTAGAATTTGTGAACGAGAACTACGAAATAATAAAATCTCTATTTGAAATCGATAAACGTTACGGCGTGTAGAGAACTATAGCTGGTTGAAGATTATTACTTGTACACTTATGAATGCATTCCATCATCTATTTTACAGTCCCTTGCGTGTCCTTCCACCTCGCGCAGAAACTAAAAATGACAGGTATCTGTCTAGTGTCCTTATATCGATGAAATGGAAGTGTGAAATATAAATAGCTTAAATTCTTTATAACTTTGCCAATTCTTGTTTTAATGCGCATGGAAGAATAAAAACGCTAATTAGACATCACTAATCAAAATATGTTATTATTTAAAAACTTTTTTCTTAATTAGTTGTTAACAGGATTTTTAACAAAACAGTCAACATTTACGCTGAATGAGGCAATTATAGCATATTATTTTTAAGCTGTACTTAAATAAACTTGAGATTAATTTTAGCCAACGAATTAGAGCATATAAGTTATAGACCACAAATGAATATTTTTCTATATTTTCAGTGAATCCGCAAAAAGGATTGTAATTACATTTGAACGTGAATTCTTTCTTCCGTTAAAACGCAACATGAAAGCTGGCATGCAGTTACGCGAGAGCTGTTAGGGAAATCAATAAATGACTCACAAAAGATTCACTTATTTACAATTACAAAGAGAGGCCAGTGCTCAAAGAAGTTCGCGTACAGACAAAAGGAAGGCATTTCGTGATGTCTGAAACGTACGGCAACAATTCGCGGAACGCCGTCAGTACAAAGCGACAACAGAACTTTGGTTGGAAACCTTTGAGAAAATGAATAAACAGAATAGCTAGATTTAACAGCTACTGCAAATCATCGAGATTACGATTTAAAAGGAGCTGTTCCCGTCGGCTTTTCTTTCAATACAACTGCTTTCAATGCGAAAATAAATTAGAAGATATATTGTAGCCGATTCGTGTTCAGCCGACCACCTGTGAAATTAAAAATTTTTAACATTTTCCTGGTCTAACCGAATATACGATATTGTTCTGAAGTCTGGTTGAAAGAAAACTGATACGCGATACATATCGCAAAACGAAATAGAAGACTCACAACCTAAAATGTTTATAACGGATGGTAAGAGCTCTGAATATTGATATTTGAAAAGGATTTACTTCAAAATAATATAAACGGCTTAAGATGAAATAATATATATCTGAGTGGCATTTTCTACGATTGGAATCATAAATGTTAAAAATGTTTGGCAATTAACATTATTCCCCGTTCATTAAGAGAATTGTGACATGTTATTGAACTGGGTTGAGACGAAAATTGCTTTATGGTATGAATTATCACTATTAATTTCAATTTGATTTAGCGAAAAGGCCCTTTCACACAATCCAAGTTGACTTAAAAGTTTCTTCAAATTTATTGAATTCTATTCTTTTAATGTTGTGTCACGTCTCCCGGACATCATAATCTCGGCCATTTTGTCTTTCGAGTAATTAAATGACTCAAATCCTTTCAAATATTTTTGTTTGGAACATGTTCTACATTTCCTCGAATTCACTTTTTTCAAATAGCACTCCGAAATATCAAAACAGAATTAAAAATAATATGTAGTGCTTTAATACAGTAATTTATGCGTATTTAAGCTAAAAACATGTTAGTATATATTTATTTTATGCGAAGTGTGTATATATACACACATTATTATATATATATAATATATATATGTGTGTATATATACACACATACATTCGAATCACACCACCAGCTAGAAGTGCCATCTGCCGCGCGTAGCCCATGACGTACGGCCCGTGACGTGGCTGGTGAAGCGGGTATATAATGAGACTGACAGGCTGGCTCTACACAACCCGGTCTCACGACACCAAGGCCATTCGGTGGCATATGAGGGTTCAGCGGCGGCTATACACAGTGCGCTTCCTGCTGTCATGGGGGTTAGGCGACGCAGTCGGACACAGGAAAACCCATACGTGCCATGGAAATTAAGAGGGAGCACGGGATGATCCGCTTGGCCCATCCAGGGGTACTCCCTGGAACTTGGATCAGACGAGGTTGGACTCGTGCTGGCAGTGGTTGACTCCGCATGCTGGAGAAGGCTCGGAGAGATTCCCCCTCTTGCTAAAAGAGCCGGACGTTGAACAGGATTGTTCCGGGGGCGTGCCCGAGATCACGTCAGGGGCGTGGGTAGTGCTCCGGCTATACCACACGCTTGGTAATCTGAGTGCTAGAATCTCAGGCCTTGTGGTAGGACATGCTCTGTGCGATCTGCAATATCAGATCGGGGCTCTGCCTGGTGCGGCCTGTGTACAGGTCGGGGCAAACGGGTTTGGTCAATTCAGAAAGCGCTGGTCATGTCTGCGATGAGAGGGCGTGATCCCTCTTCCCCGCCTACTGGGAGGCCGGGGTGCGGTATGGCCTCGCGGCTAAGAGCGCCCCGTTAACAAATAAGACCACGGCTCTGTCGTGTTTAACAGTAACCTGTCATGGGCAGGGGAAGCGATTTGAACGAGTTGCAAAAAGGTATGATCATCGGCTTTCGGGCCAAGGGGGGCAGCATTTCGGAAACAGCGACGTTTGTGAACTGTTCACGCGCCTCTATGGGAAAGGTGTATCGTGAGTGGACGAATGGTACCATTGGGAATAACCGTCGTGGAAACTGTGGAGCTCCACGCTCCATTGATGTCCGAGGTGAACGTCAACAACGACGGTGCGTGAAGGCCATCCGACAGGCTACAGTGGAACAGCTCACCGTCTAAATGAACCAGGGGGCATCCAGACACGTGTCTACTGCAACAGTTCAGCGAACCCTTCTGCGAATGGGGCTCCGGAGTAGATGGAGAGTGACTGCACCCATGCTAACAAAGGTGTATCGACGAAAAACGACTGGAATTTGTTCGACAGTATGGCGACTGAACCGCAGCCGATTGACGACGGGTAGCTTCCTCCGACGAATCACGGTTTCAGCTGCATAGAACTGATGAACGTCAGCGTGTCTGGCGAGAAACGTCTGAGAACTGACACCCTTCATCCATTCCTGGACAAACATANGCGTGTCTGGCGAGAAACGTCTGAGAACTGACACCCTTCATCCATTCCTGGACAAACATAAGGTGGTGGGGGCAGTGTTATGGTCTGGGGAATGTTCTCGTGGTATTCTCTAGGTCCCATCATCCGCGTGGAAGGCACTCTTGATCGCTTTGGTTATGAATCTATACTCGGCGATCACGTCCACCCGTACATGATGATTGTCTTCCCTCGGGAGCATGGGATCTTCCAGAACGATTATGAGCCTTGCCACACGGTTAGAAATGCCCGCACGTGGCTGGAAAAGTACGGTAAAGACTTCAAAGTTCTTCCTTGGCCCCCCAAACAGCCCCGATCTCAATCCAATTGGACATCTGTGGGACCAACTCGTTCGTCGTGTTCACCGCCTGTCNCATCTGTGGGACCACCTCGATCGTCGTGTTCACCATCTGTCTCCTCCGCCACGCACCCTTCAACAGTTGTGGGACGCACTGCAGACAGCATGGCTCCAGATACCCGTGGAGACCTATCAGCACCTGACTGAGTCACTGCCAGCTCGTCTAACTGCTGTCCGTGCTGCGAAGGGCGGTTACTCTGGATACTAGCAGGTCGTCATAATAATGTGATTCGACTGTGTGTATATACATGTATATAGAGACTACATAATCTAAAAAAAATACCTTTTATTTCTACACACTATTTTTGCAGTGTGTATGTTATGTAGAGGTTTAAAAATAAATTTACTAAAACAAAATAATAATTTTTTTAACTGAATCATTTGCGTAAAATTTTTAAGTTGCTGCTTCAATGTTTTGAAAGGCTTTTCAAGCATGGAGCTGTATTCAATAAATATTGAAGCAGTAATTCAATTTATATTGAATTCAATCCATTGAAGAGCATGTGAACACTTTATGCAATCAATAAGTTAAATTCAATTGGTTAAATTCAATAACAATTTGTCTGTGTGACATGGTCTTAACACTCTTAGACAAAGGTTGTTCACGGTAAAGTGAGCACTTTTGAGGCCCTAGTTACTTTTTCCTTTCAGCTATGTGTTATCCTTTAACCACCTTTTAAAATAAATATTGCCATTTACATAATAAACACAGTGTGTATATTCCACCCCACTCGGAAGTTAACGTCTAAGACTAACATATAATATATTTATTGACTACTATTCCAAATGAGAGGGCTTTCAAAAGTGCTCACTTTACCGTGAATAGCCTATAAATTCTTTTTAAAACAAAGTACAATATGCGAAATGGTGTTGCTTTCTTGATAAATGTGCAGCCTGCTTGGTTGCATTTTGGTTTCATAGTGAAAGGTGACGATAACACGCACACAATTTTCACATATAAACAATTTATATTCAAGAAACCACAATTCTGTTTTGTAAATGGTTTTTTCTTTGGTACGTTACGAAAAGTTTGAAGTTGTTTAACTTTACTCATTTTCGAGGACGCATATATTACTTAATATTCGTTTCAAATCATAGATCGTATTGGGTTCTCTCTCAATTTACAAAAAGAACCATACCAAAGTGTATTGATGTGGAGGTCAGAATAAGTATGAATTTGAATGTAAATACTTATGGATAAATTTTTGTTATTTTGGCAGCACACAGAGCAACATTTTTCGTTTTAACTTACTAAATACTGTTTTAAGTTGGTAGCAATTTAAATGTGTTTATTTGAGATTATGCACATTACAGTAAGTTTTCGAGTAAAACTAACCTAAACGTTTCTGACAATTTCACAGTGTTAAAAGGGTGCTAGCCCTTTGGTCTCCGGCAATGCCATTTTTAAATGTGGTGGATCGATACATGACGTACAAGGGAAGAAAGCAAACCGGGCTTTCGAAAGGTTTCAGTCAATCGTGAAGAGTTTGGAGGAACATTTCCTTTAAACGCTCGAAATTTCAAGCGAGCGGCCTTTTAACTCCAGTGTCTGGTACGCTATGGTAGCAATTCATGCTCAGTCGTCAGTTAAACCGTTCAACAAAGCACTTCGGCCAGTTATTTCATTTTATNCGCTATGGTAGCAATTCATGCTCAGTCGTCAGTTAAACCGTTCAACAAAGCACTTCGGCCAGTTATTTCATTTTACATAGGCTGTTCACGGTAAAGTGAGCACCTTTGCAATCAACCTTTGAAAATGAATCACTGCCCGTAACTTGTATAAAAAATGTTTTTGAACTGCATGCCTAAATTCAAACCACTGCATCTATGTGCTTCTATAAATAACAAATTTTAGTAACAGAATTTTTGGAAAGGTGGTATAGTATTTTTAAATCTTAAATTTGAAGTTGTCAAAACAGCGCCGGGAGTCCGCAACTTCACGAAGGCGAACAGGACTCGCACGTCATGTGGTGATCGCCAGGACATAGGCCACCAAGAGACTACGCGAAGGACTTCGTCTCCAGTGCTGATGTTTGTGCGTTGTTGGAAATAAAATGCAACCACTCCTGGCAGCCTTTACTGCTCAACTGCTAATACACATTGTTATAGTAGTGTACTAACAAGCAACTATTGCGGTGCCCACGTACCTCGAGTTTATGGTGTCCTTTGTGCTGGCGCTCTCCGCACGTCGCGCCAATTCCGTTCGCCTTCGTGATATGAAACTTGTTGTGCACCCAGTTACATATACTTGGGGACTCCCTGCGTTATTTTACTGAAATTAAACTAAAATTAAAAATACTGTATGACCTTTCAAAAAATTTTTTACTAGGGTTTATTGTTTCTATTTCCCCAAAGATGATGTGATTTGAATTTCGACATGTTATTCAAAAAAATCTTGTGAATTTTACAGTGCACATTGGCTTGCGGGTTGCCAGTTAAGTTGACAGCGAAGAAATTAACAGAGTCCTAAAAATCGGAATAGTATTGCGAGCGTCATGTTTTAATTTCCGTCAGTCGTCCGTCCGTCAGTAAGTCATCCGTCTATGTTTTCGTCCGTCCGTTGAAAGTGATTCACACTAATCTGTCGGCCGTCAATCCTTCTATACGGTAAAAATTCAGTGTGACAACTTAACATCGTGATCTTTCTTTAATTGGAGGCATAGTTTGATTGGAAATACATTTTCAAGAGAAAAACATTTTGGGTAAATAAGTTTTTACACGATAAGAATTTATACCGAATTATCTTTTAAATTTTGAATTCCTGAATTTACAACGAAGGATAAATGAACACATATCCACAGCTTTCAATTTTATTTCCAAGTGCGTATTAACGTCTAAGGAATATCATCAGAAGGCGGTGGCCAATCCGTCCATCCGTCGAAAGATAAAGTTTGGGTAATATTTGACGGATAAAAGGATGGAAAAAAAAAGTTGCCCTGCGATTGGTTGAACATCACATCACGTGACAGCCGGAAGGACGGGCGACTGACGGATGCAACGGATGGTCGTGAGTCCAACTGCACATGCCGGACAGTTCCACGATTGCACCTGGATGGTGCGTCAATATAGTGATCAGTCCTAGGGTAGTGTTAAATTGACATATGGTGCATGCAATGCAATCAGAGAAGTAGATGCTAGCCAGGGCTTTCAGAAGTGCTCAGTTTACCGTGGACAGTGTACAAGAGTGGTGTTTGCAGGTCTCGAGGATATGCAAGTGGACGTTGGAATGCGGTGCGATTCACGCTCGCGCGAGCTCAAGGTAGAAATCACACAGGTGAGTGGGCGAGAGAATGCTATGCTTTATTGTACCGTGCCACGCGAGTGTTCTTCTATTTGTCTCCGTGTTTGATCACGTCGCATTCTACCCGTCCTTGTGGCGTGCCGCGCGTGCTTTCTTTGTTCGTTCGTCATGACACTGCGCCCCTTTCCCAGTGACGATACTCCGGTCAATGTTTGTTCCAAACTTCCCTTCGGCTGCGGATTTTAATTCATTTCCTTGTAAAAAGAGATACTTGGAACTTCATCCTTTTTTTTGTGTGTGCAGGGGAGGAGGTGAGTAATCCCACGGTTCGTTTGCGAACAGATCAAACCAAACTTTTCGAAAATCGCAACCACTCAGCCAAGCAGAAGACTTTGGATGTTAACATATTAAAAGATGAGAACGGGAAAATATTAATTTTGTTGATGAAAGACTTGCCTCACAAACAATTTTGCTTTGAAGCGTGGTATAGTGAAGTTCGTATTATTGATCAGAAAAAGACAATAATTTAACTACAGTGGGGTATTTTTTTTTACAAACGAACTTATATATTTTTTAAGTATATATCAGTTTGCTTCATACAGTACCTTAACATGTAGTGAATGAGAAGTATTACGACTGAGCTTCGCTTTGTGATTAATTGAATCTATTGGAGCAAATTAGCAAGCAAATCGCCATTAAAGTTATTTTTTAAGATGCAAATACGTTATTCGTGCCACAACAAGTCTGAGAAACAACGGGGGAACAATTTTCACATAAACCAAAGTCGGAAAATTACATATAAATTTTACAGACTACAAAATATTGTTTGTTTCTATCAGCTTTGAATAAGCTTTTCGCCTTCAGGCTCCGAACGTTCCAAGCCAAACATACATTAAAAAACTTAAATGTTATAAAAACAGGGAAGTCAAAAATAGAATTAGTACCAGATCGCGGAAGGGTCACGGACTAAAGATTTGAGCACATTACAAAAGATCACGATAAAGCGTACGGTAAACAAGTATACATTTCAAAACTGCGTTGGAATTTATCAAAGCCACGCCAGTTCGAACAATCTCGCCACTCGTTATAAAAATACAATGAATCAATGAAAGAAAACTCTACCATTTGACGTCAGTAGTTGCGTTGCCTGAAAAGCGTACTAACAAGCTGCACCTGCGCCATTGTTCCGCGAAGGCAACAGGAGCAATATGAAAGGCTTTCCATACGATATGAAAATGCCCGCGGAACCGAGAGACTGAAGACGTTGTTAACCGCCACCGCGTCTAAAGAAAAGGGTCGCGCTCCCAAGAACCATGTAAGCCAGCTACCGCAATAACATAACTGGCCGAGCATGAGTTATATACAGCTTCATACAAAAACCATATTCATTTATATTTTAAAATTTCATTGCGACTATCGACTTGCTAGAAGTTATGCCGGAAGTCAGACAGAGAAAGGGAAAACTGCTACTTACAAAAAAAACTATCTTGAAGTTTCGAATTTACACGAAACTCACATCCGGCGCTTTGCCGGATTTCGAACTCTGAAACATGGAACCACAAGTTAACATTATAATGGATTTAAAACCCAGTAATATTGTATTTACAGACTGTTAACTGCACGTAGAACACCGGCTGAATTGATGGATAGTTATGTGAGTAATAAAAAAGTAAAAAAGTAAAAAAAAAAAAAAATAGCAAAATGAAAATAAGGTTTTCTTATAACGCATGGATCGGTATTTGTATGGTATATTTTTTACATAGACAAAATATTTCCAAACACAAACTCTCAACGAGGAAGCCAGTACACTGGCCAACAAACTGGGTGACGTGATCGCCGCCATCTTGGACGGTGTCACGTGACATTTGTGCCCATGTACGACCAAAAGATAAGAAACGAATAAAATATAATATCGACTTCCGATAAACACAGAAATGTCCCGAGTCCTTGGCACAAACAACAAACAAAATACCGCAAAAGCCATAGCAAACAAAGTGGCATAATAAATAATTAATTATCCGAAAGGAGCCGGCACAAACAAATATAAAAGGAAGCGAAATCCACAATAGGAAGCGGTAACAAACTATCATGCTGGGTAACCGTACATGGTACAAAAGTGAGAGAATAAATAAAACATTTTAATACAATACTTACTTGTTTAATTAAACAACATATAGGCCCTGAGAAAAACCTAATTATCTAAAATTAAAATACGTGACTTGTGGTTGCGTGGTGACAACATTTTTCTTTAGACTTATTCATTATTTCTCTCAAAACAAAGAGGTAAACAAAAGTGATTCAGTGGCATTAAAATAAAATATTCAAAATAATTAAAAGTGTCCTTCATGACACAAGATTGAAAGCCTAATAACTTTATGCACGAATAAGTCAAGTGAAAATGTGAAATGGTAAGGAGTTTAAATGAGGTGCTACAGAAAACTCACAATACAAAGTTAAAACTTAGAAATATTTAACTTAATTAGTTCCTAACAAAACCGGGAGCATTTGGTTATCGGTCAGAGACATTTTAAAGTTTGAATTTGAAATTGCTCACTTCATCGTGAATAGCTTATAATCGGCAATCTTGTATCACCATTAAAAAAAATTAAGTGTGTGTGTGTGTGTATATATATAGGTATATGTATGCTTTGTGACATCCCACAGCGATAGTACCCAACATGGCTATGAATTAGTCGCATTTACTCATGTCCAAGAGCATGAGAAGTTGTGATGCTTACGCTGGTGTAACATTCCTTGCGATGGAATTTGGATGGACTGCTGCTGGAATTCGCAACTACAAAATTAATGGCGGGTGTATCGGAAATAATGTTAAGGGACCACGGTGGTATAATACGAGACTGAATTTGCATGTGCATGTTGGAAATGTGGTGGACGTCACCAATGGAGGATGTCTCTTCTTGGGGTACTCATTTCCACGTCCCCTCCCCCACACACAATGTGTTGCAATCAGGCACTGCTCTATCTCAACGTAACTTCACACCCATCGGCACTAAATATCTCACCTGTTAAAAAAACCGCCCAGATATCTCACTTACTTGAAGTACTTCTGAAGAGTTATTGGACACACGAGGTCTTACAAACGCGCCGCGTACGCCAGACTTTGATATACATATTATAAAGCTGCGATCGCCAAACTGAATCCAGCCTATGGTTCATGCAGACATTCACCTCACGATTAAGCAGGAAAATGAACCAAATAAATATCTTAATAATTTAAAAGTTATAGGGCATCAGTAAGACTTTTACTTTGTGTTCTATGGAATATTTCGATAAATTAACATCCGGTGTTGATATTCAAAACTTTTCCTGGGAGACACTCATGAACTACTGCAACTTGTTTAAAATTTTTATTTCCAATTTATAAAAAAAATGGATTACAATGAAATACAGTGAGAGTACAGTCAGTTTATACTAAATTTTGGCATGCTGATGTATAAATCGTCATTAAAAATTAATTTGTGTTCGTGTGTCACAAAAATTAATGCAACATCTGGATGTACACCATGTCTCTATCCATGTAATGTTTTGAAGACTGCGAAATGTTTTGTGGAGATAATCGACCTTCGTTCACACTTCAAAGATATTTACTTATTTTAAGAATCACTTTATTCAACAAATTATTTATACAGACACACACATGCTCAAATGACGTACAGACATCGATAAATCGAAGTTGAAGTTTCTTACGAAAGAGTCAGTAAAACACATTACACGAATAATAGTCTAAAGTTATCTCTTATGGCCGCCTATGTTTTTGGAGATAAGAGTTGTACTAGTTGTTAGTTTCAAGGTAAAAATACCGAACGGCGCTCTATAATCAGTACAAAACATTTCGTTGCTATAAAATAATTACATGAAAATAATTTGTGGCGGTTGTTTTATTTTGCGTTAAAGCGAAGTTATTACTAATTTCCCAATGATGGATTTTTAATCAGTACTTTTATTAATCAACGAAAATATTTTCCTTGCCTTAAATTGGTAGGCAGGTGGGTGAACACTCATCACATGTGATAGGGAGTANAACTGGCCGAGCATGAGTTATATACAGCTTCATACAAAAACCATATTCATTTATATTTTAAAATTTCATTGCGACTATCGACTTGCTAGAAGTTATGCCGGAAGTCAGACAGAGAAAGGGAAAACTGCTACTTACAAAAAAAACTATCTTGAAGTTTCGAATTTACACGAAACTCACATCCGGCGCTTTGCCGGATTTCGAACTCTGAAACATGGAACCACAAGTTAACATTAT
>NQII01002787.1:10963-36528 GCA_002778355.1 Clitarchus hookeri
GAGAGAGGAGAGGAAAGAGAGGGGAGGAGAGAGGGGGGGAAAAGAGAGAGAGATAGAGAACCACACAGCTGTAAAAAATCTCTCCCCCTCTACATGCTTTCCGACCACGGAACCTCCAGCAGACCCCCCTCTCTTCAATGTCAAGCTGGTAGATTATCTCAGCAGAGTGGAGCTTGGGATAAAAACTACAAACTTTGTTTGAAAAACAGTGTAAGTTGAGAATCTTTCCCATTGAGTTTTCGTTATGCACAGCTCTACAACCACTCAAACGGGAATGTAAATTATTCACATTTTTCGCACAAGAAATTCAAAGTTCGAATAATTCGTAAATTACTATTTGCAACTATTCGTATTTTTGAATATCCGCACACCCTTGTTAATGATACTGGCTGCTGGTTTTAATACTAGTTTTGGTGGAAAAAAACACATGGTGAAAATTTTTAACTTTTCACTCAAAGATTTTTTTTTATTTGAAGATGAAGTCGAAGGTACAAAAGTCTTCGATTCCACTTAAAAAATGTGAAGCTTTGCACACCCCTAATGAACTTATGACGGATGTATGAAGTTTAGTTGTAAATCGCTCGGCTGGAAGATTGACACGACGGGCTATTGTAAATCCTGCCTTAGCCTGAAAAATTGTATCTGATTGGCTAATAGCAACCAATAAGGAACCAGATAGCACTGGTCCACGATATTCCTGTGTCTATGACCTTGACACCCCAATTCTGCAATAAATACTGAAACACGAGGCGCAAGTACTTTTATGTCTGGATATTTCCAAAAAACCTGCAAGATTCCAGATGTAACCGTACAATGGCACCATTTCCAGTAAATTTTACAGGTAAATCGTACAAGTTGGCAAGTCTGTCATAATATTTTTCATTAAGAATCATTTATACGAGACATTGCCAACACAGCTATTTTCGCCCTATTTTTATTCATACTAATTATAAACAAAATATAACTTACAGATAAAATGGAAATAAAAGTTAAGTAAAACAAAAAAAATATGGTAATTTTTAAACAATAACACCAGTATAAAATGCTTCTGCTATATGACATACTTAGAAATCACCAAGAATGTCTTACATGGGGTGATATTTAATGGTATTTCAAAAGTACCAACAAACTGCAAATAGACTATAAAAGGGGTAGGCACCAGTGTACATAGGTACACAGCTACACTTATAATGCAAACTCCATTTTAACTCTAAAATTTTATAACTGAACTCGACCTGACACAAATACAGTTTCATACAGCTAGACTTGACTCAAAGCTGTAAAAATCAAACTCGCCCACCACTAGTATTTTATGTGGAGATTGTTATTTAAATTCCTTTCGAACATTTGGAAGTTAAAACCTCAATTTGCAAAACTTGCATGTTTTGTGTTTTTATATTTCAAGTTACAAGATAACCCGATTCACATTGAGACTGCACAAAATGCAGAAATTCGCAATGAAATGGCAGAAAAAACAAAAAATTTGAGAGTTCATAAAAAAAGCTCAAATTCGCGATATAACAATGATTTTTCATAACTGCAAAAACTCCATGTCTACTTATTTGACATGTATGCATACTATGTTTGGTGTTACATTGCCAATAGTAATATTAGTGGAATCTTTAACAGTGTAAATATAGACTTAAAGCGATTTCAAACTAGTCTTTAGAAAATGGACTAATATTAAATACATTGAAAACAATGTAATGTGTGTAGTGATAGTGAAAGTAAACACTGCTTTTCATGGTAGACTGCTTCGATACAACTAGCATGCAAACCGTCTGAGCAGGTGAAGAGAGACTAAGAATGCAAAGAAGGTGCACGAGCGGAGAACTTCCACCCTGGTGCAAGAGAGGACGGTCTGCCTCGTCCTTTGTCCGCCGTAGTCCAGCTGCCGTGGGGGCGGGCCAGCAATTTTGTGCAAAACACAAGATGATAAAATAAGTTTTTCTCAAAATTTTAAGTTGTGACGTAGTGCAAAACTGCAATGGAAATGAAAGATTAAAATTGTAAGTGTGGAATGCTTCAGAAAATGCGATATGTTGCCATATTCAGCACTAAATTTCTCATTACTTTCAAAGTTTGGCCACATCCGGACACTCAACAGCTGTAACACCTTAATCTCTTTTATCTACAAAATTCGCCATTGCACGTTGAAAGTTTTGACGTGCGATGCGTACTGACACACACACATATATATATATATACACANGAATGCTTCAGAAAATGCGATATGTTGCCATATTCAGCACTAAATTTCTCATTACTTTCAAAGTTTGGCCACATCCAGACACTCAACAGCTGTAACACCTTAATCTCTTTTATCTACAAAATTTGCCATTGCACGTTGAAAGTTTTGACGTGCGATGCGTACTGACACACACACATATATATATATATACACACACACACACACGACTTCTCCTCATATTCACGTGTCATCACGTCACCCCAGGCGGGATTTTAACAATGAATGNACACACACACACACACGACTTCTCCTCATATTCACGTGTCATCACGTCACCCCAGGCGGGATTTTAACAATGAATGACTTGCTACCAGCATGCCCCATAGCCAAGGAGCTCCCACGGACTTGTCGGCCAAGATAATTTTCACCCTTACGTTAGAAGTCTCACCATCCCCCACGTACGATAGAAGAAAGCCAAGCCAGTGCTGCACCTGAGCTCACGCAACCGACACAACTCAGCATAGCTGGGAAGCCTGCTTCCAGAGCAACCCGAGAGATAGTACCAGAGTACGGCTCCACCTACAGAGGGAGGATCTATCCCCGCCATCCCCAAGAGCAGGTGGTCCCTGCACCCCCGCAGAATAGCAGTTCATTCTCTGCAGCTCGCTCCACAACCTAGTGTACTGGAGCTCTCTGCAGACACCGACGTTCTCCGTAGGACAACATCTATCAGATATCTTCGAGACCTTCACCAGAAACCCTGAAAAAGTCTTCATCCTCTTTAACACTCACTAACCTTCTAGTAGTGATACCCAGAGACCCTTATAACAACAGTATAGAGTTACAGTAAAGCACCAGTACAACGAACTTCATTACAACGAACATTTCATTAGTACGAACAAACCATTTGGTCCCGCNTAATTAGGGTCAGTTAGTATTACAGCTACCTAGCTGCATCCGCTCTTGTCTAGACCCAGGTCCCCTTCACCTGGTATTATCGTAGCCGACTTCTGTTACAGTTTCTTGTTAGTTAGGAGTTAGTATGGGCCACAGTGTCTATTCTTCATGGGAATAAAAAAGTTTTTCTATCTAACCTCAGAGAACTTAATTCTAGGGTTACTGCGACTAACCCCAGTAGACGTCAGCCCTCCAGGGAAAAGATGGAGACTGCATCATTAAAACCCATTTGCCAAACTTAGAGTAGGACTGCGGAATCCCTTAACGGGGGGCACCTATGTCTCAAACACACATTAGGCGGCCACCTATGCTGTGGTGCACACGTATGGTAGACCCTCAACTCCTAGAAACTCAATCCACAAGGCGGCTAGTCCGCCAGCCCAGCCAATTCACTCCATCCACCGCACTGTCATTGTCGCTGGTAGGAGTCATAAGACTGGTTCTGGAAGTCTGACCACCTTTGGTCCACACCTACGTCGCTGTCAGACATCCAGGGTAACCCACCGTGCTGTTTGTCACCGGTTGGAGTAATCAGGGAGCTTATTCCAAGTTTCGTCGGTAACTGCCTACATCGTCTCGAACCTACTGTCTCGCAGCTGACAAATATAATTGGCTGCTTGAAGATGGTATTCAGAGCTGTTTGTCGTTTAGCACGGGGGATACATTCGGGCATCTTCGGCTTACCGACTTTCCCCACTCCAAGCTAGACAAGCGTTAGTGTCTCTGCGCACGGTCGATAACGTACAAACGAAATATTACTAGAATTACTTGTTTTAAGATTGCAAAAATCTGTTGAAAAAGCATTATTTAAAGACACAAATAGTAAGCCTTATATTTTTAGCTCATGAAAAATAATGTATAATTACAGATATGTATTTAAAAGAAAATAATAGTGTACAGTCTCCTTTGATTTTGTGGGGATTGTGAGAAACTGTGGTTGGTGACCACGTTGAACTGTTTTTTTCCCCCTTAGTGAGATATAGATGTTTACTTATTAAGTACGTGGCCCGGTTGTTTAGCAAACTATTTGTGTTTGTGGAAAAGAATATATTTTGCCAAGTCTTAGTTAAGGAAAGTAAACAGATTTTAAACATTAATTTCATGTAAAACTGTCCTGAATAACAAAGAAATGTACGCATCTTAAACGATTATGAATAAATATAAAATAAGTAACGATGATTCACTGGTGTCATACCATTTTTTCCCTTTGGTTGATGTATTATAACAGTATTGCTAACCTCTTATGCGACAGGTATTGAATTTGGTGTGAATTAAATAACCTTCCCTCCCTTTTTACCACATATAAGCCTATGGTTTTTAAAACGCCGATAACCTTTCAGTGCATTATATATTTTTTTTGTACAGAGGGAGCATACGTAGATTTTGAATTTATTGGTTTATATTCATTTTGGCTTCAAAGTTAGTTTTAAAATTATTAAATGACGTGGAATTTATTAGTCTCTTCTTTCTGGAATCAATGCAAGGAATTGTCATTTGGTTGGAGAATATATTCGTAATATTTGAAGTTAATTTCAATCCATTTTATTTAAAGTACATTAGACCTACCTATAGAACGTTATCCTTCAATTTTAAAATTAGCATTCTAAACTGTAGACTATTAGGGGACAAAATACAAATGCACACAGCTTATAAGCTTGCCCTTTTAAAAAATGCTGTTACCACATATCATCACATAATTCTATTTCACATATTTAAACAAAATTTGTTTTTATCAGTGAGGAGTTTCGATCTCAAAAAAATGGAAATGTTTGTGCTGCGAAGCACGTAACTTAACCACTCGCCCACCGAGCACATGCTATGTAAGAGACGAATTAATGTGTATCTATATGTACGTCCTAAGATAATAGGAGTTTATTTGTTAAATATTTACAATTGCGTATTCGTACATATACACGCTTGTAATAACATCCCACACGTAAAATAGTCTGCATCATGTTGTGCACAATGTTTAAGAAGGATGGATGTGTGTGATGCAAGTTTTCATGCTTATTCGTATCGTAAATATATGTGTAGGAAAATTATAACTCCATACAACACAAATAAGTGCTGCACTGACTTTATGAGGCCACATTTAATACCGACGGCCGCCATATTGATTTAACTACGATATTCTAGTCTGCAGACTGCTCGTGAGCAGTTAATACGTCCAGACTCCACTCGTGACATCACTCGACCTTCGTTTCAGGCTTAGAATACCAAGCAGTGGTCTGGAGCCGATAGTTGCAAAGAATCTATTTTTTTCGTCGGAAGGAGAGACTTTGAATAACCCCCCTGGTACGACGACTCTGGTTGGCTTGACCACTACAGGCTTTGCACCTAGCTAGGTATCCTAGTCGCCTGCTCTTCCTTAGAGTAGCAGACTTTAGTACCTTCCTTTATCCCATACACCCATAGGAGTGGTGCTAAGTGGCGAGCTAGGAAGGCAGCTACTACCCCCAAGTCAAACTTGAGCTGTAACCCAGCGGCAACTGCCCTCTGCAGTCTAATTCCCAAGAACGAACTCAAGCCATCTAACTGGAGAGGCAACGTCTACCAGTCCCTTCACGCTATTTCAGGCATCTCTTACCAGCACTGTAAAACTTTGCCAGACCATGACGTCAGTTTATACAAACTAGTGATAATGTTGAATTTCTACAACTCACTTAGGCGGGAGCCTTAACACTCTTGTTTACAAGTATTGGGTGTCTAAAGTGAAACCCACAATCTGAACTACACTATGTAGATTCGCTTCAGGATGAAGTTATTAAATAACTGAGTAGTGTACACACATTTAAGTGTTTTTTGCACCTTTTGAAAGCATTATAAATATATTTTGTGGATTTAATAGCATTTGTTATACTATACATGCCTCACATTTCATTAGAGGAGAGGAAAGAATAAGGTACATGTTACCTATTAAGGATGACTATAGATCCTATGTGAGTTTGACCAAAATCAATTATGTCTGAATTCAGAGAACCCAATTGGAACGGATAATAAATAAAATACTTATTTTTGGGAACTCTTTCATTCTATGATGCTGTCAACACAATGTGCTGTGTTGCACAAGCTGCACAAAGGGGTAGGTGTCACCATAAAGGCATTGGATGTATGGTAACCTTTAGCCAGTATACAATCTGCTGAAACCTGCCAGTCTAGATATTGATGCAACTACTTCCATAGCACAACAATATTTTTCTAAAAAACTGCACAAAGGACTTTTAAGTGGAGAGCTCAGTGTCTGACAAGGCCATCTTCTGCTGTGTTTGGAGCAGGGCATCCTATATCCTGCAAAAGATGGGCAGTAATGTTAAGTCCCAATGCTGCACAGAAACCTTCAGAGCTTCCACATTCTCTGTCACAACTATTAGCATCTGTCGCAGTGAGGTGGGCGATTCAGACGATACAGTGGGTACTTCCAGCAGAGCTTCCACATGCAAAGAAACAATCTTTTGTTTGAATATCGTTCCGATAACAATTTCCATGCAACAACATTTTCATCTGACATAGGCAATGCCTGAATCATACTTAATGGCTCACTATTAAGGGACAACTTTAAATAGGACAATCTTTCGACTGGAGTTAAGGTCGGGGTGATCAGCTACAAGAGCACTGAACAAGTTAGAGAAGTTCACCAAGTCTTTTGCACTTCCAATGAACTGCGGCAAGGAGATCTTGGGAAGTGATACATTTACCTTCCGTGTACTGGTAAATACTGTCTGTGCTGCCTCCGACTTGCTCGCAAGAGACTCTACCATTTCCATAATATCGTAGTATTTATCTTTGAAATTCAACATGCGGGTTGCATTTGGGTCTTTATCAAAGTCCATTAGTTATTCAGCTGCCATTTCTACAGTAATGTAATATGATCCACAGTTACGCTTTATTTCTGGCAAATCTCGCACTATTGCAAGGAACAAATTCCTTTTGAAGGGGTATCATCACACTTGGCGAGGCCAAGCGCGTGCTTGAGACCTCCTTAGGCCAATAGGAGATGCAGTATTGCTGCTAGAGCAACGCCCATGATTGAAGTTGCTGCAATGTGCAATAACGTGTCCACAAACTACGCTGCACAACACAACAGTAGTGTGTTCATGTGCATAGTGCAGCAAAAAGAGAGAGATGAAAAACACCTGGCGGAAAACATACATAACCTAACAAAAACATGCTATTGTGAAAATAATTTTCCAATTGTAAACTGTAGATGACATCAAGTGATAAGAATGTACGTACTAGTCATGTTAGGAGTGAAATATGAAGAAATAATAATTATAATAAAAAAAAACCAACCAAATCTAGACCAATGGAACTGACTAAGTCAAGTAACACACACGCAACGAACAAATAAAACTGCATTCCAGCACATATGAACACGCTATTCCAACTCAACAAACTGTGGTAATGTTCACCATGTCATAATATACAACCCGAGTGCGAGTTAAGTTCGCGGCCGGTACCCACACTTTTCCGTCACGCACGTGCTCAGTAAGCAAAGCGAAATTCAAACAGATATACGAGCCCACAAAAAACAAATGAAATATCGATCACACACACCGGCGCATATCTGACCAGCAAGGACAAAATGTCTGGGCTTGAAAACAATGCGGACTGTATTTTAACGAAAACATTTCGAGTTACAATTTACCAGATACGAAAACAAAGCCAAACTGGTCTTGCACATTCTGGCAGCGCTGCTCCAGGCCGATGGTGCCACCATAGACATTGTTGCCACAATGTGGCAGGAAATTTCAACTAGTTCAAACTGACCCATGGCCCAAACAATCTCAAAACCAGATTAGATAATTTTGCATTACAGTATCTATGGTCATTGTTCTGCAAATGACATAAGAGTATACATGTTCTCAAAGCATAAAATGATGTCATATTGATTGTAAAAGTATTAAAAATAGTAATCAAAACTGAAATTGAATTTCTACTGTTATGTTGGCAATTAATTTTAGATAGAATATAAACAAGTCTTAATCGCAAGTGTCTATACATACGGGCCAAAAACTAGAATAAAAATAGCACTACAAATACCAAGGGGAAAAATTAAAACATTTACAAAACAATACAATTTTTGCAGATGATTTACACAGCCTAAATGGGACTTACCTGATCTATTGTCATCTCGACGATCACGTGGGGTTCTGCTGCGATCTCTACTGTTTCGATCACGACTTCTGCTGCGTTCCCTGCTCCTGTTGTTTCGGTCACGGCTTCTGCTACGTTCCCTGCTTCTGTTGTTTCGGTCCCGACTTCTGCTGCGTTCCCTGCTTCTGTTGTTTCGGTCCCGGCTTCTGCTTCTGTTACGATCACGGCTCCTGCTTCTATCCCTGCTCCTGTTGCGGTCCCTGCTCCTGCTGCGATCTCTACTTCTGTTGCGTCGCCTGTCTCGGCTCCTGCTGCGAGTTCTAGATCTGTCCCGCCCTCTAGTTCTGCTGGGGCTCCTGGTCCGACTGCGAGTCCTGTCACGACCACCTCTACCACGATCTCTGTCACGACCACCACGCCAACGATTACGCCCTGTAAGCATACATGTTCTTGTACTCCAAAGAACCTGCAATGGGGCATGATCCTCACAAAATAAAATATTGTACAGTCCAAACAGCTCTAATAAGTACTGTACAGTAAACGAGGTGTCCTACAAACTAAATGCAATTTACCATCAACTGTTAAAATTAAGTTGGTTTGAACACACATTTTTGATGGAAAAGGTACTATACAGAGAAAACTGTGTGTAGGCTTTCGTTCTTAATAAGGATATAAAAGTATCTTCACAAAAGAGATATACAGTTTTCCCATATCTCTTATTTTCCACAAACCAAGCGACTGTAAACCAACCGAACATGCCACGAGACAAGCAATATGCATATGTTCGAAATTCTTGATGAAGGCTACATTTTCATTAACAATTGCATTTGAAACTACAGTTAGAACCAGATTTTATGATTAACTGATTTAACGAAGGCAGCAATTCTGTAAGGCAATTTTCAGGAACATAAAAAAATTTGCAAATAATAATAATAATAAATCCAGGCAAAAATTAAAAAATCCACAATGAAAATTGATTTAAAATATGTTTGCTTGTCCACAGTGATAAAATATATGGGCTATGGTGCCCCTATTCTTAATAAGCAACACAATATGAAAACGAATATTTTGACAAAAATCCATTTAAAAATGATGAAGTGGTGGTTTGGTGTGTGCGCGCTGACCAGCTGGTACTCGTGGCTGACGGTTGCCCTACCCTGCGCGTAACATGTGATGTCATGAAAATGTGAGCATGGAACATGTTGTCACTACTGTTATGGTTATAAATAAGTCGTCATTACTATGACCGTGCCGAAATGAAAATATGCAATGTCAGTACAGCTTGCAAGAGAAATATATAGTTTTGGACACTAGCATGAACCCATAGAAATATCAGAGAACTGATGCAATCAATTTGAAATTAACCTTCCTCTTATTTGTAAAAATCACTATCGTTATTGCTGCTATTGTTTACGGGTATATTATTTGTGGATAATATCAAAGTATTTCAAAGGTGAAATTTAACCAAATAACAAATGTAAAAATATTTTCTTTAATTGCTTTGCCAAAACACAAAATAAGCAAGTAAGACTCGCACACAAAGCAGTAAAATGTAGTTGGTTAAAGCTATCAATTATGAATAGTCAATGCATAATCAAATGCTCATTGGAACAACATTCAATATTATCAAATGAGACTTCAAAACTGCGTGGTGTATGTTTAGGTTATCCGTGTTGATTTAAACTGGATTTTAAAAGTTTTTGAAATGCAATATAAGTTACAATGGTCCGTCCAGGGCAACATAAATGTTTCGCAAAACTCAATATTAAAGCATTTGCAAAGAAAACAGAAAATAAAAACCATGAATAGTTTATCCCAACAAAAATACAGCAAAAACTCAAAATTACAACCATTCACAGTTGCAAACCCTGTACCAGTACAATAGTACCAGGACCAANCAGAAAATGGTTGCTACCATTGACAAGTCATTTGAATTTGGGCCAATTATGACTCACCCCCATGCTCTAAGCTAAAATTGCATAGACTAATTTCACAATTTTTGCATGGCAGTGGCAGCAAAATTACACATTACATATTTTAAATGCAGTAAAATGGTTCCCCAGAATTGACCAATAGGATTAAATTTAACAATTTGATTGTCCCTGAATATGTAAAAAATTGCATCCATGTTCTATAGTTTTTCAAGCAAAATAAAAAGGTTCAAATGAAATATTAAGTTATTTTAAGAAATTATAAAATAGACTGACACACAAATTATCCTTTTGTCACCAAAAAAAACCTACACACAGTACGTCGAGTAGCTTGTAGTGGCGTGAGCTACAATTTCACTGGCCTCTTACAGGAGAATCAGTTGAGTTACTATTTACAATTTACAAGTAACTTATTATCACAGGTCCATTACCTGGTGCATCATGGGCATTATATACACTCAACTTGGTACAATGTAGATGTCCAACGCAATAGCAATTAGCATGTATCCCTTTGCTGTCACTCTTAACAAACCCTGTACCAGTACAATAGTACCAGGACCAAGTGACCATATCAAGTGCCCTTGCCAAGCTGGATGAAGGAGGAAGGCGGCTAGCCTGCCCACCCTCTAGCGACAGAGAGCTACGATACTGGTAGTTTGTGACTCACTATGCCTAGCAAACACAGAGCACAGCGCCAACTGCTTGTCCTATAAATATGTTTTTATCTGGTGGTCGGACTTTTCTAAAAGCAGTTATTAATTACACAGACCAACAAAAGAATATTTTGTGAAAACTTTTCAAATAAGTGCAGCTGAATCTTATTTATTTTTGGGGGGCTGAAACCAAATCTGGCATCAGTTTTTTTGTATCACCCACAGTTCTCTCACAATATACATTTGTATTTAAAAATGTGATGTATGTGATTGTATTAAAAAAAATTCCATTACATACACTAAGTGGTTATTTTTTGGTATTTCCTTTTTCTAGTCTCTTTGAAGCTTCTTATGTAGCTTTTACTCCGATGTGATGCATTTTGTTGTACTTGGTGAAGTGACCAGCAGTAATCACCCATCATGTTGACATTCCGCCGTCCCTGGTAACGTTTCTCCATCACTTTGATGTCCTGGTGAAACCGCTCCCCCTGCTCTTCACTCACATCACCCANTTGACATTCCGCCATCCCTGGTAACGTTTCTCCATCACTTTGATGTCCTGGTGAAACCGCTCCCCCTGCTCTTCACTCACATCACCCAAGTTGTCAGGGAAAAAGTCATGGTGGTTGTGTAAGAAGAGAACTTTAAGGCTCATCAGGCATCCCAGATTTTTGAACATCTATCATATTAGCTACAATAAGCTCATAGTTTGGGTCTTTAACATTGCCCGAAAACTTAGTCATTACTTGCTTAAATGCTATCAAAGCCTCCTTTTCCTTTGTAGTCATTTTTGTTTCAAAGTTGGAATCTAACATCATTTTACGAATGTCAGGCCCAACAAGAACCCCTTCTTTCAGTTTGGCTCCTGATAAATGAGGAACTTTTCACATAAATACTTAAAACATTCAGCTTTTACAAACTGTTTCATTAAACCTAATTTAATGTGAAGAGGTGGTAGAAGAATTTTTTTGGATCTATTTAAGTTTTATGCAAAATGTTTTTCTTTCGTGTTAAGGTTTTTCTTGTAGGCCAATGTTTTGTGGACCAGTGTCGATCACTTGCTCTGCTGTCCCACTCATATAAAACGTGGAAATTTAGTAAATCCCTTTTGTTGGCCTAGGAAC
Organism: Clitarchus hookeri; assembly: GCA_002778355.1. Classification (NCBI taxonomy): domain Eukaryota; kingdom Metazoa; phylum Arthropoda; class Insecta; order Phasmatodea; family Phasmatidae; genus Clitarchus; species Clitarchus hookeri. The sequence continues at coordinate 22,914 of NQII01002787.1, forward strand.
ATGCAAACAACTTTCAAATCTCCACACATCATCCAATCGTGAGCAGGATAGTTAATTTCCTTTAAAATAATGTCTAGATTTTCGTAAGTTTCCTTCATATGGACTGAATGAGCCACAGGCAGTGAAGCATAAGTATTACCATTGTGTAAAAGAACAGCTTTTAAGAAAGTTTTTGATTAGTCTATAAAAAACCTCCATTCTTTATTGTACTCAATTCCAAATTCATTCATTAAACCACCAATATCATGGCAATACACCAAATCCTGTTGTTGCTTAAAAAACTTAGCGAACAGTTGATCTCTTGTTCTATATTGATAAATAGATGCTCCAGGTCCCAACAAATGTTTTTCTTTTAGCCTAGAGCCAAGCAATTCAGCTTTCTATTTAGTCAAACCCAAATCTCTTACCAAATCATTTAACTCAGCCTGTGTAAACAACCGAGGTTCTAAATTTTCTGGAGAACATTGGAACTCATCATCATCCGGTTTACCTTCATCAGATTCAGTTTTACTGGAATGATCAAGTAAAACCTCATCAATAGCCTGTGGTGGCTCAGGGACAGGAAGTCCCGGACCATGACCAACTGGCAGAATAGCTGAAGGGAGATTAGGGTAGACAATTACTTTCTTATTTTTGGAGTTATATCCAGTAACATCAATGGTACAAAAATAACAACTGTCCGAATGATTTTTTTGGTTCTCTCCATATCATGGGTACTGCAAATCTAAAAGCTGTATTTTCTTTTTTTTACCATTTTCTAAAGTCTTCAACACAAACATAGCATAACTTGTGTGGAGCCCAAGGTTTATTTTATCACAGTTTTATTCCAAAATATACCAAGTACACTTTTTTTTAATAAATTCTGTAATGTTTCTTTGATGTTTTTTAATTACTAACTCACCACATATATAACAAAAACTGTTAGGAAAGTTTTTACAACCGCGGTTAGCAATGCTTAGAACACATGGGCAAAAAGCTGAAAAGTGAGGTTGTGTTGACTGAAAGAAAACAAACAGTCCTACCACCACTGCCAACCTAATTTCATTTAGATTTACTGTATGTTTTAGTATATTAATAATGTATATAAAGTATATAAAAATGTATTTTAAAAATATATAAAAATGCACAGATATTAGATAAAAAATGAATTTCTCACATTTTGTATATTCAAATGTGAAAAAATAGTGTCTGTTGTGACTTTTTTAATTATTATTTTTGGACTCAGCACACCAAAAAACATAAAAATCCGGCAAAATCATAAAATTTTTTTTTTTATCGTTAGCCTGTGTTATTTTTGTAATTGCTTTCATTCACTATAGTTGACTGAAAGCGCTTTTTCAATGAGTCTTCTTCAGAACAGCTCATGTAAACCACTATTTGCAGTAACTCTTCTTGAAGCATCGCAAATATTTTACGCTGCCAAGTTTAAGTCGGCTGGTTTCTGGTAACGCTAATTATTCTGCAAATACTTTTCGCATTAGTGGCAGACAAACATGACTTTAGTGAAGTAATTGTCCACGAACTGTCAACAACACATGTTCGGAAGTAATTACGATTACAAACAGTAAGTTTGTGTTTTTTTATAAATAATGTATTTCAAAATAGTTACAGGTTTAAAATCTTTGAATTGTACGTGGTCTAAAAAAACTGCACAAAAAAATCTGTTACGATGAGCAATAAACAAAATGTTAGTTTATAGAAAATACGAGAGCGAGGCAAATTTTACTAAAATTGTTTACACCTAATGTGTGTGTACTAACCCGAATCCGTACAAACAGCGAGATATTTATAGCATTTTATTCTCTTGGTGAAATTAAAGCTTTCCAAGATTTTATTAATTTCAATGTTATTTCTGTAAGAGCTGCTCCATCAAAACAATAAGTAATAATTCCCTGATAAGAAAAACACAAATGCAATAAAAAAACTAGATATTCCACTCCCATTTTCAATGAACAAAATAAACACAGGCCTAGTACTGGATTAGTTAGCTAACGCCCCTCTTTTCAGTGCCTGCCATGAAATAACAAAAGATAAAAGGTTAGAAATGTGTGTGCATTGGATTCATAGCATTTGATTGCTAAAATAAGAATAACAGCTGTATCTGTAAGAAACATGGCAATGCTACTTAAGTTTTACAACAAAAATAATTTGCATCATATCTGCAGTTCTAAAGAATAATTTTAACCAGAACACATCTACCTTTTAAAACATAATTTTGTGAATGAATAACAATATCCTTGCTAAAATAGAATACATTGCTATGAACACCTATTAAATACATTCGCTCGACCATAACATTATGTATGTATTTCTCAGTAGATACTCTGAAACCATCGGTCGAAACATGATAAATAAAAAATCTTTTGGTTAAAATCCATCAACAACTGTGACCGCAGTGACAGAGTTGAGTGCACTGCATGACGTGTGCCTTGCGAGATAGAAGCACATTTATCTCGTGACAGTATTATATTCTTGTCTTGTGCAGTGTGTTAAGCTTCAAGATTAGTATTTAAATGGTGGTGTTATAACGATTTTTGGCTTTTTTCTCTCTCGATGATTTTGATTACGGATTGCAATTGGAATTGACTGTATTGTCTGTTGACGACCATTTACGTTATATTTTATTGGAACACAATTTGATTTCGGTTTTGTGCTTTTTATTAATTGAAGATCAGTTTAAGTTTTTTCGGCTTTGACTGTGGATTTGAATTTCAAGATAAGAGTGCACACCAACATTACATAAACCACTACAACATTATTACATCAATAATGACGTGCCAGCACCACCCGTTTCCGCTGCAACTGCCTTGCTTCTCTCCCAACACGTTGCAGTTGCCATTGAAAAGTATGTCATGACCTTCATGCCAGCTGTGCACATGTGTAGCCTGACTACGATGAACGAAGACATCATCGTGTTGCAGAGTACAAACAATTTTATATTTATTTAACTTTTGGTAAAAATGTTTTTTGTGCTGGTTAAAAATGTACGGTTGTAAAAATTTATCCATAGTGGGGCATGGCATAATGTTTACGTTTTTGTGATAAGTGGAGTTGCACAGCCTTGTGGGATGTATATTATTATCCGGAAGACTTATGCTTTTTTAAAAATACATTTGTATTTAATTAACAAATCATCTAATTTTTGCAAGTATATGGAGAACGATTTCACGCTTGCTAAAATTTAAGTGGCGCTCATGGTTTGAACTTTTTTTCCAATCAATGCGAGGCCGTGTATGGTCTTGTGATAACATATTTTTATCCAGATCATCTCCCTTCTATAAATAAATTAAAACTTAGCTAATAAATCATCCCTTTTTTTGTACAAAAAGACATTCAAAAATAAATTTTGCACTCATTAAAATGTAAGTGGTGCACAATGTTTAAACTCTTTCCTCGTCAACTACCAATCGTTTATGGTCCTGTGTGGTACCATTTCATTTGCAGAACACCGGCCTAGTGAATAACGTTAATATATAATTAAAATAAAAGTTTTATTATGCACCACAGATGACAAAACACTGTCTTAACGAGGAAAAATCATGCTTTCATAACTTCTGGGTTTTGAGGTACGAAATTAAATAAATTTGGATTTAACAAATCCAGCAAAATAGAGTCAAGATTTTCAGGAACCATGAAATTTTGTTAAATCTTTATTCCTCCTTTCAGCAAATCAATTCCGTGTTTTTATTATTATTCCGCCTCACATAATAGGGTGGTCTCTGGGCTAGGCAACTTTGAAGTATAACTTAAGAGCCAGTAGGAGCACATAGATAAACACTGGCGACATTGATAGAAGAAGCAGACAGATATACATATGTTAGTGAGCAGTGTCTATTTTTAGATCTTCCCTGTTTCTGAGTCCTACAGTACTGGGCAATAGAATCACGACAGCGACCTAAATAAATGTAACATATTTAGTTTTCAACCCATATTTTTCAAATGGTTTCCAATTTTTAACATAATTGTTTACGGTTTCCCAAAAATTGGGTTGTTACTTTGATATTGCATTGCATTTAAAAATCAAAAGAATTTTTAATGAAATTTTATAAAAAGTAGCAAAAACGTACTAAAATTACCTCATTAAATCATGGAAACATTTTCAAAGAAAGCCTGTGTGTGTATTTATTCACAAAAGAATATTTTAAAAGGTAAACTTGTTTTGGTTAAAATGATTTCTATAACGAAACTTATTTTTTAGTATGTAATAAAAAAGCTTAAGCTCGGGAAATTTTCAGTAAACTCTTTTGGGCTATACTCAAATCAAAGGCTTGCAGACCTCTACATTTCACAGCTCATAAAATTATAGTCTGCTATATCTATCCAACGCAGTATAACATGTACCCATTATTTTTTCAGGGTACCAATGCAAATTTCCATACATGAACAACAGATCCCTGATTTTTTGACTATTCACAAATTCTAGACACCTACAAATTAAGAAAACTACGTTTAAAGTGTGGGGGTTTTGCATGAAATATTTAATTAAAAGGTGGCCATCTTCGGAATATAATTATGCCAAAGAATCATATACTTAATCTTGTCGGAAAATTTTCAAAAACATCAGTAAGGTAAAGTTTTACCACACATTTTAAGTTCATGTTTAAGCATCTCTGGCATAAAATCAATAATAATTTTCAAATTAAAGATTAATTGAATATTTAAGATATGTTTGCAATAAAACTAACGATACAGACACGCATGTACTTGACCTCAACTTATCACCAAAAATGTTGTATCGGGCTACACTTTAAGATTTACAAAGTGTGTAATCCATTTTCAATGGCTTCTTGCATGAAAATCAATTTTTTTTTCATTAATATTAATTTATTTCAAAAGAAACACATTTTTTGAATGAAATGATATCTACGAAGGGCATGTAGAGAACCCCTTTGTTGCTATTTAATGTGTAAGCACCAAGCCCAAATGCTGTGCAACTTACAGCAATCACCAAGTAGAAGCTTGCAGACAAAATGGAAGATGTGGTTTTTAATTACGTAGTTACTGCAGATCATAAAGCAAGAAAACCTTAAAGTATAATTGATCACATCAAAAGGTAGATGCCTGCCAAATACAACTATAGCCCTGTATATATTACGTTCAGGCACGGGCCTCCGTAAGGTGTGAAAGTACTCAAACATTCAGCTTGAAGGGATAAGCTTTGGATGTCTTGCAAGCAATGCAAGACCTTGTTTCCTCCGCTTAAATGGCTGGCATGATGGGAGATGGTTGCTTAGCAAACAGAAAGGCCTACTCATGACCCCCTTTCATGGACGACCAGACGGGAGTGAAGACGCCTGCAGAGGGGTGGTCATGTCCTGGGTTATTTCAGCATGTCTCCAACCCTCATCTCTCTGCACACGTTTCACTCAAGACTGAAGTTTATAACCAATTTTCATTAAGTATCAGGACTTCCTGCATTTTTGTAAGTTCAATCTATTATTTCATATTTTTCAATTTTTTTTTATAGTTACAGAGAACCTCATAAAATTGCCAAACTTGTAAATTCAGTGCTTGTAAAATAGGGAATGGCTAACACTGTTGCTATGTGTGCACAATCAAGCATAGCCACACAATGATAAGGGCACATATCAAAAGGGGTGGACAGGGAGAGAGTGCTTGAGACAAAAATTATTTTTATAACAAGAGTTGCATGTGTGGACTAACTTGGCAGATGCACATGCAGTAGGCACAGCACGTGCAGTAGTTTCAATCAATATTCACAGAATTTTTTTTTCAGAGACTAATCTAACAAATTAATGGTAGTTAAACAACGTGTATATTTTATTGCAGTGGTAATTAACATATTTTAATTAACTCAAGACTGCAATTTCTTGCATTTTTGCCTATTTATCACTTTTCTTAAAATTATCCAGAGAATGCTGCTGTTAAATTGCAACTCTCACAAAACCCAGGGCCGGAAAATCAGTTTTCCTGTATTAGCACATATTTAGAAATAAATTTATTGCCTTGTACTGGCTTGAAACATCTCAGTTTTAAAATACCCAGTGAAAGTTCTACAAGCTTGCAGAATTAATATAATGCAAATAAGAGGTTACACACTGAAAAAGAGTGGATATTGTGGAGGATAAAGCTGGAAGGGACAGGAGGGGGAAGAGGTAACAACCAATGATTGAACAAAATAAGCATGCACCATTAAAATTGCATTTCATTAGCAACACCTACACACTATTATTTCAGTATGAAATTTAGTTTGTTAAACTTGCAACAGCTGTCTTATGAACACAAAAAATAAAATATAATACTACGTAATAAAAAATGTTTTGTGAAATCGCTGTTTGCATGCTTACAGATCTCTCAGTACATAAATGTTCTGGGAATATAACTTTTCCACAGAATTCAGTGCGAATAAAATTATATTAAACAGGAAGTGAAAAAAATTTACCGTATTCACCCGAATATAATAAGACTATACTTTGTCTCAAATTGCACTTAAAAAAATTATGGGGTAGTCTTATTTTCGCATCACAAAAAAATTTGAGGTTAATATTTATGCACAAGTAATAGTAATAGCACTTAGTTCATAGCCATTAGTGAAGTTGAGCAAGGCGAACATCTATGGAATCTTATCTCGCATGTTTACATACACAAGTTTTTACTTTGAGTGTTTATATAGAACTTTGGGCAAGAAATAAGCTTTTAAATTATATGGTTTGTTTTCCATTTTAAATGTAGAAGAATGTTAAGTTGCTTCAAATGTCTTTTTACCAAATAATATAAATTTTTATTCTCCACATATAAGGCGAAAATTTCAAAGGCCGGCATACAGGCCAAACACAAATTTTTGGAAGTAAAAATTAGTAAAAAAAATACCAACTTATATTCGGGACAATACGGAAGTATTACATAAATTTACTATGGTTAAATTTTTTTTTTATGGATTCTTCAAAAGATTTTGCTAGTTTTGATGTACTGAAGCATTACTGTTTCTACCAAATACAAACCGTGGGGAAAATAAAAATTAAAAAATAACTATATTTTTTACTGTTTGATAAATGTTGCTTGGTCTCAAATTAAAAATAAAGGTCCATTGGAACTTAGCAGTCTGCCTAACANTCCTTTTGACATTTCAGCCATTTCATACAACTTGGGGTTGATAACTTGGTTAGCCTCACGCAAAACTGCTACCAAATCAGCTGCCTGTCGTGCATTGTTGGTGGTAAAGAATGTATACGCAGTACCAGTTCTCTGAGAACGACCAGTTCTACCAATACGATGTACATAATCCTCTGAACTTGATGGATAATCAAAATTTATGACAAACTTGACATCTTCAACATCTGTAAAAAAAAAATCTATTATCTGCACAAGTAAATACATTACCATTTATTAATGTAACTTATATAGGTTAAGCCACGCAACATTCACTATAATAAAGAATAAAAAAATCACTTGAAAGCATAAATCTGGTGTCGTGTTAGTTGTCATTACCTGTGGTCAGGCCACTTTAATGTCACGAACCTGACACCTCGAAAACACCAGGTGCACACTCAGAATTCTGTTTAATGGCTGAGCACAAATGGCGAGCCGCCAGGCCAACCACATAAAGCTCACTACGGCTGACCAAAACCGTGAGCGATAACGCAAGTAGCATGCACCTGGAGCGCCGCCCTCGAAGTCATGCCTTAAACGTGAGGCGGTGATCAGCCACGGGTGGGAGAGCGGTTGGGGGCCGGTGGAATCCAGGGGGGCGAGGATCGCGCCCCCAGCTTCCTCCCCACCGCCACCGCACCCGGACACACCGCATACGTGTCTCTCACTGGGCTACCAAGGCCCCGGAGAAGCCAGCGCAAGCAACAGAGAGGCACAGCCTGAATGACAATGCAAGCCAGGGATTGCATTATCTCGCTTGTGCCTCTGTAAGAGAAAGAAAACAACCGCTGCTGTTAATTCCTACACTGAGCAGGTCCTCCTTTCTCTTGTTCCCACCATTGTACAAACATCCAACATCCAACAAGCTGATTAAACAAAAATTTCACAGACAGGAACATGTAGGTCACTTTCAAGCAAATGGAATAAACAAAATATACAGTAGAACCCAGTTATAAAGTTCACATCCACGTTTTCAGATTCTTAACACAAGTATAGTCCATTCGTGGTTACTTCACACTTTTCTGAAGCCCTGCTTAAGTTCTACTTTCAGACTATCCATCCACCTCATGGAAACAAAGCTTAACTGAGTTGAGTCCAGAGGGACATTTGTGGATTTCTGCGCACTTAGTTTAACGTTTAGCATGAGAACTATTTCTTTCTAGGCATTACTAACCCACATTTTCTCTCTGGTTTTATTCATATCAAATGAAATATTATAATTTATACACAAAATGTAAGCAAGAGTTAAATTTAACCACAAATAAACTACTTTTATGTTGACAGAAGTATAAAGAGATAGCAAGTAACACACGACATATTTGAGAAAGAACCAAACACGTCATACATGGGGTGATTGTTCAAAGCTTAGATTCAAAACGTGTGAATATACCACGAATAAACTATGCTCTGTTGTTCTAGTATTTTCCCCAACTCAAAAAGCACTCTGTGCAGAAATTTTCACATTTCATTCTTTCTTTGCTCAAACTATTGTTAAAGCAATGATTCCATCATGTGGTTGTATACATTGGTATACAGTATATCTCTATAATAAAAAATAACTGATGAATTCCACAGCAACAATCATCTTAATATGTAGTGGTGAATACTGTGGCCTACTGTATACAAGTGATGAGAGAATTTTTTTTATTCCAGATTTCTGTAATCCATTCTTGTTCTGTATTCCATGCGGGTTTGCTTACTGTTATTCTATTGATACTCGAAAGAGTTATGTAATTTTTAATTTTGTCGCTAATGAAAACTAAACATAACTGGAGAAGACTGTGACTTTTCTACAATCTACTGAGTACCTATTTTGTTATTTGTGAAATGACTAGTGTGTGCAATGTTACACCAAACATAATTCTGAATGTGAATACCAAGCAAAAGAACTACAGTAGTACCTTACTAAAAAAAAACCCTCACACTTTCCAGAAATAATATTGTTATGGTGGGTTGTATGCTACAGATATTTTGGGAAATTTTGAACTGATATTGACCTACCATCAAGCCCTATACATGAAAATTTGCAATTTTTGCATGAAGTTTACGTTCAACTGTCTTTTGTGTGAAAATGACATGTTTTGTTAACTAAATATAAATTAATTTTAATAGGCAGGCAGACATCCTCTGAGACGGGAGTGAGAAAATTTCCTTTATATTATTAGCCTACCCATGTCTCCCAAAATGTTAAAAATATTAAGCACTGCAATTATTTACTGAGCAACACACATGTGACTGAACTTCCCTCATCGTCACACATGTTTAAATATTGTGTAACAACTGAGCGCTAAGTCAATTTTCAGTGGCTCCTTGCAGGAAAATTAGAGGATTCGTTACTGAAGTATATATTATTTATTTCAATTGACTCATGTCTTTTGAATAAACAGATACCCTGGAAGGTCAAATACAAAACCTCTTTGTCGCCAAATAATGTATAAATTACAGTTATTAATTACTGAAAGTCAGAAAGAAAACGATTTTAACATAATGAATTTTGTGATTTGAAGCGTTTTGTTAGTTTTCACTAATTTCTGTATAATTATTGTGAGGCATGCCATTTTCAAACCACGCTCATATTATATCTGTGCTTTTGTGGTCCACGGGGCCGTCACTTCTGGCATTGCGTACACGCTCCGCTTCCTACGGCCATTGGGCAGTCTTCCCTGAACTTGTGTCAGACGGACACATACTTCACTGATCCAGTCATTCTGTTCGCTTAACTGAAACCTTTTTCATTTCGCCCCCGCAGCCGGCTTTTGGCCCGCCCACTTTTCGAGGGATGTTTTTAATAGTTGCAGCAGGGCCTTTTGCTATTTGTGAACTTGTACTTTGCACTCAAACTGAATCAAATGGGACCTCACTGTAATCTGGTTGCAGGCGCTTGGCTGTAAAGGTTGTAATGACGCAATATTCTGAATTTTTCAGGACTCGAGTGTAAAATTCTTTCATATTTGTGAAGCTTTGGGACAGCTTCGTAATATTTTTATCGTGTTTCAAGTTTAAAGCCGTGGTGGCTCGTTTCCCGTGTTTATCAGACAAACGTGTGCATTTGTAGGTTAAGGGGCGGACGTCTGCGTGTTAAGTTTTTATCAGGAGTCCTGGTTACAGTTTTCGTTTCGAACTTTGGAGTTTTTGAAACCTCAGCATTATTTAGTTCCTTCGGCGCAGTTTTAATATGTCAACAAGTTTTTGTGGACGGCGAGGTTAGTTTATGTTGACGGCGCGGCAGTCGATAACGTTGTGTTGAGCGCGGGACACGTGCAGTTTAGATGACGCTGCTGGCAGATGCCGGATGCCGGGCGCTTATCGCAGGAGTAGTTCGTATGGAGCAGTTAGATAACGAGGGAGAGCGTACGTGGCCAGGCCGTTATCTCAGGAGAGGGGGGGATAGGCAGCACAAAAAGGGCAGCTGTCTGTCGCCCTCGGGGCAGTCTTATTGGTTGAGAGTCGTCAGAGGGAGTTACTTCACGTCGCCAGTGAGGGCAGGTCAGCGCAGTCGAGAAGTATCATGCAATGCTAGCCTAGGCCGCGTTCGGGCAGGATTAGAACCCCCACATCGGCCACTAGACTGTATTACTTCATTTCTCAGCCGGTGTGGGAGGTAGCAGCAGATATTCTTTATTCGGGCTAATATTCATGAGACGTTAATACACGGAAACCACTGTGGCGCTGTTTTTTGTACTTTTATATTTATCTGTAAGGTTCGTACTCTGCAATTTGGACTTCTTCTGTGAACTGTGGTGCTGAGTGTTAAATAAATAGTTAAATAAACAAAGTACATAACAAACTAATTTGGAACTTCTTCATTCTTAATTAATAAGGTTCAATTCTATGAGTCTCGTGTTTCTACCCTGAGCAAGCCGTGGCAAGTAAACAGTCGACAGTGTAAGCGGCGAAACTTTGCAATATGGCGCTCAACTGTACGGCATTATAATAAATTCTAGTGTGAAAGTCACCTCAAAAACGCACTATTACAAGGTCTCTGCCTATTGCGTGGCTGTGCACCTATTCAAGACCTAGCGACCTGGGATATTAACACACGACCATTTCCATTTAATTCTAATTGAAGCTGGTAACAGTACCTTCTGTCACCTTGAAAATATAATACATTATGTCTTTGGGGGGCCTCAATTATTTTTTTGCTTATGGCAATGTTATTTGTTAAAAACTGCATAACACTAACAATTTTATACAATTCATGCTCCATCCAAGTTCACAAAATTTTTTTTCCAGCTTTTATGAGGTGTAGGATTATATTACTTCAGCAACGAAAGGTTTATAACAATTTCTATTTGTATTCGTCTTAAAAATTACAAGTTTTGAAAACAAAACATTATTGTTCACTTTAAAATGCGACGTAGTTGCAGACAAAAATAACTGTAGAGTAACATTGCCTTACCGGCACTGGCCAAGCTCCAGATTGCCAGCTGACTGCACACAAATCAATAACCTGCAATGCACCTACATAACACCATCATGAACTGCTTGCCTCCCCTTGTGCAGCTTTATTTTTTTCTGGCAGTATTTACCTACTCAACTGCTTAAATTTTAATTCGCTTTACAGCGATATTTATGGCAGAGCCATGCCGTTTCTCCTTGTTCTTTATTTGTTTCATTCCTCTGTTAATTGTCAATAATTTGACTAAATTGTTAACCATTGCTATCTGAAACCTTAACACGTTGGATTACTTATAATTATGAGTTTACTGTTAATATTTTGTAAACATCCTTTTTGGTAACACTCCACCATAACTTATTCAAGTGTTTTGCGCCACAATAGATGGAACTTAGTGTATGTGTTAAAATTTTGTTTTGTTATGAAATGTTACTTGCAATGAAAATCTGTTTTACATGACAATGTAATTTATATAATGTCGGAAAAGGAAACTTAAATATGTTCCTAATATTAATCACAAATATAATTCAGGACCACTATGAGGCTTTTTGATTGTATCGAATCTGCCATGCGAGCAGAATTGTCCAGTTCCACAAACTTCTCTGTAGTTGACTCAATCATCTTTCTTTTCTCTTCGAAGCATCATTATGTGAAAGCACATAATTTTTATGTAATCAATTTTTCGTCAAATTACGTACAGCTTTGTGTCACCCCATGTAGCAAGTGTATTTTACTTAGCAGTGTTTCACTGTGGCTTTTGATCACCTAGCTCCTCTTCACATTCAAGAAAGCCATGCCTACTTATTTGGTTGCATGCGGATTTTCTTAACTACTTTTCGGACTTAATATAGAAAAAATTGACGCTTAGGCCCCTCTTTAATAATGGATGTGTGATTTATGAAGTCAACATAAACCAATGTAAAAACTTTACCACTACTCTCATTATAATTAATTTGTTTCAATTGATGAATATCCTATTCAACATTAATGACAGTTCAATCATTTCAATATTAATATTTATATCAATAATAGTATTACAATACAAATAATTTTAATTTTGTCCTTTGACTATGTGATACTTGCAAAAAAATCTACTCACATGATACACATTAATTATATTATAATTTATTGAAATAAATATTTAATACCCCTAGTTAAATGTTTTTAGTTTTTTTTACCTATATCTTTTAAAACTTGCACCTTAAATGTTAATTTATTAGGCCGGAACTTTACAACAGTTATCACCAAGAGAAACTCAATGCGGAGTCACCAAAAAATTGCAACAAATTTATTTTTCATCAGATTTCCCACAAATTTTCAGCAACTTTTTTTTGTTTCCTCAAGTGTTGTTGTAGAAAAATGAACCAATAAATGGGGGCCACATATAGAGGCTCTACTGTATTACATGCATGTTTTAAATGAGCAACCAATTGCAAATCCAAAAATTTCATTTTTAATTTGCTGACTTCGGAAAAAAAAATTTAATTGAAAGACAATAAAAAATTACAGCTGCAATGAGTAGTGATGTGAAAATACCACCTTTTCTCAATTCTCGATTTCAATGGTTACACCATGTTCAATACTCAATTCTAAAAACTGTAATTTTTATTACTGACAATATATTTATTATTCAGAACTAAATCTGTTAAAAAAGTTACAATAAAACATAATCTTTAAAACAGCATTAGTTGTATGTTGTTACTAGCAATGTTCCACTTAAGAACTGGGGAAATTTCTTTCCAAATAAATACAAAAGTAGAATACAAGAACATACATACTATAAGTGCATCAGTGTATCTTCTATGTCAGATTATTCAATTAGCGGCCTGCGCAATACTTGTTTGACTAGTCCACCAGCTATTTTTTTGTGTGTGTATTTTTTGAACACAAATACTCAATTTGACGTCAACTGCCACTGGTGTAAAACTTGTAATAAAATTATGTATTATTACGGGTATGTGAATAGTGGAATATTGATGTTAGAATATTTTTTAATTTAGTTACTAGTAAACAATTCATTTCAGTTATACAGTCAACTCCTGATTTTCTGGGATGACTGGCTATGGGTTTACGGATAACCAATATTCACGGGTAAAGAAGTGGAGGGGG
>NQII01002787.1:36534-49810 GCA_002778355.1 Clitarchus hookeri
GGGGGGGGGGGGGGGGGTTGCTTTACATACTGTACACGTAGGTTATGTACACAAATACACACTATAAACTTATAAGAATTCCATTTTTTGACAGCCATTGTGAGACAACATGTCATAAATGAAATTAAGATCCCATACACAAAATCCTGTATCAGCTGATGCTTCACTGGCAACAGCTGTTCAATACTGTGAATAAGTGATGCATCAATAATATTGACAAAAAAAAAGACCAGCGACTCTATACATAAACAAACAGTTGGTGAGGTCTCCACACTACCACCAACAAGAAGACTATTTGTAGTTTACTCTGTGCTCTAAATTTGACAGAACCATAGCACCCACATTGGCAATCAAATAGGATAAGGCTCTTACGTTATACTGTTGAGTTACAACTAGTGATAATCTTTAACATTATTTTTAAGTATCAATGATAAATGCAACAAATATTTGTAATTTTTATCTGTCATAAAAAAAGTATATACGTAGCATATCACTAAAATAGGACTAGCAGTGTTGATTTGAAAACAAAGTATTAATGTTGGAATTAACAAAAAATGTGCCCAGAACAGTATAATATTCTGACTATTCCTTCTCCCTTATCGTAACATTTTTATTGTTTTAAGTGGTATTCTTTGCTCAGTGAGAAATTGGATACATAATACTTAGATCCGCATATTATTTTTTTAAATTATGTAAACAAATTAAGTTTACCATCTTGATTTTTCTTAGAAAATAGAAAAACTAACATAACAGTGCTTACAAAGCATTGTACTGTGAATTCTACTGCTATGGTTTGTAGACCAACTGTATAATATATCAGTAGGGTTGAGCCAACATAAAATTAAAACAATTAACACAATGAGATTTATTATCATTTTAAACAGAAGTTTTGGTTACTCAATGAATATTTTGCTTAAAAGGATGCTGACGCCATCTGTTGGTAAACTCGTAAACTTCAGTAGAAGGCTCGGCTAGCTGTGACGTGGCAACATGTCACAGGCAGCTGAAATAAACTGTGATAGGCAAAGCAGGAATCATTCTGTGAATGTGTGCCCAATTCAACAATTGTATCAGATACATCCTGTGATAAGGAAATATCTATGACAACGTAGCAGGCTGTGATTTATTGACCTTCTCTACTCTTGTATGCTCCCTGCTCTAAACAATGTACCAAAATTTTATACTTTTGAATATATCTGTAAAAGTAAAATGTGATATTTCCTTGGAATTACCAAAAAAAATCTGTGTTCTATCACACAGGGTCGTGCGGTATGTAGATTAAATGTGGCAAGTAGATAAAAGTGATACAAAGACGTTTTTGTTTTGGTAGTGCCAAATCACGGTGACAAACTTTTCATGCTTTTTACTTTGGCTGCCAACAAAAAGATAGAAGAAATATATCCTACTTCATAAATTCTAAAGTCAAAATAAATGTATGTATAATAATTTTTCTTAATAATTCGTAGGGGTGTTAAGACTTTGGACATAACGAAAAACTTTAAAGATGTCAATTTTTTTTTTTCTATAATGAATATGATTAACAACCTTCTATATTTTGTGATTTTAATCCATTTTACAAATGCAAACCTGTAATATAACTGTGAATACATAAAGGAACTACTATTTCCATGAAGAATTACATTAACTGATTTTTGCTTTTATGGCAAAGCATAACAACATACTGCAACCACAACATAAATGAATCTACAGAACATACAATCCAAATGACACCAATGTTATGGTTCCAGCAAAAAGACTGAAGTTGTTCCAGATGGAATACAATGCACTGTTTTTATTTTCCATGGCAACTAATGTAAAGTGCTGCCATATAATTGTACAAAACTTAAAATTTTTACATTTGAAGTTCAACGATACTTGCTATTAGCACAGCACACTGTTCTATATAATACTGGCAAACAAACATCTTCCAGCACGGGCGCACCATTTGTTCACATGGGACATAATCTCTGCAACTTCAGCACCTAAAGGTGTAGACGGTGTAGCTGGGTAACACGATCTACTGGGATGTGTATGGAATGTAAAAGTCACCACCCAACTGCCTGAGAGCTAATTTGTAAAAAATATTTTCATAAAACTTTCTATAATTAAATAGATTTTATAACTCAGTATGTGAAAATTTATATATAAAAAAAAAAATTATTAGAATTATTTAATATACATTATCTTTTAATTGTTTATTTAGAATAAAAAATTGCATAATATGCCATGATATATTTAAGTATATTTACTAAATTTTCACCATTCGCGACCACGTCAATCATAATTATCACATCCAAAATACATATTAAGCTTATTGAAAATCTGTTATGCTCGTCTATCCACCTTTATTTTACAACTTCAGCACCTTTTACTCTACTTCTAGGTGGTGTACAAGGTTCGGCACCCAGGTGCTCCGATTGTGATACCTGCAAATAATGTGTATATTTAATTCACTTTGAACAAAGAAGCACAGATGTGCATGTGCATAAATTGCAAACACGTGTTGTCTATACAATAAAGTAAGTTACAGTCAACTCCCGATTTACCGGGGGTGGCTTAATCGGGATGCGGCTTGACCATGGAGCCACCAGTTCAAAGTCAAATATTGAACCACTGCCGCCAGTCGTGCGCCACTGCTATTAATAACCCACGCGCACACTGTTTATTACCTGGCTGCAGTACTGATTAATTTTAAAATTAAAAGTGTTCGGGTATCTCATATACACACAACATGTGACATTTGGAAGTATTAGGAATTCAAGGAAAATTTCAGATTGTACAATTTCATTCTCATAATAATAAAGTATCTCACAATTAAAACTGGCATATGCTCATCAAAGAGGCGAGATCTTTTAGTTTTACAGTCGTTCATACATGCTAAGGCTATTTATAAATTAACCATGGCACCGAGTGGGACTGGATGACAAAATATCACATTAAAATAAATATTATTTGCGGCAAAAAAGACTACGCAAACAACACATCACGCATTGTTTTAGAAAATAAATAACATTTATTTTTCCTTTGCTGCTAAGTGGGAGGGTGGTGGTAGTAAAAAAAAAACAACCCGGAAAGGTTTGGCGATTGCAGGCCGAATCCTAATTATTAGCAAGCAGAATCGCTTCACACGGAAATAGGTTACGTTAAAATATTTATAGAGCTCGCGGAAAATTTAAAACTCTGAGAATTTGTTTGCACATTTGCACTTTACACATGAAAAACGTGTCATTTCATGCAGGCGTGGTTTCCAAAGCGAGCCATCCACACTGGCCGACAGATGACAGCATGGTAGCCTATTTTGCTGCTATGTTATATAAGTATATCTAGCACGTCCTTTTAGAAGTTAATTTTTCATCTCACATGGGCTTAAGAACAACTCAAGGTTAAAATATATTACGTCAAATTAATGCAGAAATATTTGAAAAATACTCTGTGATAGAGGTCCGGCCTCTTCAATTAATATGAAGCAAGCACGTGGCGACGTTAGCAGCACGCACTAGCTACGGCCTATGATGACACAAACGAAGCCAAACTATCGCATACGGTGTTCCATTTTGTTGAAACACCTACAAGTAATTCTAGAACAAAGTTTAATTTGTTACACTAATAACAGCTGTTATGTAACAATATAAAATAAAATTCATAAGACATTTTATTTACGATCTTCCTACCCGCATAATTCTCAGATGTCTGTTGTGCTGATTTAGACTGTCAAAATAGCCAAAATGAAAATTTATTACAATCATTCACGCATTAGCTGATACAGAATTTTGTGTATGTGGTGATAATATAATTTATGATGTTGCCACACACAGGCTGTCAAAAAATTTAATTCTTGAGTGAATATATTATTTGTTTGGATAACCTACGTATATAGTATGTAGGCCTAAAGTACATGCCCCCTGCTTTAACCGTGGAATAGTTTATCCGTGAACCTTGTAATGATGCTGTTATGATAATTATTGGGATAGTTGATTAATTTTCTTTCGTTTTGCGAAGCTTAGTTAGTAATATTTTATCTGGATTCATAGTTATTGCCGTGGTATAATGTTTTTCGGTCAAAAGTTTGCTTTTTCGGAAATCTTAAGTTTTTATTAGCATCAGCATTAGTATATAGAAGCTTTCCAACTACAGTGGACAGTTTTTGTCCTAGAAGGTTTGATTATGTTTTACTACGATGCAGTTCGGCTGGCATGGGGAGTGGTTGCCCAGCCCACGCCACGACAAAAACCCAGCGTGCCTACCGCCTGCTAACAGAATAGGACCAGCACTCGAGGAAGACGCATCGGAATTGGCAAGTATCGCCCACACTGGCAAGCAACCGCGACCTCTAAATCATTTTTAACTTTAATTCTTTTTCGGCTTACACTTAATTCTACTAAATTATTTCCGCCGGTGAGGGAAGTCCCTAGGGTGCCAGGAGGGAACTGACATCCCTCCTGCCTTCGTAATGTATTCTTGCGATGCTCTTTGCTTGTTTGTCTGTGAAACGGACTGTTCGTGACTCTGCATACTTGAAGTTTGTATTGAACTGTTTCCTTTGAATTATAAATAAAAATACAGAGTAAATAAACCAAAACTTGACTTTATTTTATATTTGTTTGACGCCTTTAAAGTTTCATGTTTCTACCGATTGAGCAAAACCGAGCTGCAATTTCCAGTCGCCAATACTGATGGCTGCCACGTTACAAACATGGCTGCCAGCCGTGGGGCGATTAAACACACTGACTCTGAGTTTACGAACATCACATCAGTAAGCACCAAGTTACCGGCAGTTCCGAACGAGTATAGAAGCGACGCAGCAATTCCAGTGTTCCAGTTAACAACGAAGTTCCAGGTACCAGAAAACTGATACGCCCAGCAGTGTAAGAATTCATCAATCCACGCCAGGGAACTCGTCAATGAAGCCATCAGAACAAGTAACGTCGTCATTTGTTTGGTTTATATCAAGGTTAGGTATTGTGTAAATTTTATATGTAAGGTTACTAGCTTTTACCCGTGGCTTCGCTTGCGTTGTTATAGTAGCAAACTTATAGGGAGAAATAACGGTAATTGTAAGTAGACACTGATCATAAACACAGAAAAGAGCACTAACGAGGTCATTTTTTGGTGCTATAATCACTTTTTTACATAGCCACTGGTTGTCATTTATATTTCTTTGTAGATTTGGGTAAACGCTAGCAACCAGTTCCGTACTCTGCATCAAATTACTAAAATCCCCTGTTACACAGCCCTCTGCATCTGTTTCTAACCGCCCATCTCAAAATTTTTTAATAGCATATCAGCATAATGTCCTGTAAGAACGTCATTGTAGAGGTGCACTCTCATATTTGTCGTCAAACTGAATTTCTTGACACTTGCCCATAAGCTTGACTTGAGACAGGCTTTTATTTTATCTGCAGGTGTGCCCTTCTGAATGACTGGTAGAGTTTGGCAGCCAGCCAGTAACACAATAATTCCTCCCATAATGTCTGTATTGTTTCATATATCGCGTAGAGTTCAGTTTAGGGCCTCTATCGCTTTTTTGTGTGACACTGTGGTTTCGTTCCACACTAACAACTTTCATTGAAGCAGCATTTTCCCCAGAGCGCTACTTTTACTAAAATTTTTTTTCTGAGGGAATGAGATATTTTTTTGGGATAAAAAGTAGCCTATGTCACTTCCCGGCCCTCCAACTATCCGTGCCCAAAATCTTGTTGATCCGTTGCGACGTGAAAGAAGGACAAACAAACAAACAAATTTTCACATTTATAATATTAGTTATGATGTAATGTCGCAGAATTATACTTGGGATCAGTAAACAACCAATCAGGAATAGAAATGGTGCATAACTCAGAGAGTGAGGTAGGCCTAAATGAAGAAATAACAGATAGCGATTTGGCAAGAGAAAAAGTAGTTATGGTAAATGCCCCAGAATTTTCACAGGAAACACATAGTCAGACAGAAATGTACAATATTCTGTTGTCATTACAGAGAGGAGTATAGGAGCTTTTAAACATGAATTAGGAAAAGATATTAGGTGACAAACAGAAAACATTGCAGGATTAGTAACAAGGATTGAAAGCTGGAGGGTTGAATCGGAAAAGAATAGGTTAGAAGATGTATTAACATTAACTGCCCCAAGTGAGGGTAATAATCTATATATATATATATATATATATATATATATATATATATATTATACAGAATCAGATTAAAAGTGCTAGCAGGAATAAAGTAAACAATGAAGTTATTACTAGGTGTAACAATGAAAGTAAAGAGTTTAATACTGAGAGTAGAAATGATGTTTTAGGTCAGTCAGTTCCTTTAAATGAAAGTCAATTGCTGAAGCAGAATGATAATTTTGAGAAGTGTACCCAACTTTTGTGAATTTAATACGTTGATGAAAAATGTAGTACAGGAAGGGAGACTTAAGGCATGGGGGTAAAACAACATGTTTCTAATTAATCAAAGCAGCGAATGGGATCAGCTAAGTTGCATCAGGCAAGGAAGGTTTGCTGAGAGCACAGTACAAACAGTACTAGGTTATTGTGAGAGTGGGGGGTACCATAGAGTGAAGAATGGCTGTGACATATTGTCCAGGAAAAATTTTGCAAGGAGAAAGAAACTATTGAAATACAGGCTCAGAAAAGTAATGAGAAAAAAAAAATTAAAAAGAGGGGTAAATTTAGGACAGTAGGGAAAAGGAAATTGAGACACAAAGAGGACGGCAAGGAAAGGAAAGAAAAAATGTAATAAATGCAGACAGACGGAAATTTAGATTAAGAAAATAAATACTTAATTTTTTAATATTTTTATTGTATAGTTTTTTAATACTTTGATTGTACCATAATAATGTAAGAGAAATAGGTTAATGTTTTATTTCAGGGAAAAACTCTATAATATGAAATACCACACCAAATTGAGAAAGGTTATGATGATCTGTACATGGTTATTTAGTAAGAATTAATAATTGTGAGATGAGTGTTTCTGTCACTATGTTTTAAAAGAGAAATATACAATAAATTTTTAGTGTATTACTGTTTAATACTAGTGTTGAAGAAGAGTAGTAGTGCTAGAAAGAAGCAAAGGTGTGGTAAAGAACAAGGAATAAGTAGGCAAAGGGATAGTGTTATTATATGAATCAATATTGTCAATCATCAGGCACGGGATTGCTAATGATCATGCGAGGAAAAGAATAAAGAAGGACGAAGTAATAAAACCAGTACAGTGTAAGGAAGGTTTTAAATGATGTGTAATCAAGAACAGTAACAATAATGTGATCTTGTTAAGAACATTTAACTGTATTTGTATCATCTCATATATTTTAATTCAGTGCTGAATGGATGGCTACTTGTAAACTTAGTTGTAAGATTTTGCAAACCTTTGATACAACACGAAAGTAATAATTTCAGAAAATGGCAATGCCATTATTACAATGAATTTCCAGTTGTATATTTTAACTGTATTAGCAGTAGTGTGATCTACTAATGATTTTGCGTATAGTATAATTGAAAGGAAAGTTTTTGTTTTAGTGAAGATTGCTTCTGGTTAACTGAGGTATACCAGTATAATGGTAAATTAAAATTAATGTCAATGAAAGAGAAGCTTAATACTATAGAGCAGCGTTTCCTAACCTTTTTCAGCCACGGACCCCTAGGAAATCGAGCACAATTTCTAAGGACCCCTTAATAATAATAATAAAAAAAAACAGCAAAAAATTTTGGACCATTTATTTTTGTACTACAAATACAAAAAAAAACGTTAATGTGAAGGTGGTTGTTGCTTTTTTGCAACTAAATTAGTGATATTCGGGTTGATGTTACTACTAAGTTGTAATCTCAAATCGGATTACACTCGTAATCTGTTCAGTCAAGGCCCGCACTCACTTCAGTCAGTCTCGCACACCGCCCGCTGGCGCACATCCGTCGTGCTAAGTAAGCGTAGCGATTAAGAGACTATTGGTGGCATTTATTTAATATTGTTAAATGGTGCAGAGACGAGACTGCGGACCCCCATTCATATACTCGCAGACCCCAGGGGTCCGCAGACCCCAGGTTAAGAAACACTGCTATAGAGTGTAAATGGTTGTGTTGTGCAAATAAGTTATGAAAAGAATGATTTTACATAAAATGTAATGTTTTTTTAAAAATTGTTTTTGTATCTATTGGGATTTAGATATTGTACTTTAAGCAGAGTACCAAACAGGAAAAGCTATATAGGAGCAATGCATATAAATAAGTTTTGTTTTTTCCATTTGAAAAATGTTAAAGTTTGTTGGAAGTTAACTTGAAATTACACTGTATGTTAATGTAAGAACCTTAATGAAAGAATAATTTTACTGTTATTTTGAACATTCAGAGTTGACAAATTTGAGTAATGAAAAGAATAAATTGAGGATGCAGTAAATGTTGTCTAAAAATACAAAGGTTGAGGTGTTGTATTGTGTTGAGTCTTATGAATAAACAAAAGTAAAGGTAAGATGTGGCTACAGTTTATGGTGTCCTTGGATCATTAGCACAGAGAGTAAGTTTTTTTGATTTGGGCAGACCTGGGTCCCCTTGTAAGTGTTGTGTGCTGATCCCAGCAAGGAATCAGAGTAATGAGAATACTACCAGAATCATCATTGGCATACGTTACGTTGTGAGTACACCCTCAAAACTCAAATTAGAGAACAATTAACTAATTGCAATAAGAATTATTTTCCTACAGCAACCCAGTAGATATCTTGTCGCTCTTCTGTAACAAGTTAAGTATATATTTTTTGAGTTTCATTACCAACCTGTAAACTTAAATTGTGGTTAAAGATCAGAGGCGCAGTGGTATGCAGAGTAGCCGCATATAGAATAGGTTTCAATTTGAGAAAGATTGCTTCGAAATCTCTCCCAAACCGAGGGGTTAATGCAATGATGCAATCATAATAATTTTCGGGATAGTTGATTAATTTTCTTTCGTTTTGCAAGGCTTAGTAATATTTTATCGGGATTCATAGTTATTGCCGTGGTATAATATTTTTCAGTCATAAACTTGCTTTTACGGAAATCTTAGTTTTTATTAGTGTCAGCATTAGTAGATAGAAGCTTTCCAACTGCAGTCGGCAGTTTTTGCTCCAGAAGGTTTGATTATATTGACGCGTGACGGGTACATGGGATGGGCATGGCACTGTATTCACACCATGGGGGAAGAACCCTCGGGGCTGTCCCGACGTATAAGGGCACACGGGGAAGCACAGAAGTCGAGAGAAACAGGGTAAGTCCCTAGAAATAGCTGATATAAGCCCTCGACAAAGGAATCAGGGGGTGCCCCCGACGAGAATTAATGCAGACACAGCTCCTAGGAATCCCCGAAACATCCTACCATAAACTCCCCCTCCCTAGTTGGAGCGCACAAACAGCTGACAAGACACGAAATCCTACACAAAAAAATGTGCGAGGTACACAGGGGATTTCCCGATTTCTCCCTCGAGAAAATCCTGACAGCTAACTTGAATATAGCGGGAGACTGGTTAAATTCACGAAGCAGCCAAGGCAGAGGGTCAGTTGTTCTGGAGCAGTTGTACGCAATGAGTTGTTCAGCCGAGACAGGAAAGAGTTGTTCGGCAGCCACGATGCGAGGCGGAGAAGGCAGTTAGTGCGAGAGGCAGTCATATCACGAGGCCGGGTTCGGATCCCGGCAGAGTCAATTATCGCCAGCCGAGACGGGAGTAGTTCGGCGGTACAGCCGCGAGACGAGATAGGTGTAGCCGAAACGGGAGGCGAAGCAGACACGAGAGTAGTCAGTCGGGTGACGGGAACAGTGCCGAGAATATGAGTAAATTCCCGGAAACTAGTGGCAGCCCCATACAGAGAGGCACCATTCCCCGAGAAGACGTAGTCGTGCGCCGGATGGCGACGAGGCAAGAAGTCAGTCAGTCGTGACGTCACCGAGGAGAGAACCCAGGAACCGCCAAAACTTCATGTGTAAATTTCCGAGACAAACCCAGTAGACGGGCCGAGAACATATGAGTTCATTTCCGAAAACGTAGTGGCAGTCTCCGAGGTGGGGAAGTCAGAAACGCGGGCCGGATCGTTGTGGACGTCGCCACAGACGAGGAGACGCACTCTCCTACGAGTAACGCCAGCCGAGGTCACAGAGAAAGTACAAGTCCCGGGAACCCAATCCCGGACTTCCGAGAGTCAGTCAAAACCGCAGGAAGAAGCCAGCTGAGTACAGCACGCCAACAAGAGCCAGTCCGAGGGCCTGACAATGGGCCACCCAACTTACCCTGCCTCAACTACCAACGAAGACAACTCACCAAAAGCCGCAGTCGCAGATAAGTAGAGAAACGCCCCCCTTCAAAAACCTTCCCCGACGCATAGTATTCAGCCCACCAGCCCTTCAGGCCTACGACTTGTAGGGGGGCTCAGTCTCGCCAGTGTGTGTAAATACCTGTGTTACCTTCAGACAAATAAATTACTGGTGTGTTAAATAACGGAGAATACGAGAAGTAATTTAACTATGTAACCTACTAGCCACCACCCTGCATAACTCAGGTGGCCTAGTAGTGTCAATCTTTAACTACGACGACGCAGTTCGGATGGCGACACAGTTCAGCTGGCGTGGGGAGTGGTTGCCCAGCCCACGCCATGCCATGCCCTGCCCTTATTTGGTAACATTTTTGGCACCCTGGGGAACGAGCAGGCACGCGGCGACAAAAACCCAGTGTGCCTACTGCTCACTAACAGAGTAGGACCAGCACTCAAGGAAGACGCATCGGGAGTGGCAAATATCACCCACACCAGCAAGCACCCGCAACCTCTAAATCTTAAATTTTAATTATTTTTCGGCTTGCACTTAATTCTACTAAATTATTTCCGCCGGTGTGGGAAGTCTCTAGGGTGACAGGAGGGAACTGACATCCCTCCCACCTTCGCAATGTATTCTTGCGATGCAAGCTTTCAATGACGTGAATAATCAATAAACTACTGTGGTGCTGCTCTTTGCTTGTTTGTCTGTGAAACGGACTGTTCGTGACTTTGCATACTCTAAGTTTGTATGTGAACTGTTTGATTCGAATGAGAAATAAATATACAAAGTAAATAAAACAAAACTTGACTTCATTTTATATTTGTTTGGCGCCTTTAAAAGTTCATGTTTCTACAGATTGAGCAAAACTGAGCTGTAATTTCCAGTCGCCAATACTAACGGCTGCCACGTTACAACCTCAATACCCTGGAAAATCGGGAGTTGACTTTACATGTATTTTGATACTAATAGTGACTGTATTAATTTTTGGACAGCTATAAAGAATTGTAGCCTTCCAGAGGGAAAAAGTCTAAAAATATTGTTTTGAATTCTACAAATTTTTGTGACTCATCAGCATATTTTCAGTATGCAATTAGAAACAGTTATAACATTTTCTAAGAATAAAAAAATGTGTGTGTGTTCTTTGACTTTGAATTCATCTTCGACTTTGATGCAAAATGGAAAATATAGTATCTACGAACACCCCTAATTCTACAGGTTTTCATCCCTTTTTCTAAACGAATTCCTCAATAACGTACCAATGTAAACGATCTTGCTTGAATCTAATGATCCTTTATTTGCCACCGCATCAAATGGTAGAAGTTCATAAAAACAGAAAGTTATCACGACCAGTAACGGTTCGACTCTAATAACTATGGAACAATACTGAATGACTAAGTGAGTAGGTAAATAATATAAAGCAAATAACCACTTGAGATGAGTGTAAATTATTCACAATTTTTGAATAATCGCACACGCCTACATATTATTAAATTTGTTACATATTTTCAAGCTAAATTAAATATGTAGAAAGGAGCCACAACGTTTTAATAAGCGAGTGACCAGTCCAGTGTTGTAATTATTTGTAAGTGGCCCGATGGGAATACAATTTGAATAGTTATGTCCTATGTCATTTACTTTCGACCAGTTTCGTGCATCAACTGCATGAGAACTGTAGCACAAACACCATGTGTGCTGAAGTCATACTGGCAGGAACATGCTGCAAGTTAGTTTAGAAGGCTGTAAACTCTTCAACAGTGTCCTTAATTAGTGCAGGGTATCTAGCAGGTGTGTTGTGAACTAGAATGCAATTGGTGAGTACTGAACTAACATATATTTCCACATATTTTACGCACCGTAACTTTTTATCACCAAACCATAAAATAAAACAATTCCATCTAATTTACGCAATAGCTTTAACGGGGCGGTGACCGGTGACAAGATGTGGAATGGCAGCTNGGGGCGGCGGTGACCGGTGACAAGATGTGGAATGGCAGCTGGCACAGAACATGGCTGGCCAGCAGGTAGCAACCCTGTGCTGNTAACGGGGCGGTGACCGGTGACAAGATGTGGAATGGCAGCTGGCACAGAACATGGCTGGCCAGCAGGTAGCAACCCTGTGCTGGAGGCAAGTAAACAAGCTATTTTTAGACATGTCTGGAGCAAAAAAGGTAGAGGCACCCACCCTATGCCCACACTTCAGTTCCTGTAGTTAGCCAGCCATGCCTCTTCACCACCCTCACTGTGTATTAGGCTGTGCTAGTCAGCCAGCCATGCCACGCCTCTCCAACCTACCCCCAACCCTACCAGCGCTAGTCTGCCAGCTCCCAAAACCTCACCCCCTCTTCGTAAAACAGTGCCAATCTACCAGTCATGCTGTATTAGAACAGCCCAGTTCAAGGCCAGTCGAGGATGGATTACCAGATTTGTTATAAACCACTAATAATAATTTACTCTTCATGTTATTTCAGAATGATTTATTCTACGTTTGTGTTTTTAATTCTGGCTGCTCGCCCCATCCCCCAAAAACCCACAAACAACCCCCGCAAATATTATTAAATTCCATTACAATTTTTTAATTGCTTATTTACATCAGTATTTTTTTAAATTTGTGTTGCTAAAATGTAAAAGCTGTGAAAATACGCGCCGGTGTGTGAATGGTTAAGTCACAATCTCAGCATCATATATTATGCAGTTGTAGCGTCTGTTATCAAAGTGTTAACTACATTATTTTAAGATCCTTTTGGGTGCACCATTTTAGTAATATGAAAGTTATAACTTCACTTCACAAATTTTTTTTACGATGCCCACAAATAATTAACGCACCCCAAACTTTAAACTTAAAACTAGGGATGGGTTGGTTCGGTTCTTCGGGTTCCAATTTATACCGGTTCTTGAGGTTTGACTCGGAACCGGTTTTAGGTTAACAACAATTACTCGGTTCTTGGTTCTACACAGCAATGGCAAAACTCTGTTGTTACAAAAATAACTATGGTATTTATTCATGTATAGC
>NQII01002787.1:49903-66057 GCA_002778355.1 Clitarchus hookeri
TCTCTCTCTCTCTCTCTCTCTTAACTCTCAGCCCTCCGCCGCCGTAAACAACACTGCTAGCTGATCCATACATTCCTCCAAGCCTTCTTTGTTTGGTAGGGTGGCCGTGGGCCTTGAGTAAGAAAGGAAGAAGGGACTTTTTTTTTTCGAGGTGTCACATTCCAGCATGGCAAAAAAAAAACCAGGGAGTCACTGTGTAAAAGACGCAAAAAAAGGGCTGCCCAGACACCATAAAAGAAGCAAAAAAAAAAAAAAAAAAATTTTGCCCATGAGTTATTTAATTAAAGTATTTTCCAAACGTATCACAATCACCACATATTAATGTAAAAAAAGAATAATTTTTTACATATTTACTAACCTTTTAAAAATGTAATACAAGAAGTTTATCTGTATACATTAAAACTTATTTTCACACTTTGTTACTGTTCAATTCTTCCATATAATGATTAAATAAAACATTTAATGAATTTTACCTGCATTGGTTTAATGAAGTTGCAAGCAAAAGGCAAGTATTCAAAATACATAGAACCGAATACTGGAACCGATATTTAAATTGTAGAATCGACACTGGAACCGGAATTGACATTTTTGGTTATTCGACCCATCCCTACTTAAAATATACTATAACGATTGCGTAAATATGCAGAAATTTACGGTAGAACCACAGACCTACTGCACTTGCACAGAGTGCAGCATTTTTTCCCCACCTCTCCTGAGACTGTGTGGCCAATATGCAAGCATTCATTTTGGGAAATTACATGATAATTACACTTTTCTAGTTTTCAGGACATACCCAGTGAATGCACATGGAAAACAGCACACATTAGTTTGTTGTGAACAACCACATATTTTAAGAAACTAAACATTGCCACGATATACAGTACACGCCTAAATATTTTCGGTAGAATAATCTCACAAAAACTCTGGAGATGGTTATACTTTCACTAGACAAAGTTTCTTGAATGATGCTAACTATATTAAAATGTTAACTTGGAAGCTTTTCTATCTTCATCCGAATATGCCAATTATGCCAAACAATGAATGCATATTATAACTTCTTGTGGTACAATACAATCAATTAGGGAATCGTTAAATATGTTAGGTTGCTTTTGTGAGAATTAGAAGCAATATGGTACTCTGTAGCCAAAAATACATAATACTGGCCAGAAATACCGGACACTAGTTTGCAAAACTATGCTATTGTCTGATCAAACACGACTACTTCTAATGCATGGAGGCTGCATTTGTTGTTTGTTCACAGAACTATAACAATGGTTGAGGTGTAAATACACTGCCAAACCATAAAAATAGCACACACAGAAGGATGCATTCAATGTGACAAACTTTATAAAGATAGTGATACAAATCAGTATACAACTGATGACAAAAACAGAGCAGCATGACAATTGTAAGTAATTTACGGTTACTTCACACTTTTCTGAAGCCCTACAAGAATTATACTTTTGGTTGCTGATTACATATCCTCCCGATACATGTAAACGCAAACACTGCCACGTGACTACGTTTTAACTGTCAAATGCATGTTTACTGTTTCCAGCTGTTAAAAAGAACTTAGTCCTATTTCAAAAACAATTTTGTATGAATGTTAACAATTTAGCCCTATAACCATATTGAGGTCAGTTTTATGACTTTTTAACAATGTCTATGTTGATGATAGTTCTTAAGGTTATTATTTTACATTCCTAACATATTTGTTATATATGACATAGCGTATTACACATAATACACGTTATTTTGCCGAGACTGTGTGTAACTCTGTTATAACAGCAGGGGAAAGTATTGTAGTATTTAACATCTTGTTATTTGTATGTGTTGGGTTATTTAGTTAAAAGGATGGCCTCAATTGGGATAAAAATTAAAACAAAGGAACAATCAGTCAAACAAAATGAGACAGTAAATTCAAGCACGCAACTCCTGTCGCTTATTTTGTGTATGTAGCAATGACAAACTTTAAAGATAGTGGTGAACATGCACACAAATAGGCCTACCGTAACTTTTATTCCACTCATATTTCTATGCATTGGTAGTTACTGTTTTCTAGGTTCATTTCATATTTTTAAAATTTATTTGGCCGGACTTAGTATTTTGTTGAGGTTGTGGCAAACAGTCTAATCACAGAAATGTAAGCACTTTGCACAATTGTGTTTAAAACACCTAGGGCAAGGTTACAACGCTGTGATAAACAGACAAGACTTTCAAACAATTAATTTCATTTTAAAAATGGCTCACAGTTAAATTGTATTAATTTAACACGTCCCAATATTTGCAATCACACACACACACTNTTCATTTTAAAAATGGCTCACAGTTAAATTGTATTAATTTAACACGTCCCAATATTTGCAATCACACACACACACTGGTCCAACGTAACGTAATGGCAACAATACTCTTTTACACACACACACACACACGCACGCACGCACGCGCACACACACACAGCAGTCACGACGCACTTTACAGTATATTTATTCCTGCTGTGGAAAAACAGATTTATCACATCGTAACTTGCCTAGATAGGAATAAAAAAAACTACATATACGAACTTGAAGCTTCGTTCTGAAACACGCCATATCAAGTCGGCATCGCCACGTCTGTCAACTTTGGATTTGTAACCGTCCTGCCATTACATCTAAATATATTATAATAAGTATTCAAACAATAAAATCTCATTTCAATTGTAAAAACCAAATTCAATAATTATTATTTTGCTGGAATAAGTATGAAATATGCTAAAATTGAAAACATGTGTAATTTTCCTGCTACTACAAGCAGTGCGAAACTTGTCGAGAGAGACAAAGAGAGTGTGACTAGCTACCTTGCCTATTGAATTTTCTTCCTCGGACGGAAAAAACACCATGTCACTAGCGCCCACGCACTGTAATTTTCACTGATATTTTTTAACTGCAACAATAAAATATGTTTCCTTCAGTGCTACCTAAAAACTCAAATACATTAAAAGGAAACGGTTTAATTTAAAAATAGCATACCAAAATATAAGGTGAAAGCAATATTTTAAGGGTTAACTATTTCTTACTAACCATTGCCAACACATCGTTGCTCTCACTATTTATAATTCGTATTTAATACGAAATAAATATGACAAGTTATAGAAGATACTAAGTTAAAGTTTCAATTATTCTATAATACAGTGCTTTAAAGGTAATGACAGTGTTATATATTTGTGGTATACAATTAATCGAAATAACAGGTTGACATGTTATGCCTACGGTGATTTTTCAAAAGTTTGTTTCAAAATATCTGAAAAAATCGTGAATGGACTATACATATGGATCTGTGGTAAGCTATCCAGCCATCTACAATAATGTGTCACATCCCTTTGCACTGCAATACAAGTACAGTAAGGTTCCCGTTTAAAAGGTTTTCCCACCTATAATGCAGGATTTTTCTAGTCTGGAATGTTTCTCCATAAGAACAATAACAAACATTCCCGGAAATAAGGTTTTCATTTTCCCGCNTACATATGGATCTGTGGTACGCTATCCAGCCATCTACAATAATGTGTCACATCCCTTTGCACTGCAATACAAGTAGCAACATGGAGTGCTATGAAACCCAGCACACGCCAGATGTTTTCCTGAGGCAGACAGAACCACAATTGTTGGANGTAGCAACATGGAGTGCTATGAAACCCAGCACACGCCAGATGTTTTCCTGAGGCAGACAGAACCACAATTGTTGGATGGTGTGTTTCAAATCATGGATACTGTGGCACAGCAGCAGCTAGCATTTCAACTGGTCTCACACGTGCTCAATTGGGGACATGACAGGAGAGTGAACAGGTCATTGTAGTGTTTGGACATAACGGAGGCAGTCCTCTAGGTGAGCCGTGCAATGTGCCATCTCGTGTTATCCTTCTGGAAAATCGCACATGGAATCCCAGCCAAATATGGGAGCAGATGAGAGGCGTAGGATCTCATTTACATACCACTGGGCTGTCAAAGTTCTACATAATACGAGAGTGGATTGGCTATTGTAGGTGATGGCTCCCAAAGGCATAATGCCTGCTGTGGGAGAAGCATGGTAATCAATAGCGAGGTTGAGATTGTGGCATTCATCAGGGGACCTCCACACCCGGACACAATTGTCATCAATTTCCATAACGCAGCAGCACTCATCACTAAACACATTAGACATCACCTGTCTGTGGTGTTCCACATTGCTCTGAAATAGCACCACCGCAAATGGGGCCGCCGCTGTTGCACGGTTAATGGCAGTACATTTAATGGACGTTGGGATCACCGATTCACCTCTGCAAGGCATCAGGAAATGGTTTGTGGGCACACAGAAGCTCCAAAACTGGCCAGTATCATGGCATCTCCTGTGCCTGACACACAGTCCGTTGATCCTCTCGACTGGTAGTCTACCTCGTCCATCTTGCTCCCAACAGCATCACACAGTATGGTCCGAATAATCCACATGGACTAAACAGTGATACGACCACCCTGGGGTTTTCAGCCAGCTTGTGAGCCAGTCAACTGCATAAAACAATGTCTCTAATGTCTTCCCAGCATTCTTCTTCACTCTGTACGCTGCTAAGCCCTATATGGTGATTCTCACGTTAATGCGGCTTTCATTAAATGCCAGTGTCTACGAGTGGTGGTTGGTCCTTGCAGCACCAGTGCTGGGTGTGCGGCCAAATGCACCAACATTGGATCAGGTGCATACCAGCCTGCATTCTTACTTCATGGTTGCCAATGGGCCATTCTGCGTGAAATCAAAAAAAAAGTGCAAAAAATTTTTATAACCTCATTTTAGATTTTGATGAAATTTGGTAGGTTATATGCACCCTAAGACTGCAAAATAATTTTTGTAATGTTTTAAAATAATTTACTTCCTTTGATATAGTCTACTGTTTGCAGCACGGACAAGCAAAAAAAAAAAAAAAAAAAAAANAGAGAGATAGAAAGAGAAGCTCTAATAGGTTTAGGTGCCATGAGCCTTTGAATTAACTGTCAAACAGCAGTTAAATCGCTAACTGTACAATGAGGGGCAAGCGCATGAGATATTTATTAAATGAAGCAAAATTATGGTTTTAAAATATATATTAATTATAGTTTAAATATAAATTACTTACTATTATAGTTTTACATTTATTGTATTGCCGTATGTTCATTCCGGAGAGCTGATAGGTGCACATTCATCTGTGGGAGATGGGACATCCTCCAGTGGCTGCCATGGACAACTCACTGGGGGGAGAGAATAATAAGAATGTTCTTTTTCTGGACCCACGTGGTGTTGTCACAAGCTGATTTCTTGTAAGAGGTGCCAGGGTCTCGAGGATGAAAAAGTGATCATATAGTTGTCTTCAGTATCGTGAACTTTCACTTCAAGAACTTCATCTAACCACCATTCTGTATTATACACACAGCCTATGTAATCCCACAGTTTTGGCTGTAGTTTTGTACAATTTTGAACTTCAGCTTCCTTATTGACTGTAACCGTTTTGTATTGCAATGAAAGGAATGTTACATGGATGTGAAGAACACTTTAGCTGAGGGGAATAAAACTATGTACTGTTATAGTTTGAGGAATTGAAATGGCGAGTTGGAACCTTGTCTGCAGGTGGTGTTAATCCTCTTCAACATCTTGTATTGATTTTAAAAGAACAGAAAAAGTATCTTCTTTATATTGTCCACACAAAACTTGAACATATCTACAGTAAAGATGATACAGTTTTCTACAGTCCTCTGAAGACTTGTATTTCTCACAATTCTTTTAAATGTCCCACCAATTCAATCACATGGTCCCTTGCCATGGCATGTGGCAAAAAAATGCCATTCTGGTGAACTCCAATATCTTCTTCATGGTGACACTGATTAATAAAGTTCTTGTTTTTGTACTGAGCTGCCGAACCATCAAAAAAGTAAATAATTTTTTTCCTCGACGGAGGAAAATTTTTAGACTGACCATAAGTTATTTTTGAATGGCATAGAAATAAGTGGTGATGTGTTCCAATGAATCGCTGATAACGCAAAAGCAACAGTTCCTTAAATCTCCATCGTCTTTGAACTACAACACAAAAAAGATGTATGGTTGCCTGATTACTACACCAATGGTAGGATTGTACCTCATCTTGTACACGACGCATACCGACATTTATTTAAAAATACAACTTCAGCCTCATCTTCATGTCACCCCAAGTGGTGATTCAACCCTGAACTACTTGCTACCAGTCTACCAGCACGCCCCTAAACGCAGGGGCACACACGGACATGTCAGCCAAATTCGTTTCGCCTTTATATCAGATGTAACGGTAACCCCCCACGTGTGATAGAAGCCAGCCAAGCGCCTAAGCTCAAGCCCCAGATGCAGCCCTACATGAGAGACAGCTGATTTTGCAACGGAACGAGAGATAGCACCAGAGAGTGCAGCTCCACCCACGGAATAGGAGCTCACCCCCACACCACAGAGCTCGCGGGTAGGTGGAATATATGTCCGTGCACAGCCACAGAACAGCAGTTCATACTCCGCAGTTCACTCCACCACCGCGTGTGCTGGAGCTCTCTGCAAACATTGACGTCCTCCAGTAGGACCTCCATTACCTACCAGACATCTTCAAGATGTTCACCAGCAACCCCAGAAGTCTTCATCCCTTGGACACTCACTACCTTTCTGGTAGTGCCACCCAAGTCCCTTCTGGACAACAGCATTGAGTTAGTTAGGGTCAGTTAGACCTAGCTACATCTGCTCTTGTCTAGTTTAGACCCAGGCTCCCTTCACCTGGTTTATCGTACTCCACTTCTGTTACAATCCTTGTTAGTTAGGAGTTAGTAAAGGCCATCATGTCTATTTCCTCACGGGAATAAAAATGTTTTCTATTGAATCTCAGAGTACTGATTCTAGGGTGATTGACTTTTATCCCCCGTAGACGTTCGCCCACCATGGAAAAACAGGAGACAGCATCATTACAACACCAGTGCCAAACTTAGAGTAGGACTGTGGGCCTAACTGGGCGCACGTACTTTGTGAACACAGCCATTAGATGGCAACCCATACTGTGCACCTGGTGTACAGTACGCTAGAGTCCCAACCACTAGAAACACAACCAGCCCAGCCAATTCACTCCATCCACTGCCCTGAACATTCGCCGGAAGGAGTAATCAGGGACGACTAAGTGGCTCGGCACCTGCTCTTCCATAGTGTGGCAGACCTTAGTTCCTACCTCTATGCCATACACCTATATGTAAGGCAGCTACTGCCTCCGAATCCAACGTGAGCTGTAATCCAACCCCCAAGTGCCCTCTGCGTGCATAACCCCGGGAACAAGCTCAAACTGCCCCACAACTGGCAAGGCCTCACCTCTCCGATCGCCACACGATCCCTATTTCATCAGTCACCCAATAAGACCTCCAGCGAGCCACACAAAGTCGTGGTCGACTTCCGTCAGGGGCTTCACATCCCACTGGGTATAGCAAACTCGTGGTTCCAGCAGCCCTCCACGGGCTACCATCAGCATCGCCAGCAGCAGCACCAATTTCAACCAAGGACTGGGCACGAGTTCTGGCTAGCTCCAGCAGCAACAGTGGCCAAGTCAGGAGCTACCCCGGACCACACCCAATACAAGTAAACCAGTGAAGCCTCGCAAAACGAAAGAAAATGAACCAAGTATCCCGATAATTATTATAACTGCGTCATTACATTATAAACTGGCCGGGGTCTGGCGAGCAGCAAATAGTCAGCCCAGTTATATCGCCCATATTTCTGACACACACACAAAACCTTGCCCGACTATGATATCAATGTCAGTCGCCCAACACCACGCGCCAAACAAAACAAAAAATTTCAGAAAAATTCCCCATTAATATGCATTCCTCCTCCAGCAAAGTTGTCTTCTTTGTGTTGAAGAATTCTGTTTGTTTCAGTGTAATAAAATGGTGGCCTCGAAGTTGCCCAAACCTTTCCACTAGCTTTGCCAAGTACCCTTCAAATGGAAGAACACAAGTAGACAACTCACAATGGTCTATTGAAACCCATAGTTTAAACTTCAACTCTGTTGCAATTTTTTAAAAATCGTCCCATCCTTCTTGCAGTACTGCACATAGCTCATTACTTCCTGGATATTCACTACATTTTGACAGCATGCACAGCTCATTGTCAGTACCACAGATCATAATTAACAGAAGATGTTTGTAGTCCATGTTTACTTTCACATCCACAAGCATCAGTTTTACATTCTGGAGTATGATGGGTGCAGACAGAATGAGTGCCTGATGAACCATTTAACACACAGAATTTGGGCCAGAGTTCTGCAAAATTGGAAAACCCTAGTTTCATGTGTTTTTTCTTTGAAACATGTACACTGAAGAGCCAAAAAAACTGGTATAGGCGTGCGTATGCAAATAATAGAGGTATGGAACCGATCAGAGTAACGCGATGCGGTCGGCAGGTAGATCGGATACTGCTGCTACAATGGCAGGTTATCAAAATTTAAGTGAGTTTGAACGTGGTGTTATAGTCTGCGCACAGGAGATGGAACATAAAATCTCCAAGGTAGCGATAACATTTGGATGTTCGCGTACGACTATTTCACGAGTGTACCGTGAATATCCGGAATCTGGTAAAACATCACATCTTCGACATCGTTGCGGCCGGAAAAAGATTGTGAAAGAACGGGACAAACGACGACTGACGAGAATCATTAAACGTGACAGACATGCAACCCTTTCTCAAATTGGCGCAGATTGGATCTGTGGACTGCCTTGCAGGATTCATGGTGTGAACTGCCTCCTGCATACCTTCGGAGATTAGTACAGTCCATGCCACGTCGTCTTGCAGCACTTCTGCGTGCTCGAGAGGCCCTACATGATATTAGGCAGGTGTACCAGTTTTTTTGGCTCTTCAGTGTATAAAGTTCCTTAAGATAACACAAAATTAACCTTCTATGAATGTTAACTTTACCACTGTCAGGTCCCCTAACAGACACGCAATCTTTTTTCCCTGACATCATCCTGCTGTACTTATCATTTTGATAGAAATCTTGAACAGTTTTTATCGAAACATCATTAAGTTTATTTCTACCCTGTTTCTTCCTATTTGTGGCAAAATCCCATCCTTTCAGTCAATGTTGTTGACAGATGGACCAGATATTGGCTGACATTGAACTCACCCTGAACTTCTACAATGCTCCAGCTACTAGGAAGCAAACTCAAAATAATAACCTTTTCTTGAGTAGAAGAAGCAGTCTTCATTTTGTCTTTAGCTTGTGAATCAATTGTTCATACTCATTATCAAAATCAGTATTCACCTTCTTTGACATATTATCATTGTCTGTCAAAATGTTCAACTAAAAAGATGTATTTAGCTTTTCTGTAACACAAGTAACTATTTGATTAACTTCCTTCTTTACCAATGAGGGTCTAGTTTCATTTGACAACTTCTGCATCTTGACAGAAGAAATGTCAAGTGTTGAAAAAGATTCATTAACAGACTCAACACAAACAGTTTCATAAACATCTTAACATTCATCTTCACTGCTGACATCTGTGTCTCGTTTTGGTCTTTGAATTTTGTTTAAGTATTTTGTGCACAATGCTTTCACTGCGATTAAATTTAACTCAGGATTGCAGTCTGAAAGTTCTATTGATATTTACTGCAGTGATTTTTCAACAGTTTTTGAGTGGACATTGTTAGGGCATGAGCAAGACTTACCGTCAATGTGAAATATCTGTAGAGAAATCCAGCCTTATGAAAAGTACATACAATTTTAATATCATTATAATTAGTTCTTAATGAAAATAATATTTTCTGTTCTTCAGTAAACTCAGAAATATTATGCAATACAAAGAACCTTGAGTAAGATAGTTTGTGACATACACTTCCTGTAGAAATGTCAATAGAACAAGAACATTCCATTGTAATTCAGTAAATTTACAACCCTGTAATGCAAAATTCTCATCCTAAACTGCATAAATTGTCTCTCACAATCTTCTCTTAAAACATTGAATTGTTGCTGTTTAGTGGATGACTAATGACAGCATGCCAACAAGGTGATTCGCCAGCCAGCTAAACACACATCCTCAAGGCACAAAGACCAGTGAGTCCAAAACCTGCCACTTCAAAGGTTTGTGGTACCTAAACCGTTGAGAGTAAATTGATTTTTTGTTTTGTTTTAAAGTACAATTTAAGGACTTGGTATTGTAGCATTTTCAAATTTTTAAAACCTGACCCACATGTATTTATTGAGATCTGAAAATGGCAATTTTCAAAATTCATACAATTTTTTTTAGGTTAAAGAATTTTCAGCAACAGCTAAAATTTTATTCTGCACATACTACACATACATGAGTTTAAAAGGGCAAAATGCTGGTATGTTACTTTGAATCCTTCATTGCGTTTTTTAAGTCTAAAAATCTTAATTAAAAAAAAGTACATTCCTTAAGCTTTTAAATGAGCCCTAGCCAACATCATTCCTAATTCAAATAAACTTTATACAGATGTTAGAAAATAACACAAATGCAATTTTTTGCTTGTCCGTGCTGCAAACAGTATAGGCTATATAAAAGAAAGTAATTTTTTTTTTAAATATTATACAAATTGTTTTGAAGTCATATTAACCAACCAAATTACATCAAAATCAGAAGGGGTGTGGCGAAGCCCATTTGTTGATTTCACATGGAATGACCCCACATGGTTACATCCCGGTGCACTATTTTCATTATCCAGCAGTGTATATACAACTTTCAATAAATTTAACTGAGACGTACGTATGCCTGAGGGAAATATGATTATAATGGTACTCCATGTTGGAGAAAGAGAAAATGAACTGAAACGAATGGAAAACTGAACTGAATATCCACATACTGAAGTAACTATTTTTAAAATAAAATTTAAGAAATTGGAACAGCATTATGTTGGTGTAAAAAAAAAAACTTTAAAACCCTTATTTTTCAAAGCTACAAAGACATACTATCTTTATTAATTTGCTTTGAATACCAGGCAAAACAGTAATATTTTCATATTTGAAATTTCAACTATTATTTTACAGAATAAAATTCACATTTGGCTAGCAAAATTTTGCCTTCAAAGCAGAGACAGACTTTATCCTTGTCACTACCATAGTGAAACCTCTTTTATTACAAGCCGACGAACCAGAAAAAATTAAGCCAAAATGCATAAACTGTGTGTGTGACCAAAGAATTAAAGTAAAATCAAGAGGCGTCAAAAAAGGGTTCTCCTATATTTGACCCAGGAGCTGTGAACTGTAATGATCCTTAATCAGAGAGGGGTTGGGATTCTGGATTTTTACCATTATGCAGTTCCAACAATCCAGTCCTACACTGGGTCAAATGTGAAGCTTTGGCTGCTTTAATAGGCCTCACCGACAGATATGCCACCTCCAAATCCCTGCCAGTATTGTACCACAAAAGAAGGGAAAAACAGCGTGAAGCTATGGTTGTAAGATAACTAAAATACATCCTTGAACCCTGTGAAAGAAGCAAGGGTAGATGGTATTGTACTAAAAAAGTTAAGATGAAAACTCTTTATGCTTATGCATCACCATCATTAGACACACTGACTTATCACATTAGTCCTTAAAGAAAATGCATGCTCAATTTTGCAAAATCATGTGATTTTTGTGTTTACCTTAATTCTTTCTAGTTACAGTTTAAGAATGAAATGTAAGGATTCCTGACAATTATTGCTTGTGGTATCACTGCATTTCAAATCCCCACCCTCATCCTAGATGCTTTGATAAACATTATAACAGGGTCCTACTATTAATATATTACCGCTCCATTCATTACACCATGCATTACAATTTGACAAACACATAATACTGTTCATTCACAAAGCATAGATGTTAAAAGGAAACTATTTAAACAAAGATAATCCATAACCAAATAAAAATAAATAAAAATATACAAGATATTATAAAAAATACGTTAAACTACATTAAAATCACAACATAAAGGATTATAAATGAGCCATTTACCTCTGTAATTGCTATAGAACTAATTACAAATATAAAAAAAACTTACCTAAACCTCTGGCGGCAACATCTGTGGCAACAAGAATGGGTGATTTTCCGGAACGAAAGTCTAGGGAAAAAAAATCTGTAATTATTTAACAAAACACAATTATAATAAATACAACATAATCCACCCACTTACTACAACTTCAATGCCCAAACTTGTTCTTTTCAATTTTGAAATAATAACCATACATATGCTAGATATACTTTTTTGCTATTGGATTGAGGTTCTCTTACTTTTGCACCAGATAAGTTAGGTTGGGCGATTATTCCATGCAATACCAACACTATAAAGAAATAAAAACGTTCCATTTCTATTTTGAAAGAAAAACAGGTTGCTGGGAAAAAAAAATCCAAATTATATAGTGCATATCAATGTTTCATTCTGGTGAACATATTTTTGTAACAATTATGAAATTTTTTGTAATTGTATCCATTTGTGTCTATTTCTAAAATGATTACATAAAATCAAACTTGTAATGTTGACAGAACCTAGTTTAATTTGAGTATTTTATTTATTTTTAAAGCAAACCACCCAGGTCACTTATTTTTTGTCTACTAAAAATATGACATTCAAGAAATATTCTTATACTACAGAACCACTGATGGTACTATCAAAGATTGATTTTGTATTTTAAATTTAAACAAGTGTTTGGCAATACATAAGGAAAAACTTGATTTTCATTACAGGCTCATTAAATTCTATTACACATTTCTCATTTTAGTTTCCTGAAATAAGAAGTTGAATAACCACAACCTTATTCAAGGAATTCATATACCAACAATATAAAGCAGCCATCAATGTCACACAAAGAATGGTGGCGAAAAACAACATGGTGTTAAAATCAACATTTCCAATTTGAATTTTTTTTAAATTCTAAAATAATATTCTTTTGCCAAGACATAAGTCTGACATAAATCCAAATTACTCCACCACTTCGGCATTTATTTTCTTAGCTTTCTTATAGGCATTTGAGCATTTGAATAGTCAGTCTTAATACCATTCTGCTTTATGACAGCATCCATCTCAAAATCAACAAATGACAAGTACACTTGCAAGTTCCCATAAACTTAATAGAGAATAGAGATGGGATGGTTCCATATTTTACCGGTTTAAAACCCTGAATTTTGGTTCTCAATTGTTTTATGTTCCAGTTGATAATGTTGCTGTGAGAGCAAATAATTAAGAAATCCTGTGTTTATGATGGGTAGTTTGAGTTTTGTTTTTTGTTAAAAGTGCTCTAGGATAAACGCATGGGAAATTCATACTCCACAATAAATCAATTACGAAGTGCATTTATGTTATTGTTAATACCATCATACTGATACCGGACATGTGACATAACTATAGTTATTACACTTCTCTCTTCCTTTAATGAGATGTTCATTGCCTGAACTTTCACACTATTGCACTTTTTATTATGCGAGGACCTTTGTGTGGTAGTAAGAATTTCTTGTAGAAACTTGCAAGTTTCTGCAACATCGAGAAATAGCCTGTGTCCTGAGCCTATCATCCGAAAATAAAGTAATTCCTCTTTGAAACAGACTTCATATTAACGGGAAAAAATAAGAAACCACAATTATTTTTATACAGTGTCTGCTTGCCACTTGAAGGGAGTGAAAAGTGTTGTTCAGCAGCAAGATATGCACACACGTGACCAGCTGTGTTGGGCAGGAATCTACCACAGCAGTAACCATAATTTGTGATGCACATAACATTTCCTTGTAGCTTGATGTTGAGTGTTAGGGTTTGCGTTTGAAAAGTTTTTTCATAAATACATAAACAGATGAAAATGTGACTGCCCTTTGAGCATGAAGGATCAGCCTTCTTCGCTGTGTAGAATCAGCTCACTACGACTGTGTGCATAACTCGTGAATGAGCCTCACCCAATATGCCTGATTCTGTACACTGCAGCAATTTTGTATATTTTATAAAGCAAATTCCTGCCAATTGCTAAGTTTCCATATCATTTTTACAACCTAAAGGTTGCCATTAGCAACGCATTCTGTTCTTGTTGATTTTGAGTACTATGAA
Source organism: Clitarchus hookeri (assembly GCA_002778355.1). Classification (NCBI taxonomy): domain Eukaryota; kingdom Metazoa; phylum Arthropoda; class Insecta; order Phasmatodea; family Phasmatidae; genus Clitarchus; species Clitarchus hookeri. The sequence goes on from NQII01002787.1 coordinate 63,955, forward strand.
CTTAAGGGCAGTCAGTCCGTCAAATTAGATTTTACGCCACAAATTCAATTTCAAGAGGTGTATTACAATTTTTAGCATGACAAAGCAAGAATAATAACTTCCTTAATGATTTTGAATTGTTACAGTTTCTATGCATTCAATATTTTCTAACTTTTGACAGCAGAGACAAAATAAGTAACTATTTTGTGGGAGCAACTATAGAGGTAATAGCTATGGCAGTCAAACAGAAAAAATTTCAGAAAATGCATTAAATTATACCCTATATCATGTCATCAGAAAAAATTCTATCAAAAATTTGCAATTCGTGGGTAGTAGCAGAACATAAAAATAATCCAATATGGCAGGATTGGACCCCACTTAAGGTAATTAATGTGTGCAAGCGTTTCATTTTGTGGTGTTTGCTACTTTACAAGTGGGAAGTTCTTCCATGAAAAAAATAATGTATAAAAATAAAGCAAAGTACCTTTAATAGAAGAAGAAATTTATATGTATTTGTTTCACATGACGACATTCATTTTCATCAGAATTGTACTTAAACACACACAAATCTTATATTTTTTAAATAAAAATTTATTGTGTACTCTTGAAAATTACAGATGTATGTAAATTGTTTTCATCAACATGTCTACTTGACACGTAAGACATGAAATGCGTTGTTACTGTGCATTGGCGAGAAAATACAGCACTTGAAAGGCAAAGGAAAGGAAGTTATTTTTGGAATCGTGCAACAGCCGGATCCCATTTAGGTGGTAAATAGTAAACACTTTGTCACGTATGAGAATGTAGCAAGTAAAAATATCATATTGCAAAATAGTGAAAAAAGATTAGTTATTGAAATATTAATATTTTTATAAGATAAAAAGTATTTTGAATAAACTTTGTGCAATGTTATTCGTTAAGGGTAAGTGGTGTATTTTTTCAAAGGAAACTTAACCAATAAGTAAGCAGGGTTTACTATTTGCAAACCACGCATTTCTGTGTTTGCAGGATGTAATTCGTACCTGTCCATATTTTAGAAAGTACAGTTTTATCCTTGCTTAAAAAAAAATTTAATTAAGTGTTAATATTATTCACTTAGATTACTTATTGTACCATAATTTCACTAAGCCCACATTATAAAGGTTTAAAAACAAATCTTTCAGTATAAAGTATGTAATTTAATTACGAAATAATAAAGTAGAGGCAATATTCATGTATGAGGGTTATTCAGAAAGTAAGGTCCAATTTCCTATAAAACAAACAATCGCAGATTTTTTCGAAAAATGTTTTTTATTTAATTTCTTACACATTTTCTATTTTTCTACATATTTGTCATAACGTTCTACAAGCTTTTGTATGCCCAAGTCATTGACGTATGCCGCTTGTGAGGATAACCAGTCTGTAACTGCTTCTTTCACCTCGTCATCTGTGGCGAAGCGCTTGCCTACCTAAAGACGTTTGCCTTTAGGTTCCAAGGGGTTCCAAGTACATCGTGAACCAAGATATAGGACTGCCGATGGAGAGCGAAAACCTGACTTGGTGGTCTTAAACCTGGTCAGGAATCCGAGAGTTAAAATGGTATAGTGACAAAAAGTGTGACCGCTACGAGAAGAACCAGGACTTGACAAAGTCCTTGATGGATGAGTTTGGGGTGACTGGGGTGACCGTACTCCCGATCACTCTCTCATTGAAGGGAGTGTGGTTTCCCCAGTCACTCTTCTCTTAAGGTGCTTGGTGTTAGTGAGTCTCTTTTGCGGTCTGTGCCTACCCGCACTCTCTTCGGCTCACTTATGTGTTGGCGACGTTTCTGCTGCTCAACCAAACAGGGTACCCATGTCCCGTGATTACAGTGGTCTTAGGACATTTCCTCGTTTTCTTTGTTTATGTTGAATTGGTAGGATGGTGGGTGGATTGCAGTGCCCAGTATTTTTATATATTGTGTGATCTGAGTGTTATGTTGTTTTGTTGTGTTAATTTGTGTTAGTCTGGTGGGCCTTGCATTCGCCAGCCGGTCGCTGTCAACCAAAGGGACGTGCCTTTCCTCCCCTCGAGGGTCTGAGGGCGTGGGTGACAGCCACAACCTGGGGCCCGCGACGGCGAGTGATAGCTAGTAGCGCATTGTAA
>NQII01002787.1:68180-92049 GCA_002778355.1 Clitarchus hookeri
TGGGGGCCCGCCAAGGGTCCCTTGCCGGGACGTGGTAGGGAGGTAATCAGTCAGTTACAACCCTACGCCAAGAATGGGAGTTGAGTGGTGACCTTCAACGAGGACCGTCACTCCGAGAGGAAGCCGAGTCCAGTGCAGCCCGGCGCCGAGAAGGCGGAAACTGGGTTGGGGCCCGCGAGGGGTCCCTCGCCGGGACGAGGGAGTCAGTAAGCCAACGCCGAAGGAAGAAGCCAGCTGAGTGCAGCACGCCAACGATAGCCAGTCCGAGGGCCTGTAAAAGGGGCCACCCAACCCACCAGGCCTCAACTATGCCGGAACAACAACCAAACAGCAGAATACAGTTAAGTACCAACGTCGTCACTCAGGGACATGCCCCCACGGCATTGGAAACGTTAGCCAGAGTACCGTAATCAGCCCCTTCAGGCCCAGAACTCGCAGGGTCAGTAACGTACGAGTTAATTCTCTGCACAAGGTGCCAAGAAAGTATGTGCAATTCCCGCAAAAGTGCCAGGAATGTATGTATTAATTCTCGGCCAAATAAACTAAACCTGTTAAAACGAAGACGTGATGACATTATTATTATTCACCCTATTAAACATTCAAGGCACCTTATATTCTGTGCCTCGTAAAATTAACTCAGATCCTATGAACCGCTCTGTATCACACAGGTGGGGAGTAGCATCAATGGTATGCGAGTAAACAATTACAAATGCCTCGTAATGCTTATGAGATTGACTATATGGTTGATACAGACTGACATCTACGGCTGTAACGTAGTAAAATGTTTAATACCTGTTGTTTTGTATATGGTGGAATAAATATTTTATTATTATTATTAAAGCAAAAATCAAATGAAACAAATAACACATAAAGGAATAAAAATTTTTGAACAAAATTACATTGTAAAAAATTATAAAGCATTGAACAAAAGACAATAATAAAGTATGAACAAACAACCACTTCATGGAATAATTAAACACGCAAACATTAAAGTAAAATAAACAATAAACATTATTAATAAAACAAATTTAATACAACATGCTGTGCTGGTGTATCAGAATTGACCCACTTGCGAGTAGTCCAGTGCTTGCAAAGAGAATCACAATGCACAGCTACCAAAAATTACAACACACACTTATTATACACTCTTTGTTACACACACACCCCACCCCCCAAAAGAAATGTTTCCTTGACATAGTCACTATCCCCAGGTTAAAAGATCTAGTAGAGTTGACTGTCAGGGATTATCAAACAATTTTTAAAAACCTTTTTTCCATTGTTTTCTTAACTCTAAATCACAGCAAATTACATTTTTTTCAAGCAAATTAATTAAAAGGATGAAACTCCACCCCACCGAAAAGTTTCATTGTGAAAATAATTTTAAAAATTACATAAAACTTGTCAAAGCCAACAAAAGAATGTAAATTACCTACCTTGTAAAACCCAATCTCTCTCTGGCTGCGATTTGTCTCCATGAATGCACGATGCCGGCCACCTTAAGAACAAAAGTAAAATTACATACAAATATGTTGAACTCTCACATACACTTCAGCACGCCTGAATGCCACAACAGATCATTACATTTACTCGCTTCTAAGATGCACCTTTTTTTTGTGATGTTTTTTGAGATCTGAAACAGGGCTGTCTATTACAAAAGAAAATATTTTTCGCAGAAATGTAAAACCGTGACTACAGATTAATAGGTTTCATAGCATAACATTGTAAAATATTGTGGACATGGGAGAGATCTATCAGTCACACTTGTAACTAATCATTTAGAATACTATTTTGTTACACCACACAGTGGAAAGTAGTAGTATTTGATAATGTAACAAATTAATCTGTTAAGTTGATGTTTACAGAGGTTATGTAAAAGAAGAACAAACATAGAGACTGTACATTCTAAAATTATAAAACCGCTCAATAAATTTACATTAAAGAAGAATCTGGACTTGAAATAGATTACGTTACACAAGAAATGGGGCATGAAATAAATTTCTATTTCACAAGAATTCGGAAACAAAATTAACTACATGAGTAACTTTTGTATCAACAGGAAAGTTTAAGAGTGGATTTACAATAGAAAAATTAAGCATTAAATTGTGTGTAATGAAGTGTTGTGCCAGTTGTGTTGGCACTTGTTTCACGTCTATGTAATTCTGTGTTTTTTTTTTTATAGTTATGCTTAATATTTTGGTTCATTCACTTTGAAGTTGTAAAACAAACTGTAACATCTGAAAATTCTGTAATGTTTAAAAATGTATCGTTTATTTTATTTTATGTTTCTTGTTTAAAAAATTTTTCTTTATGTCTATTTATTATTTACGCACATAATATCGCGTGAATTATTAATTTCCAATTATCAAAATGGAAAATTTTATTTGTGAATTATTATATTACTTTCTTGACTTTTGATTTATGCATCGATTAGCCGCGTGAGACCAAAAAGTCCGGAGCACACCTTTGTCCATATAGGTTTCCGCTTAGGTAAATTCCTTCTTCATTTTCTCGCCATACAGCATGTAGACTACTTAATATTGCTTACTTTATGGAATCCTTCATCATCTTGTGATGAATTAGTTTCTATCCACCCTTTTGGGTAAGTTTGTTTGCGGATGTTTTATTTTTGCGATTACAATAATTTTTAAGCTTTATTATATAATTTTTGTAGCGGTTCGCAGCATGGTGGCGTAATCTTATGGCTAGCCATTTCATCCTTGATGTGATGCGAGCTGTACTCCCAATTGTGGTATGGTCGTTTTGACCACGATTCCACTTTTTTTAGGCGGCACCGCAGTAATTTCTGAATCTGGAATCAACCTCTAAATTTTTTTTTGCCTGCTGCATGTGCTCGGAAGTGCTTCGAACTGTGTCTTCTTACGCAACATCAGTTGTTTAATAATTATTGGACTGTTCAACTACGGAATTATTTCTGTTGTAGAGTAATAAGATTTTATTTATTTATATATCTCTCTATTGTTGTGGCAAAAAAAGTTTTAATAGAACAGTTGTTCAAAAGAAAGAAGAATTTTTATTTCTTTGTTAATTACTTCCCCTATAATTGCCCATGGCTAATATATAATTTTATAACTATAATGTTGTGATTGGTAAAATTTGAGCTACACCATGAGTGTACTTATTACTTTTATGTAATAAGTAAAACAGGAGCATGTCCATATTTTTTTTGCTTACAGTAGTAAACCCTAGGCTACACAGGAATCTAGTTAGATCCCACATTCCATTTATATACCATCCTTGTGTTATAATGTGAGTACCTACCAGTACTCAGGTTTGCATCACAAAGGTGCTACACGACATTGTACAAAGGAGCAGAGAGTTTGTTACTTTATGAGTTGGTTTCCAGTTGAACTTAGATTGCGATGCTGTGTTGAGATTTTCTTTTAAGTAAAAGTTGCGTGGCTGCAACCAATCAAAACAGATCAGTCAGTGTTGTTGGTGAGAAACTGTTATTTACAGTAATGTAAGCACACAAATATTGAAAAGGCACGTGCGTGCAAACGTTTATGATTACATTTGTTCACAAAAATAAGCTTCTCTGCTATAAACTTTCTACATAGAAGTATGATCTGCTTAAATATGATTGTGTACAAGATTAGGAACAGTAAATAAGACAGGCTCGTCACAAGTTTTCATTGGCTGGACTTAAAGGGGCACCCAACACAAATTTAGATTTCCCAGTTTTTGTTGCAAATGAAAGCTAAAAAAGCTTACAAAATGAATGCAACAAACCCGAAGCAAACCAAACCAGAGCTGCGCAGTGAGATAGATAAATATTAAGCGCTCTGCGACATAATTCCGCTCGTCGCCGGCCAGGCTGGCAGGCATTGCTGGGGGAGAGAAATTGATACAAAGCAGTTGCACACATTCATCTTTCTCCATTATCTATCCGGTACTAGAAAAAAAATATGCATGTTACTCTTGAGATATCGGGCCGTGTTACTTATATGTGTAGTTTTCAGGGAATGTAAGTGAAAATATATTCAAAACATTTCAGTTCGAGACGCAGAGAGAAGATTGGCCTGTCATTGAGTTGTAACTATACCAATTAAGTGAATATTGCGGATAAGGCCCGAGATTATGTAATAAATGTGTTATAATGACTGCAGAAGAAGCGTGATGATGTGAAACAGATAAACCAGATTAACTTTTACAGAACCAAAAGAAAATTACATTGGTTTGTAAACATTACAGTTGTAAATGGCTTCATTTGGGATATTTCTTTCAGGCATGTAATTTTTATCAACATTCCCAATTGTTACTAGCATATGTGATGCTTTTCTTTTATCCGTCTTTATTTTAACTAAACATACTCATTGCTATTTACATATACATTTTTAATACGTATAAATTAAATTGACGAATAAAATTTTTTAACTACTGTAACATACCTGCTTTTTGAGAAGAATAACGGAAGCAAGAAAAGGGTTTTTCTTTAAAGCATTAGTAGATGGCAGATAATAGAGCAATGTTTTTCGGCAGCGAAATTACTATATCTTCTCCTGGCTCGTCTCCTGGTATGTTCTTATCTCTCAACTATACCAATATTGACATCATAATGTCTTCTTTCCGCCCATTACTTGACACTATGTACTTATTTTAAGCACTCACCAGATGACTTTGAATACCGACTTCTGTATCAGACAATCGGTTTAATAACATTCCAGTTATAGTTCAATATAGCTAAAATTAACAGCGTATGCAAACTGCTGAAAGAGAAGTAAACTTTTTGGCATACAGTTCAAACAAACGCTGTGGGAACTTAAAAAAAAAAAACCAGCATAGAGAGTGGAGAGATTTGGATGACTCTTAACATTGAAGTCTTGAGAGCAGATGAGGGTGAAGTGAGGCGAGTATGGGACAGTGCCGGAACGCAAGGGTAGGGGAAGTTTCAGTGGAAGTTTTAACGTCAGTGAACACATGCTTCGAATCGCGTAATGCAACTGCAATTACAGCCAAGTAGCATCGGGCAGGTTATGAATGCAACATACCGAATCTGTATGCTAACAAAGCTAATTCCTCTATAGATAACGAAATGAAAAGTAGCCAAGCAAATTAATTATATTTCTTCACATAGCAAACTTGCTACGTTTGGAATTTGTCAACGTCCCGGCAACGAGTGAGCACAACACACAAATAAAAACAAACACATTTCAAACAAAAAAACAAAGACCATTTGCTGGCGTGTGAGGAATTGTTTTAACCAAACCCATATTAAAAACATTATTTTAGATCTCAGTAAAATAGGTAAACACGTTGAGCCAAATTAATCATTCACGTGCACTAGGTTATTTATACGTGAATGTTTAGGTTATGTATATCAAAACTCGCATCCCATATTAACCAGCAATTGATACTTGCAACTTATAGATGTCGCTCGCATATAAGACAAATTCAGTGCGCACAGTTTACAGTAACTTCCTAATAGGACAAGTTTGCAAACAGTTTTGGTTAATTTTCTCAATAAATATAAAGTGTTAACGTTTCATAATATAGGACACACAAATTTTTTTTTAGTTTATGTAACAATCTTTGAAATTTGTGAATAAGTGGAAGAATAGAAACTTTTTGATTCCTCAAATCATAATTGCTTACGTAAAGAGTCAATACAAAGCTTCTCGTGCAAAACCTGACTTGTATTTTAGTTGGAACAATACCTTCAAGATGCCAACATAAATTTTCCCCAAAAATTTCTGGTAAAAATTATTTAACACCCAACGAGAAAATCGTTATGAATTACCAAAATTTTTCCAGAAGTTCGGGATTCTGCACACCCCTAGTTTTTAGAATGTAACGAAACTTGCTAAAAACAAAACTACCAAATCGCGACCGAACTGAAGCTACTACATATTAATATACTAAATGGTAAATTTGAACACTGCCAGTACAGTTTTATTTTCAGATTATTTATTCGGCATTCATATTTTCACGCACAAAATAATTTTCCAAGAGTGATTCCATTACTGGCATAAATCAAGTATTTCTAAACAGTTTTTGAGAGGTGATAGGTTATGTATTTGTAGGAATTGGTTTTTATTGCTTTGATTCTTGGACTTCCGATACTCGATTATACGATTCTTCAAGAATAGAGGGTATCAGGAATTGAGTGTGACATCTCTAAAATGCATAACTCCCTTATGCAAAGCCATGAGAGGAACACATTTTGTGCAAAACGTTGGGGAATCTTACTGTCCACATCATGCTAACCAAATATTTGATGATTTTTAGAGTTCTTTTATATTTGTATCTCTCTTGTTTTTCTATGCCGAGTTTATATCTGGACCAACTATACTGTTGATCATTTTATGAAATGTTTTCTTTGAAATTATGGCAATATTCAGAAACATACAAAATAATTTAAACGGCTCGAACAAAATTCCAGACAAATACAATGATAAAGCAATCTCCAAATTATGCCCCAGATTTTTTTGCTGAAAACAGAATGAGAATACAATGAAAATCCATTTCCACACGTGCAAGGAGTTTTATGTAGATCATACCTCCCTTGCAATAACACAATTTATTTATTATTTATTCATACAGCGACTGCATATTTTTAACAGGATTCTTAAACAAGTCCAAACAACCTCAACGTAATTTTTTTCTTGACATTCCCATTATTGGGAATAGGATGGCATATCCATTTTTACTCCATTTGTGTTATCATTTTCACTAATAGAATCCACTTCCGACTCACAAAGAGCATAACAATTTTCATTTAAAGTGTCTGTGTATTAAAATTACTTAATGCTCATACTATCCTCATTGCAAAACATTTTCTAAAACCCAGATCCTAATTCTCATGGTATTTCTATATTATAACTTATGTTGTCAAGAGAATAGTTTGGTGATTCTATTGCTGAGGTAGTTGCAGTTTCAAGTGCAGTCTGAGGTCTATCTTCTGACTACAGTATTTCTTGCACCAGTGCTTTCCACCTTTTTGCTACATACCATACTGTGCGCAGATTACTAGTATGAGCACCTGGTGAATTAGCATCTAACTCTACCACTGTACAGCAAATTGTATTTCCTCACAGACAGTGTTGCATCAAGATATGGCCCTTTCAGTTTTTCACAATGTATTAATTTTTTAACTCTATTAACTGTGTTTTATCAAAATTGTTTTAAGAAAATGCTGGAAACAGTATGCCCAGGCATGAAATATTTTCTTTTACAAAATCCAACCCACGTTGAAAATCACTTTAGGGAATTTCGAAAGGTCTGGAAAAACATTTGTAAATATTCCTTTGTCTCGATTTCCCGGATTATCAGAAAAGTTACTTCCATCTGAGTACAGTACTGGGTTTCCCAATAAAATACTCTTTACCACTTCAATAAAACTATCACTATATAAAAATATCAAAAGTAGCTTAATTAACTTTGACACTTATCTAATTCCCAAAACTATATTAATGAACATATACAAGCGGTGAGATTGCTCTGTGATTCACGTGACTACTGCTGTGGTGTGTCAACAGCAAGTAGCACCCCACGGTCAGACGAGCGGAGTGACGTCACGGCTGCTCGTTTTCAGCAGTATCTCTTGAAAATGGGACGCCGCGAACATAAGTCAATACAGCAGTAGTGCATAGTACGTCTTTATCTTTTGTTACCCCACAACTTGTGATTTTTGTTGTGTGCTCCTTTAAGAATTACCAAATGAAGCGTGAATCGTAAATCCAGAATATGTTGTGTGTGCAAAAACTGCATAATTTGTAATGCATAATTTTTAAATTGTAAACCCCACTTTATCTGTTGGTTCATCAGCGGTAGTTGTTCACAAGGCCAAGGCCGGGCAAGATTACTAGTTTTGAGAGGGGGAAGGGCGGAAGCCTTACATGTTGGTGGTCGCATTAAGTCCGTGTAAGATGTGCATATAATTTTTTATTTCAAATATATTTTAAGCAGTAAAATTGTGGTGCATCTTAGAATCGAGTAAATACATTAATTTAAGCTCAGAATAGCGTATAAAATACACACCATTATTCATTATAATTTTTTTTTCATCATTGCTTGGCTTGATACATGGGGAAGGTGATGTGGTAGTACAATCCTGCTAAAGGATTATTATCCTGTATAATTACATAAACTAATGAAAACTGGTGCATGTGGTTGAAACAGTAACTTTCATTTCTACATATCACTGCTCAGTGCCAGTAAGACAGAAATTAAAGTTGTAAGATATGCTATGCCATCAGTAATGCAGTATTTTAAGTTTGAATAACCCACACTGTTAGCAGGGATTGGTTTCTTAAGTTGGCACACTACTGTAAACTTTGTATATCTTTCATTGATATAGGCAATGCATTATAGGTACCTACTTTTGAGTGTGTATGTGAGTCAGGAGTCTTTATTCTACGGATTGAATGAAGTATTTTGTACAAATATATTATGGCATTTTAAAGACTGAATGTGTTACATTTCTACTATGCCTCATAACTCTAACAACAATTAATTCTACTTGTGTACCAGCACACAAATTCACAACTTATTACTACCATGCACCTTGTTAATTCAGGATGGTTAAACTTGGAGTATTTCACAGAGAACAAAAGAGCTGGTGGGATGTACACGTGAGGCTGCTGCAGCATGAGCAGGATGAAGGCTACAGGATGTCATGGTTTCCTTAACTACCAGACCTTGGCCACAGCGGGCATAGTGCAAGAGAGGAAACTTGAAGAGACTGATAGAATGTAAACATTTCTTTTTAAATGTGAATTACCAACCACAGTGAGCACAAAAAGATCAAAGTGTTAGAACCCAAAGAAACCATTTTAATAGAACTAAATTTAACACAAAAAAATAAAATTTTTTTTTGTACATATGTTGAAGTTTCCAGCTGTTGCTCAAAATTGCATGCTCCACTCATTTAACAAGGAAGCATTAACGCAAGAGTTTAACTATCTTAAAACATGAATTCCTCTATATTTACTGTTTAGTAGTCTGAGCAAAAAATGATTAAAGAATTAATTAGGACTCTTATAGACATGCAAAATTATTTGGCTGTATGCCAACAACTAAAAATGGACACATTNTTGAATTCCTCTATATTTACTGTTTAGTAGTCTGAGCAAAAAATTAAAGAATTAATTAGGACTCTTATAGACATGCAAAATTATTTGGCTGTATGCCAACAACTAAAAATGGACACATTTTCATTGTTAACCATTGACACAAGAGTGACGAACGTATACACACATTTAATTATATATGAATCTGTATTTACCATGGTATACACCATCAGCATCAATTAAGTACTTTTCACCATTAATACTACTTTATGACTAACATGAAACTATTACCAAACCTGGTACAAAATCTGACTGTACAAGGAGGAAAATGCCATGACTGGTGCCATACTAGTTGTATAACGGCCGCTATGGCTGACCTTGCACAAGTTTGTACGGAATCTGGTATCGTGTAATATGGCTTTAAGGAGTAGGTATTGTTACTAGTTTTTGTATAAATTTTAGGTCCTGTAATAATGAAGTTATTCTGAATTTGGCATTGTTCCACTTTTCAGTTAAACATACAATTTAAATATTAACATAAAATGCCAACAATGTTACAAACTATTAATTGTACGTTATAAATAAAACATAGAATGCACACATTCTAGAAACTGTAAAAATCTTATTACTATTGAACTACACGATTAATTTAAGTTTGCGCTATTACTTTACAATCAGTATCCTGCAACTCCTTACCCATCTCTCCGCATCTTTCTAGTAATTTCATCCACTCTTCGCTTTGTTTCAATGAAGACTATGCTTTTATTTTCCTTTTCAGCCATTATTTCTTTCAGTAATGTGCTTAACCTAGAACACAAACAGAGTTTATTTCATCACTCTCTCCTAGTTTATTTTCACAAAACAACATATCAACTAACACGAACACTTAACACATATTCAAGAAATAGTGTCAATCATAGATGACAACACAAGAAATACAGAATCTGTCTTTTGAACACAGCATCAACTAACATTTTATGAGTAAGCCATGTGGCTTTGATTAATTCATGCTGAGATATTACTGTTACAGTGAATTATCCTTATAACCAAACCACGGAGAAAGATTTCATGCAATGATACAGCAGACTTATTTCATAGAAACTATCAATTACGTAAATGTTGCTAGGTAATTGGAAGCCTTCAAGTTGTCTGCAGAATAAAACACAACACTTGACCAGTACTACTAATTAAATAATAAAAATAATGATAAACATTATTCACCCATCGTTGAGAAATTTTTTTGCAGTCCCTTGTCTTTTTAATGCACTCTGCAAACATAAAAATATCTCACCAGTCTAATCCACTTAAGCAATACAAGTACCAAATGAGAATTGCACCATGCAGTTTCTTACTACAGTAGAATCCCGATAATTCGTACTGTCAAGGGACTGAATGATAAATATGAATTATCGAGATATTCAAATTAGCGGGATTACCAATAATAGGGAGCAAAAAAAGAAAAAATACATAACAAGATTAATGCAAATTTGCATTAATACGTAATGATAAACGCATGGCTACATACTATGTATACATATGTACTGTGTATATAAATCAATAATTACATCAGTAAAAAACACATTAAAAATTTGCGTTTTAAAAAAATGTGTAATTTTCTTTTGGTACAAGACTTGCAGACGGGTATTGTCGATGGCTTTGTCAAGCATGTTCAAAGCAGAAAATACTTCATCGCCAACGTCTGATTTCGCTAATAAATGGTGCACGTTGTTGATGTATTGTTTAGCCACTTTAGGTGTAATTGTCAGCACATCATCTTCGTCATCACCTTCACCATCAATGTCCTGAGATGGAGTCAAAATTTTGTCATCAGTTAGAATCCTCGTTACCGCTAGGCCATCGTCAAAATTGACTAAATCTTCAAACGTTATAGAATTTTCTTCATTTTGAGGAAGACAATTACAATTCACAGGGCATTCTAAATCTTGTTCAGTAGCTGCTAATGAAAGTTCCATCTTCGTGAATCCATAAGCACGAAAACAATTTTTTTATTGTGCTTTTGCTAACACACTGCCACGCCTTGTGAGCAATGTTCATGGCTGAAAATAAGGTGATTTTATGATCCTTCCCATTCTCGATGCTGTCAGGGAGTTGCATCACTACTTCCTTGTGGTAAAAGGTTTTGAACGTTTTAATTATGCCCTGGTCTAGTGTCTGCAGCTTAGAAGTAGTGTTGGCAGGTAATAACACAACATTAATATGACTGAGCGGTGAGGTATTGTTGTGGGCCATACAATTATCCATGAAAAGTAGAATTTTTCGCTGCCTTTACTCCATATCAGTATTCACTGATTGTATCCATTCCTTGAATAATTCGCCAGTCATCCACGCTCTTTTGTTTGCACGATAGGTCATCGGAAAAGTTTTTTTGTTTTTAAAACATCTTGGTTTGGCTGATCTATCACGACCGGCCACTGCGTTAATGATTTCTTTTTTTTCTCCATTGGAAAGACACTTATTAGCTATTTTCGGAGGCATGGCTAAGACCGAACTGACTAACTTTTCACTCGCTCTGCTCCTTCCTACCCTCTCATAACCCTAGGCCGGACAGCAAGGTGCCTCTTAGTTCTGGGAATCACAGACACATCGCCTCACAGCCTACTCTGCGTCATTACCTGCCCTTCGAACCCTCCTACGTCCATCAGTACCCTTCCGGTATATACGAGTTAACGAGATTTTTAAGATGGAAATAAGAATTATAAGACTTTTAATTGAGCTCGAGCACCAAAATAAATATGTATTATCGAGGGGACTGAAATGCATTGGTTTTTTTACGAATTAAAGGGATTTTCTCAAGGGACCAGCAAATTTGCACGAATTAGCGGGATATACGAATAATCGGGATGCAAAATATCGGATTTCACTGTAATTACAGGCAACACTTGCTTTAAGGGCTTGGGAGAAATTTCCTCTATCTGCGCACAAGATTACTGAAATTTGTGATAGGTCACAGCGTTTGGCATGAAAGACTCTAGGTTCTACAACTAAACCTAACAGTCCCGAAAGAGGTAGGAGACTTTAAACTTCTTTTCTGGTACGCTATGGAGAGGGTATGAGAACTGGGGAAAATGAAGTTGGCTGGCTACCTGCTGTCAAGCAATGTAACTGTTTTGCATAGATGTTCCATAGGGAAAACCGGCTAGAATCTCGTATTGGAGTGGTTGTCTTTGAGATTGACTAATTAAAAATGTTGTAACCAAACAGATTAGCTCAAGATGCACTTTTATTTTGAGAATGCTAATTACGATCATAATACTAATGACAACTTAATTTACATGGTATTACTGTGTCCTAAATACAAATATGACCTGACATAAACTATATAGTCTATTTCATATAAGAATTATTTATTTGACAATCAGTGGGTGGCAACATGTCAAAAATTAAATAATCATACCATATACAAAATCCTGTATCAGCTAATGCGTGAATGATTGAAAGAGAATTTCGTAGCAGTTGTTCTGACAGCCCTGCCTTCACACAACAGACAATGGCGAAATATGCAGGCAGGAAAGAGTTCTTAGACAAAATTTATATACATGTATTATTTTTACGTATTTACGAAATAGCTGTTATTGGTGTAACAAACTAAAGTTCATTTTAGAAGAACATGTAGGTATTTAAAATGAAATGGAACTTACACCGCGTGTGATTACTTAGTTTCGTTTGTAGCTACCCTCAAAGTCGCCACGTGCATGCTACATTTTAATTAAAGAAGCCGCAGATATGTTTGCAAATATTTCTACATCAATTTGAAGCAATATATTTCAAACCAGAGTCGTTTTGGGTCCGTAGAGGATGAAAAATTTACTTTTAAAAGGACGTGATAAATAACTTTTCCGATAAAACTTCAGAGTAGGCGTCTGTGCTGCCATCTGCGTGCAGCTCGCTTCTGAAGCCATGCCTTCATGAAATGACTCGTGTTTCATGTATAAAGTACAAATATTCAAAGAAATTCCCAGAAATTTATATTTTCTGCGAGCTCAATATATATTTTTAATGTAACATATTTCCATGAGCAGTAATTCTGCTTGCTAATAATTTCGATTCAGTCTGTAATCACAGAGCATTTCTGAGACCTGCTCTCCCTTTTGTGTTTCGTGTCCCCATCACAATTCAGCAACAAAGCGAAAAGAAACATTTATTAAAACCACGCATCATTTTGAGATGGAATAATTTTTGCGGCAAATAATATTTATGTTAATGTGATACATTGTCATTCTAGCGCACTCAGCACCGCAGATAATTTTAGTTTGAGAATTTTGTAAGAGGTAAGACACGAAGATGAAGGTTTCTCATTTACATCTCCCTTAAAGAAATTAAGCAATGGTTCCAACTTTCAAAAAACCCCAACAAACTTCTTCCAAGAGAAAGCCATTTTGAACAGACATTCTTGAGTATTTTCTTCGCTTCCGTATCATGGAGCTCCTGAAATTTTTGTAACCTTTCTTTTCTCTTTGAACTTTTTTCCAAATAATAAAAAAAGTCAACAAGAATGTCCTCAACTTTTACTGGCACAGCAGATACAGCCTTTTCTGCAGATAAATGTCAAGTGACAAATGCAACCAATCCCAATAAGCCCAGGGTGATTCTCTTTCAACACTGCTGCAACACCATTTTTATGGTCAACCATTACAGCTGAATTACCTGCACAAAAAACCATGCAGTGTTCCAACAGGAATGTTATTACATTCAAGCACTAAATTACAGTAGAATCTCCTTCCAAGGCAGGGGTAGAAAAAACAGAGTTCACAATTTTCTCCTGTGTATCATCGTAAAACATCATTACAATGGGATGAAACTTTGAATTGGTGTCATTGCTTCCATCAGTTGAAACAGAAAACGGTGCATTCTGCAAACATTGTACTACACTAGATTTTGCATCAGAAGCCATTTCCATTACAATTGCTAAGGTTTTTGTACGACCACATCCATACTTCTTTGCAATTTCCAAGTCCGGGAACATATTTTTTAGTAGCAAACCTACATGATCTGCAGCAGTTAGGGGAATGTTGTGCTCTACCAAAAAAGAAGTAAACAAGCATTCTGCTCGTGTAACGTCCGAATCGGCATTTCCAGGTTCTGCAAAGAACTTAGAAATCGTCTGATTTTCTTCCTGGCACTTTATGTTGGCGACACGCTTTGCACTTTTAACATGTACACTTATATAGGTTTTCCCACATGTGCAATGTTTATGTTGCATCGGCATATACTACAAAAGCAAAACGTATAGCCCTTGTCTGATTTTATAATAAAAGGAAACTCTAAACTATATAATTCCCGGAATGTCTGGTAGTAATACTGCTATTTTCTACTCATTTTTAGTTTTAAACTTTGCAGAGTCGACAATAAGTAACCTGTCAAGACCTCACAAAAACATGGCCACCAAGAGACATAATACACACCACATTTTAATCACAGGCCACACGTAGTTACATACAGCTTATATCGCACACTGTATTAACATCCTTGACACATGTTTCAACTAGACTTCAAATTGAAACAGTTCACTGTAAAATCAATGTCCACACGTATTCATATTCACAAACAAATCCGGTAGCTATCAAAAACTCCACAGACGGAATAATGCAACTCCAACAAACAATAGATATGCGAAAATCGATTGTCACCCTCTCGTAACGTGATCGCTTTGATGCAGGCAAAATCAGTATTGATCTATATCGTCACAACACTACGATTTCCGTGCTTTAACGTAAAATAATTGCAAAATTTTTTTTACTGAATCAACTAACTAAAAATTGGAAGATGTACACATTTCCGGAAAACAATATATGGCAGCTTTTTTTCAGAAGACTTCCGGAAAAATCTGAGGTTGGCAGGTATGCAACTGTCATTGGAAAGTCTTTAAAACCTCTGTGTTTTAAAAATATTAAAACTTTGCCAGTAAAGTACAATGCAAATAAAAAGGCATGGATGACAACTGAAAATATTAGTGCATTTCTGCGCTCACTTGACTGCAATGGGTGCACGCTGCCGAAAAATCCTACTGTTTGTGGATAATTGTGCTGCGCATCCTCAAGACACATCATCTCTAAAGTGATTTTTTACATGCCTAACTGCACTAGTGTGTTGCAGTCATTAGATATGGGGGTTATCAAGTGCTTTGAGCATGATTACAGAAAAACGCTTGTGCGAAAAACTATTTGCCTGCTGGATTCACAGAAGGGTGATACAAATGCAGCACTGAAAATCTATCTGCTTCAAGCCATCTTCTCCACTGCAGCATCATGGTAGAAGATAACAGCACACACTGAAGCTGTGGCAGATGATGAAACCAACTTTCAAGCAGACTGGAAAAAGTTGAATGAGCCGGACGTAGACTTTGATGCATTTGTAAGTTGTGACGGTGAACTTGCCACGTGTGGTGTCCAGACTGTTGTTGAATTGTGTGCTGAAGTTCAAACTCCAGAAAGCAGTGAAGAAGCAGAAGATACACAGGTCTTGGAGGACTCTGTCATCATTTTCAGAAGCATGTGATGCTTTTGAAAAGGTTAAAGCATTCTGCTACACTCAAAAACTTGCCAATGTAGATCAGGCAAACATTTTTAAAATTGAGGCTTCATTGTACCATATGAAATGTAATGCTGAGACAAAGAAGTTGTCAATTCAGGACTTGTTCAAAAAGAAATAATTAAGTGTTTTGAAAATATATAAATAATGATGTAATTTTCATTCCGTTTTGAATTAAAAGTGCAAGAATGGAGAAGGTTATTTGCTTGTGTACAGTTGTTAATCATGTTTTGTCTTAATCTAGCTACAATATTTTTATAGTGTGCTTGCCAATCTTAAGAAAATTTTGAAAATAAATGCCAGGAATATTAAATATTTAAAAGATATTCTTCTCTTCCTGCGAAACACTGGACACCACTGCAAATGAGACTTTAACATTGGTGAGTGATGCATTAAGTGCATTTAAATACGTATTTTATAATACAATACTTGTAATGAATGATTGAGATTCGTTTTTTCATCCAGTATTTAAGATATGCCTACTGTTCATTACAGGCAATCAACTCATTATACCTAAGGATGAAAATTAAGTTTTTATTCAGTAGGTCCCATGAAAAATGAGTAATAGAGGTTTCACTGTAACGTGAAAAAGCATTAGTAATTTTGACAGTAATCTTATTACATATACTAAAAAACCAGCAGCATCATCTGGCACGATTCCCACACGTGAAAATCCAGGAGCGACCGTTCTGGGATTCAAACCGGGTTGGTCTGGATGGGAGGTGAGTAGTCTAACCACTACAGCACCGTGGGTTCACTCAAAAATCTGAAGGAATGGTATAGTGTCCTGCTTCTGATAAGTCACAGTCAAGACCAAATAACAGAAATATGGATCTTCCTGCAAAAAATGAGTTGGACAAACCAAGAAAGAAGCATGTTCGCCTAACACAACCAAGATTAAAAACATTTATGATGAAATTGAAAAATTCAAGCCAGGTGACCCATGCAAGGAAAGAATTAGGTACTGCCATAAGTGAAATGATTTAAGACAGTCAGTCATTGTCAGTTGTACAACATGAAGGCGTTATATGTAGCACCCATTATGCACCTGAAACCTCAGTTCATAATGCCTACAAGGAAGAAAATTGCTAACAAAATCATACCTTAAATGTATTATAAAAACACTGGTACGTGTTAAAAAACTGTTAAAGAAGAATTTCGTTCAATCAGAATGGATGTATGGACTTCAGAAGCAAACAATGACTACCTGGGTGTAAGTGTGTATTTTACTAATAGAAATTTTGTTACTAGGCACATTTGCACTGATGTGCAATTTCCTGAAATCTCACGTTCAGTACAACATATCTACACCTGTATTAAGGAGTAAAAAAAAGCTCTTGGATTGGAATGTGCACATAAAGTGTTTGCTGTTGAGCATGACTTAAAAATAATTGTGTGTCCCGACAGTTTTGAATCATATCCCATGTCTGGCACATACTCTTCAGTTAATTGTTAAGGATGGCATTGTAAACCTCAAAAGAGTTGCTGATGTAACCGGCACATCTCAATGCATAATTGGGATTTTAAGCATTGAGCTTATGTGACAGAAATACTGAAGCAGCCACAGAAAAAACTGCTCAAAAATTAACACAAGACATGCTGAAATTCAATGCTTCGTATTGACGTGTGACGTCTGATGAACTCACGGTCGGGCAAGGATTGACGTGTGTCAGAAACATGGGTGATTAAACTGGCTGGTATATAATACAGGGCGCGTAGCTTGACGGAACGGCACAAAGCCAAATGTGGGCTTAGAGGTCCTGCGTACTGGCACACAGCCACAGGTTTACCTGTGCTGGATGTGGCCCGGGATGGCTGCTTACCCAGCTGCTGCTGGAGTTGACTGGAAAAAGTGCCCCGACCTGGGGCGACGGTAGTGCCGCAGTTAACCCGGGGAGGGCTGCTGGTGCGGCGACATGGAAACCAGAGATTTGCGATCCCTAGTGGAACAGGCCTTTCCTGATAGAAGTCGGTGACGACCGGGTGTAGTCAGCCGGCGGTCTTGATCGGGAGCTGAAATAAGGAGTGGAAGGGTGGTGGGAGGTAAGGTCTCTACAGCTGGCGGGCGGCTTGAGCTCGTTCCCAGGAGGTTATGCTGCAAAATGCAGTTGGGGCTGGGTTACAGCTCCTGTTGGCTTTGGAGGATGCATCTGCCTTCCTTTCCTGCCACTTCGTACAATTCCTTTAAGTATACTGCATACAGGTAGGTACAGATATCGGCCACATGAGAGGAGAGTAGGAAACGATTTTCCCTAGTTAGGTGTAGAGCCAAGCAGAGGCAGAGCAGACCAGTCGTACCCGAATACTCTAACCGGCGACAATTATGTGCAGTGGTTGGAACGGTGGGATTACCCTGGAAGTCCGACAACGACATTGGGTTATGTTCAAAGGCGGGCAGTCTTCCGAAACCATTTTATCACTACGGCATCAGTTCAGCATGGTAGATGGAGTGATTCGGCTGGACTAGCTGACTGACAGCCCTTGGATTGTGTTGCTAGTGGTTGTGGCTCTGCCTTACTGCGCAAAAGGTGCACAATACGGGTGGCCGTCGATTGGGTGTGATTTTTGACCTATGTGCGCCCGGTTAAGGGAGCCAGCAGTCCTACTCTAGGTTCAGTAATTTGTTTGTCAAAGACGCTGTCTCCTGCTTTACCCTGGTGGGCTGACATCTACAGAGAGTAAAATCACAGTCACCCTAGAATTAGCACTCAAGAGGTTTGAGAGAAAACGTGTTTATTCCATGAGGAATAGACATGGTGGCCAGTACAACCTCTTAACTAATGAGGAACAGAAAGAAGTAAACTACGTAAACCAGGTGAAGGGGACCTGGGTCTAACCCTTAACAAGAGCAGATGCAGCTAGGTAGCTATAATAACAACTGTCCCTCACTATCTCAACGCTGTTGTCCAGAAGGGACTTTGAGGGTCACTACCAGAAGGGTAGGCTGTTCAAGGGGTTCAAAGACTTCTTCGGGGGTTTCTGGTGCAGGTTTTGAAGAGCTTCTGGTAGGTTACAAAAACATTGGAGTCAGCAGAGACACCCAGCATACGAGGTGGTGAAGCGAGATGCTGGAGATGAGCTCAGAATTACAACTGGAGAACAACTGACGTTCCTCGGCGGTGCGATCTGCGATCTCCTCCTCCTGGGTGGAGCTTTGCACTCTAGCGCGATCCCTTGTCCTGTGGTTAAACTATGCGCCTCTATAATGCTGGGTTGCCTTGGTTGAGCGAGCTTAGGCGCTTAACTCGGCTGCTTGGCTAGCCTCAATCACACTTGAGGGGGTGGCGTGATGTCTTACATAAGGGCGAACGATCTTGGCTGACGTGTCCGTGGGTCCCCGCAACTAGGATCGTACTTGTAGGCTCTTGTGGCAAGTTGTTACTGGGTTCAAACCTCGCCTGGGGTAACGTGATGGTACATACAGATGAGGCTAAGTCGTGTTTATAACTATGTCAAATAAGTGTCACGCATCAGAATGTTGGAATGGTTGTTTGAGCAGAAAGGAGCTCTTGCCTTTGCAGCAACAGAACTTTCTCTTCTAATGAAAATGTTGGCAAATCAGTGGGAGGTCACTGGGAATATAACTCCCATTTTGAAAGACTTTGACCAGGCTACTCTAAGTGAATAAATCTTTTCCAGGTATTCAGAATGCTCTGTAAGCACCATTGATTAAATAGTATGATTCATTAGAACAGGAATAAGTGTACGCATTGAGTTCACTTCCTCACCCCAAATTAAAGGAACCACCTTCAAAGGCAAGAAGAATTTAACAGCAGCAGTGTACCTTCTTAATGTATATGCAAATTACCTACAAGATGACAATCATCCAGGGACAGTGATGAAACATGACCAANAAGGATAGAAAATCATATGACGGGATGCCGCAGTAGTTTTTTAAAACTCGAAAAATAAGGACCACCCTAATGACCAAGTGAGTAGTAGTACTATTATAAATTTGTGTCCTTTCTTTGTTTTCCTAACCCAACTATTAGTGCTTATNATGACCAAGTGAGTAGTAGTACTATTATAAATTTGTGTCCTTTCTTTGTTTTCCTAACCCAACTATTAGTGCTTATTATTATTATTTGGTTTCTGAACAGGTTATTCCTGAAGTTGGCCAGTCAGGTAGAGAATGTGGACATTATATCCCCAAACAATCACGACTGAAAATATCACTCCGGCACAAGTCCTTTTCTCAGCCAATGAATTAAGATGTACCTGCCTCAACTGATAGTTAACTGCACAAAACGTAGCGCGCATTTATACACAGAAACAATTAAGAAAAACAGAACAAAAAATAATTGGTGCAGTAAAGTAAAACTGCATTGTACTGTATTTGAAAACAAAGCACACTCAAGGTTCCCAATGTCAACCATTACAGATTTCCCTAAAACTTAGCTTTTGATTGATACTTTATTTATGATGCATGCGACTGCAAGCATCTACAGAATAATATATATTACTTTATTTATGAAGTGACTGCAAGCATCTACCGAATATATTTTTTCTCACATGAGAAAAATATTGCTTTCTTTGCTTTACTCAGAGGTCCAACATTTGATGTTCAATTAACAATAACAGTTACAATATTCTAACATTGGTTTTAATTGGAATGATAGTCCATTTCACATATTTCAACAACATTCTTTGCCACATAGAGTTGTCAACAACCAACATCAAATACCATTGAATTAAAAATAAGATCACAAAATGAATTAATGAAAATGTACAAATAAACCTTAACATTCCTTCAATTTTTTACCACTTCAATTATGTTTTCATTATAATCCAAATCACTGTGAGGACTTACTTTTGTTCCTTCTCATATTCTTGACAAACATCTATTATCTGCAATATGTTGTGGTTTGCTGACAACTGGAGTGAGCCAACATTTATCTGCGTGTAGTCCTTGAGAAACTCTTCAGCAAGATTTCTCACTTCCTTGGGCCAAGTTGCAGACCACATCAATGTCTGCCTGTCTGGCTAAAACAACAGGTATACAATGCCAGTAAACCATTAAAAAATTGTTAAAAGGAGGCTAAAACATTTATACTATGCCAATCAACTACTAATGCATAAATCTTAAACTAGTACAGAAGAGCCTCAATTTTATGAAGTGTGTCAGTTCCCAAGAATGATTTCAAAACATTGACATGTGTTAAATCACTCCTATAGCCGGTTTATCCATCTACACCTGCAGTCATAACGAGACCCGTGCAAGAATGTTAGGAGAAGGGGGGGGGGGGCTGGCCACAGTCCTACCTCCACAACTCCTGTCTCGGGGCAGCAGTGTGCTGGGAGTTCACCCCATCTGCACCACGTCCGAAGCACCACCAGTCATGCCCTCACGAGGGAACTTTTTGAGGGTATAACAATTTGGGCCGACTAACACCATCTAAACAACCCCTCCCCCCCATAGTAATGATCTCGCAGGGGAAACCAATGCAGCAAAGGGACCACAACGGTTCCAGAATTCCAGCAATCCCTTGTATGCCCCCCTTCACAGCTGTTTATGTACCAGTGTGTGTATGTCGTGTAGTGTGAGTGGGTAAGAAGTTAAGTCAAATTTTCTAGAGTGTGAAACTGTGTAGTGTTCATACAAATTCACAGTGACCAACAAATTAGCATTGTGTTTAGTTAAATCGAGCATGGCTACCCACACCTCTCCTGAGGTGAGAATGGACTCGCCTAGCACGAGCCATCCCCTGCCACAATACCATATTATTCATAAAACTAAGAGTGCAAATTATTGTCTAATAATCATTTCCAACCGATTTTAACACCCTAAAACTGCAAAAATTGCATTTTTCGAGTTAAGTCGGTTTTAATTACCTCCAATTGCGAAAATAACATGTTTTTAAAGAGAAATATTAATTTACTATAATAGACAGACATCTTCCAAACAAGTATATACAGTACAAGCCCAATATAACGTGACTGTTGGGAGATATAACTCAGACCAGCGTTATAGCTTTCCACGCTATTCCAGAAACGACAGCGTATCTCTGGGTGATAAGGGGAAAATCAGCATCAAAGCAAGAACTACTCAAATAAAATTGTTCCAGACAAAGGACGACTTTTTTCTACCAAGGGCTGTGTTTTTTGCTGCGTGTTTGTGTTTGTCACAAGGGATGGTGGAGGTGACCCACCCCATCCCCCACTTCGTTTGGGAGGAAGTGAGAAAGAGAAGGGCAGAAACTAAACGCAAGGAGTGCTATGGCAGCAGGAACGAGGCTGGTCGAGTAGGTCAAAGTTATGGCAGTCATAAAGAAAGAGGGGAGAATGAGACTGTGTTCCAATTGGCACTTTGTGTTAACAAAATGGTCACGTGACCTGCTTTGTCTACAAAATCTAAGACATTTTTTTGTAAATTGCGTTTGGTCCCCTTTGAAGCTTACAAGTTACAAAATACAAATCACCAAACCGCCGCCATATTAGTTTTGCCTGTTCGAAACGTTTAAATACACAATAAATAAGCCATGTTATTTTACTAAACTAATGTATATTGTACTACTCACAATAATAATTTCACATAGCAAGTTGCTGAAATATTCTGGAAATAGGTATTTTCTCCGGAGACAATGTTTTGTTAAGTAACAATTTCACGCCATAATGGTTTTATTTTGTTAATTTTAAATTTTAATGACCCTCTAACAACTGTTGGGAATAGTTTCTTTATCTTAAGACTTTATCGACAATTTTGGTATCACGATAACACCAAAATAATAGCAGCATGGTTTGCTAGACAGTTCAATGTTGTGGTGTTCCGACTAAACCTTACAAAATGCTACGTAGAAATTACGAAAAACAATACTCCAAAGGAACTAGAACACTGCCTGAGAAACGGCATGTTTATTTTTGGACGCCTTGTCTACCTTCCCTTTCTTAGTACATCACCGCTTGACACATTCAGGATCAACATTTTCTCATGGCAAGTTGTTTTTAATTCCATCCTGGGTAATTAATTACTTTTAACTTGAACTCGAAAGTGTAACTGCACTTTTTTGCCATCCAATATATTTTACTTCGTATACTACTGTATCACACTCGTGCAAGAAAATCTATGATCAGTGCAGAAACAGTGTAGCTAGCTACACTGTAGCGCAGGTGTCGCTCGTTGGTTGCCTTCTTTCTTTACTTGTGACAGACGTACTGCGACATGCAAACAAAATGCTCTGTCATGACCATTTCTCTCCCTCACATTCCTCGGCACATCTTCCCCTTCCCCTTCTTGTTACAGCAGAAACATCTCTTACCACACCCTCACTCTGGGTAAAACTAATTTTCTTCTCAAGAGCGCGCATGGATCACAGCTGCTTGATACTGTGTTATGTGCACTGCACGTAAGCTAAGATATTGATCGCACTTGTACGTTCACATTAAAATTGGATTACGAGGAATACTTTCATCAACGATTACATGTACAGCATAAATATAATATTGTTAAATTGGTTAAGTATAAGAGAAGGCAATCTAAGCTTTAGTATGTCACCCACAGAATATGCCTTTCTTTTCTGCAGCACTGCACAACGCGAACAAAACTGACTCCGGTAAAACAAACAATATCGGCTGCTAAATCAATCCAGGTCAGCAACTGCTAACGCTGCGTCTGTCCTCTCTCAAATAGATAACAGACATCAGCTCCCGCTCGTTCCTCCCTCAACATCCCTACATCCCGACCACCAACGTCTAAAAGACTTCACGCTTTTCACACAATTATTCAGACTGGAGGACATAAATTGACCCATAATATATGGAGCCGCAGTATTCCGAGGTTGTACTGTACCTCAAAACGGTACATACAACCACTCCTATTCGCAAATATAAAATGTAATCATTGGGCGATCACGCACTTTAACAAGTGCGAAGTCAGTTTCCAGTAGCTTGTTGAGAAAAAATCAGACAATGCATTAATTAAAAAATATTTCAAATCAACAGAGAAACGCAAATAAAATACTCCCCAGAATGGTATAGGCTGTTCATGGTAAAGAGAGCACCTTTTGAGGCTCTGGTTACTTTTTTTTTCCCCACTTTCTCTCACACATTTTTACATGACGATTAAACACAGTGTATACTTTTCACCAAAATCAAAATTTAACGTCCAATGCCACCATATGAAATATGTTTGTTATTATTCCCCTACAGATGATTTAAAAAAGTCCCCACTTTAACGCCCACACCCTAAACACACAACCTTCGACGTGACAGGCGAAGTGTTCACGAGACTATTAGCTGGAAGGGGAAAGGTGTGGGGGTGTGTTAGGCTAGGTGCGAAGACTGCAGGTTGGAGC